>JARHVA010005549.1:0-600000 GCA_037957365.1 Torreya grandis
TGATGCCCCAAAGGGAAATCTAGTATCCCTAGATGGCCCCTCAAGGGGATGATTTGGGGAAGAAGTTGAAATAGATGGGCCCTTGAAAAAGAGAGGAAGAAGCCAAAATGAAAGAAATTTGATCAAAATATTGTGCCCCAATAGGGTGGATTTGATCATGGATACACGAAGCTATGCCAATAGGGTGAATTTTATCATTAATAGGTCTGAATGGTTTGCCCTAGTAGGGGTGTTTTCAATCTAAGAAATGATTATTAGGAAACTCTATGAATTGGTTGGGGGATAATAGACAAGGATAGGTATTACTTTAGCATTACCAATTAGACGTCCAACATCTTAATTTTTGATAAAACACTAATATGGTATGCACAATGATATAAAACACCATGATGATCAAGTTGTAATGGGCATAAGGACTGACCCCCAATTCCAATAGATAGATGAAAACAATACATGAATGATAGGAACCATGATGATAATGCTAATAGATGCCATTGGATTGACTCAAGTACAATTGCATGAAAAGAAGAACCATGATGAGGACCCCACCAACATATTGGATTGAGTCAAGGTGACAATAGAAAAGGGAAACAAATGAACAATGCAAAGAAATAAGTAAGCACAAACTGAAAGAAATAATATAAATCATCTAGTTGCTCATATAAATGCACTAAGAATAATCAAAGATAAGCATAATGGACCATCAAATAAACACACCATAAAATAAGCAATGAGTAGATCGTTTGTGCGTGTGTGAATGTAAGGAATTATTCTTGGGTACTTGGGCAATTGAAAGACAATATGATGACCTAGATAGAAGGGGGAATAGAAGAAAAAGGAAGGGGTGGCCGAGCTGACTCCAAATGCCCCATTGTAAGTGGATGCTAGTCTCATGGACTTCAGGCTAGATGTAGTTCTCCCAAGGATATGGGATAAAATAAAAATGATGATAAGTAAGAGATTTGATTGTAGAGGAAATGGGAAAAGGAAAACTTGCAAAGTGGCCATAGAATTGTGAGGTAAATGGTAATGAGGAATGATCAATAATATTGGCCTAGCTGACCTGAGATGCCCCATACATCCAAGCACTGCCCCATCCATCCAAGCGCTACCCACATAGTCCATGTGGAGCTTAGGATGATGTAGTTCTCTCAAAAAATGGGAGTTAACATGATTGGGAAATGGTAAAGTAAAATGGAAATGGTCATAGTTGGATAAGAGATTCCCACTTGGTAAATGTGGTAAACCATGCCATCTAGAACAGAGGTAAAGCCACTAGAGAACAAGATGACAAGGCAATCATAAATTTTACAGTTTAATATTTCTCATGGAGGTTGTAATCCCATTTTCATTATTTTTGATTTTTAGGTTGTTTTTGGTTTCTAAAAAATTTCAAAGTTTTTTGGTTTCTCAACTCAATGGAGGATTATGAGACGCAAAATGGTATAACTCATAAAATGGAGAAAGCATGACTTAAATTGCTCACAAAATGGCAATAATATGGCTTAGGAAACTTGTAAAATAGTGAGAGAGTGTCTTAGGTTGCTCAAAAAATGGTGAGAGCATGGAAAAGGAGTGACTGAGTTGACCCAAAAATTGAGCATTGCCTACATAGTCCAAAATGACCTCAGGTCAGTGTAGTTCGATCCTAGAAAAAACTACTATGAATCAACAACAGGGTTTAAAATATGAATGACACATGAATAAAATAAAGGTCATAGGATTTATCAAAGATTAAAAAATGAATTTTCTAAGACCATCATTCAAGCAAATCATGCGTAAGTTACTTTGAGATACTGTTCATCCTGGATGTGCTGATGGTGACCAAATCTAAACAATCTAATGGAGTCTTCCTTTGAAATCTGACATCTAAAATCATCTACTGCCTTGGTGAACTAGAATCAATATTAAAGAATGGTAACAAGTTGAGGTAATAAGATCAAGATGTACTGACTCAGTTGAAAATGGGATGAAAGGAAAGTGGTTTTAGGTTGTGCCCCCAAGAAGGGGTCCTCATAGACAATGTTCAAGAAAGTCAACTATAAAAACACTTGAGATGCATAATATTCATGGGACCATACAACTCTTCTCCATTTGGTGTGGTCAATCTATATGCTCCAGATCCATAATTTATTGTGATGATGAATGGGCCCAGCCAATTAGACTCAATTTCACCCTTCTTTTCATAGATGACATTGGTATTATTTTGAATTTATTTTAGAACTAGTTCTCTAAGTTCAAAGTCTCTGTTCTTAATGCACTTATTGTAGTTATGATGCAACCTATTATGATAGGATTGAAGATTGTTCAGAGCATCTACCTCTTTTCAACAAGTAGGTCTAATTCCTATAGTCAATAAACTCTATATTCCTTGTCATCAATGAAATTCTTTAGTGAAATGTGAAAATAGGGTAACTCAATCTCAAGAGGGAGAATATCTTCTATACCACAAACAAGGGAATATGGAGTGGTTTATGTAGGGGTGCAGATATTGGTAAAGTATGCCTAGAGAGTAGGAAATAGTTACAAATGCCAATCATGGCCAAAAGCATTAATGATCTTTTTTAGGATTTGGATCAAGGTTTTGTTAGATGCTTCTACATGGCCATTAATTTGAGGGAAATAGGTAAAGGAAAAATGTTGGGTAACTTGGTATTTGGCACAAAGGGCTTTGACATCCTTATTCTTGAAGGAGCCACCATTATCAAAATGAGGTCAGAGGGAATGCCAAAGTGGCAAATGAGGTGGTTGAAGATGAATTTGTATATTTTATTACCTATTATGTAAGTGAGGGGAATGAATTCAACCCACTTAGTAAAGTATTTAATTACAACAAAGATATGTTTATGGCAGTCTAATGAATTTAGATTAATTTTCCCTATGAGATTGAGTCCCCATGTGGAAAATGGTCATGGTATAGTGAGCAGCTAAAGCGATAGAGCTAGCACATGAATGAGATTGGCATGTTTTTGTTAAGTTACACACTTTTTTGCATATGCACATGTATTGGATTCCATAGTGGAAAAGTAATACCCTATATGAAGGAGTTTATTGGAAAGGACCATAAATCTAGTGTGGCCCCCATAAATCCCTTCATGTATTTCTTTAAGTGCTTATCTGAACTCTATCAAGGCTAAACAATGAAGTAGAGTTCCTTCATATCCTCTATGTTAGATAATAGCAACGGGAATAGTATAATGAGAAGTGGAATGGATGAAGGCTTTTTATTTTTTACAAGAAAGTTTGGAAGGAATAATGTTGTCATGGAGGTAGGCATATATGGTGGAGTACTAAGGTGAGTTGGGACCAAAAATATCACATACTATTTTATATTCCAAACATTCGTGAGCCAACTGTAAAAGACATTCAATAAGAAATTAGTAATCAATAATGTTATCTTTAATTTCTATTATGGAACCAATTGTTTCCATTTCATCGATAGTTTTGTTACTAGCTCTTGGAATCTATTCAAATTAAATGTGCTCAAAACTCTATTTAAGATGATCCACCACATTATTATAAGGAAGAAGCTTGCTGTCTTTGGTTTGGTATTGCTTTGTCACCTGGTTGATATTCTATAATATTATTGGTACAAATGAAACCAATGTGAAGTGCCTTGGGAATAAGATCCCTTGAAGAATAATGAAGATAATGTCAAACCCTGATCCATGAGAAGTGTAGGAACCATCAAAATAAAGGGTCTAGTATTGAGGCATAGAATAATTGTCATCGAGAGTCATGATCAATTCATCAGGAAAATGGAAAATAAATGGCTTGGTTTATAACAAGGGTACTTCATCAATCTGATTTATGATAGCATTTGAATCACTTCAAATAATAAAAATCACCTTAGGGTAAATCTTGTGTCTATAGTAGGTAGACCACAAGAATTTTGTTAATAATCAAAATAAGTACAAAGAAAGGGTGCTAATATATTGTTAACCATTTTACACACATAAACACGAATATATAGGTTTATACCTATGACATGTAAAAACTAATTACCTAAAAAACCATCTCTCTATGGGAATTCAACTTGAAAGTTAGTTTTATTATTAACACAAAACATAAAACCAAACTAAGTTAATATGACTATGATTATTTAAGGGGGTGTCTTTATAAATAAAGATGCATGTTCCTTTACAATTTATTTAATAGTAACAACCTAAACAAAAATTAAGACTTTGGAACAAGTCCTAACAAACCCTCCATGATCCAAAATCAGTTCTTTGGACACATTCCAAATATTTTTTTAATTTTTTCAAATTTAATTCTATCAAGGGGTTTTGTGAAGATATCAACTGTCTGATCAGTAGTTAGGAAATATATTGGATCAAGTTCTTTCTTTAAAAGAAAAATTAATAGATAATGAAATTTAACATCCATATGTTTTATTTTGGCATGAAATAATAGATTTTTAGACATCTTGATCGCACTTTGATTATCAATGTATAAATATGTAAGAGCAATCTGAGAAATCTAAAGATCTTCAAGAATGCACCATAAATAAATAATATCTCAGGAAGCATCCCATGCTACAATGTATTTTGATTCTAATGATGAATTTTCTAATGTATCCTACTTCTTACAACACCATGCAATGGTAGTGAAACCCATATGCATAGTGTACCCTATTGTGGAGACTCTATAATCCACACATCTACCAAAATTTCCATCACAATACTCAAAAAGTTTTAATTTATTATTACGGTGGTATTGAAGGCCATATGTTTTCATTTCCTGAAGGTAACAAAATACTCTTTGCTTCATGCTAATGAATTTATTTAGTCTCATGCATAAACCTAGATAAAATTCCAAATGTAAAGGATATATCGGGCCCAATATTCATCAATTATATCAAACCTCCCACTAACTATCAGAATTTGGTGCCATCAAAAAAGGCACTACCATCATCCTTAGATAATTTCAAGTTACTTTCCATTGGAGTGAGGGCTGGTTTATAATCATTCATTCCGAACCTATTTAATAACTTAAAAATATACTTAGTTTTTGAAATGAAAATTCTTTGTTCTTTTTGAGTAACTTCTATGCCAAGGTAATAGTGAATAAGTCCAAGATTTGTCATCTCAAACTTGTCTTTTATTTTCTTCTTTATAGACTTATTATGGTTTTCTTCATTTCCTATGATAAACAAGTCATTGACATAAAGAACAAGAATTACCAACTTATTTTTCTTGCACTCGAATATAATGAGTATCATTTATATTCACTACATGTAAAGCCAATTTATTGTGAGTAGGAATCCATTTTTTCATACCAAGCCATGGGTGCTTGTTTCAGCCCATAAATAGCTTTGATTAATTTACACACTTTGTGTTTTGCACCCACTTTCTCAAAATATTGGGGTTGTTTCATATACACTTCTTCCTATAAAACACCATTCAAAAAAGCACTTTTGACATCCATCAGATGTACTTTCCAACCATTTTATGATACTAAGGCAAGAACCATATGAATAGTGTGCCATTTGGTAGTTGGTGCAAATGTTACCTCATAATTAATGCCTTCTTGTTTTGCATAACCTTTCTCAAAAAATCTTGCCTTATGTTTATCAATGGATCCATCTAATTTATAATTGACCCTATAAACCCATTAGCATCCGATGGTTTGAACATGTGGAGGAGGATCAACCAAAACCCAAGTATTATTGTTAAGAATGGCATCATACTTATTTTGCATTGCATTTTGCCAAACTTGTTCAGTAGAAGCTTCCTCAAAAGTGGATGGCTCAGTGGAAGAAGTAGTAACAACCATTACATAATTTACCTATTGATGAGAACTCTTGGAAACTGTTACAACAACTTCATCTACTTTAAATTCAAAAAAATCACTTTGAGCCCATTTTGGATACTTCTCTAAATTGTTAAGATTAGGAATACCAAAATTGTCTTCATGTGCACCACTTGAAGGAAGACTTAGAAAATTTTCAATATTTTCTAAGTCATTATTTTGTGAAATACTCGAGCAAGTAGAAGAAATGGAAAGGATACTAGTCTCATACCATGATCTATGAGAGTTAAACTCATTATTTAATCTCTTATTACATTTTTGAATCTTCCTCTCTAACCAGTCAAATTATGAGTCAATCTTTATAGTGTTCATATTACCAAATTCATTAAATATCACATCCCTAATCACTATGAATTTGCTTGTATCTTTTGAAATTAAATGATACCCATTTTTATTTTATGAATACCCAAGAAAGATGCATTTTCAACTTTGAGGTTCCAACTTAGTTCTGTGTTCAACAGGAAATAAAGTAAAGCAAAGACATCCATACTTTTTCAAGTGTTTAACTTTTGGTTTAAACCCATGCCAAGCCTCATATGGAGTTTTACGCAAAATTTCAGCTATAGGGGATTTGTTTCTAAAATTTAGTTCATTACAATGGCTTAAGCCCAAAACTTATCATCGATCTGTTTATAGTGCAACATAGTTTGAGATGCACCCTCTAAATTTTTGTTCATTCATTTAAAAACTCCATTTTTTGTGGAGTATAAGCATTAATGTATTGCCAATTAATTCTATGTTCCCAAAAATAATCCAAAAATTCATTTGAATTATACTCACCACCAATATCTGAATAAAGAGTAGCTAAGTGCAAACTTGCTTATTTTTTAATGCATTAAAGTGTAACCATTCAATGATCTTAGTGAAAACCTCTGATTTATTTTTCACAAAAAATCACCTAATTCATCCTAGAAAAATCATTGATAAACAAAAAAAATACCTGCACCCTCCAATGGATGACTTTTTCATGTCAAAAACATCACTATGAACTAATTGCAAACATCTGTTAGTTCACCATGAATAATTATTAGGAAAATTTTCTTTGTTTTATTTGCCTAAAACACATGGTTCACAGAGAATACTATCTTTACAAAAATTTGGCAAATAATTCACCATGCCATATCATTGTAAGTCCACTAAAGAATGAACATTCAAATGTTCATATCGAAGATGCCAAAAACACTATGTAGACATTGTACCTGTACCTATATAAATAACTACTACTAGTTACACTATGGGAGGAAGAACTTTGTAATGCAAATGAATCAGATTTCCATCCTCATAACCTGTATACATTATTTTATATCAATTTTTGATTGATTTAATATATGAGCCCATTTTCAAGCACAATTTGGTAACCCATCTTATGAATAGTTACCAAGGAAAGAAGATGTTTTTTCAATGTGGGAACATACCAAACATTCTCCAATTATTTTATAGACCCATTAGGAAGCAAAATTTGAATAGACCCAAGTCCCTGTGGAGTATGCAAAAACTTATCTACCAAGGATATTGGAGTGAGAGATGCTTCTTTGAAAGTCCAAAAGAAGTCTCACTTGAATGTCATGTGTTTGGTTGAACTTGTATATAAAACCCACACATATGTGAACTAATTTCTAACCTTATATTCCATATAAGCAATGTTACCTAAAATAGTGAATGTAAATTCATGAACAACATTGCTTGATTCATCATATTCATGGTCAACATATTGAGCAGTGTTAAAATTAGTCACTTTTTGTGGCCTTTGAATTTTGTCAAAAGGAATCCTACACTAAGAAGCAATGTGACCAAAATTTCCACATCTATGACATTGAATGTCTGATCTACCTCGACCTCTACCTTTATAAGAGTTGTGACCACATCCTCTATCACTCATCTTAGTTGAATGAGAATGGATATAATATTGATTAGAATAGTTATTTTTATTATATCCTCTACCTCTATTTTGAAATCTTCCTCCTCTATAACCTCTCCCCCTCTATAAATTTTCCCTCTATAGTATTGTTGATGATAAGAAAAAGAACCAGGCTTGGAATTTATAACATGGGATTCCTCAATTTTCTTATATTTATTGGGTAGAGAGAGGTCATTTTGAATAAGTAACTTAGCTAGTTTATCAAAAGTTATGCCTATGATCTTGTTAGAGACATGAAGCATTTCCACAAAATTTTTATAGGACACAAGTAGTCCTTTCAATGCATTAGTTACAATGATATCATCATCAAGTCTACCAAATCTAGCCTTAGCATACTCAGTATCAATATACTTTAACTTAGACATGTACTATCCTATATCCCCATCTTCCTCTAATGACAAAGTAAACAATTGCATATGTATAACTATATTTTTATGTTTGGTATTTTTATCATACAAGTCAGATAAAGTCTTCCATGCATTGTAATTATGGGGAGAGTTTTCAATATGAATGTAAGTATCTCTAGTGCAACAACACTTGATCAATGCTAAAGATTTAGAATCACACATATTGAAAATATCAAGTTTAGATTGTTCTATAGGCAACACATGATTTTCACTCTTCACAACATCCCATAATTTATTGAAAACTAATGAAGCTTCCATTAAATGTTTCCAATTGGTGTAATTGGAAATCCTTAAATGATCACTATCTAAAAGTAAATTTTGAAATTTCAACATTTTGAAATGAAAGTAAATACGAAAAATAAAATAATAACACACTCACAATAACACTTTGCACAAAACAATGCTTCTACGAGGTTTTTCACTTAACCTCCACATAGAGCAAATGAAATATTTTTGGTGGGTTTTGCACTTAACCTCACCAAAAAACTAAAAAGTTACACTGTTATTTTACCAATGAAACATACAACTATTGATTTTCTCCCACTATATTTTACACTCTTTCACACTTTTTATGCCCTTTACAATATGCAAAACATGCATTAATTATAAAAAAGATTCCAAAGAAAATGAAATATTCCTCCAAAAAACAAATTGACCGAATAGAAAAGTTGACCAAAAGTGAGATTTGAACCCTGGACCTCAACTTCCAAGGGTTTATACAAAATTATCCTTTCTAATTGCTCTACAAGCCTTTACAAGACATATAGAGATAAATTTATATTTAAGCTTGATTTTTGTTTCTATGGAAATTAAAAAAATTACTTTCCCAAGTAAAAATTAATTCATCTGTGAAAATATTTAAAAAAAGTTAAAAGCCTTTGATATTTGGTGGACCCCCCAAACCTTAAAATTTGAGAAAACTATATCAAAAACTTTTGAAAATGAAAATTTTATTATTACTGATTCATTCCAATTCCATGGCTACTCTAAGGCACCATTCTGATCTAAAAAAAAATCTATGACTCTCCCACATCTATACTAGGCCATACAAATCTATACAGAGTCATACAAAGCAATGGTTTGATCAGTTTGAGGTTGCTAGTTTAGGATTTGTAGTATATAGGTAAATTTTGAAGTATTTAGGATGCCATGAGAGCCGCACAAGTGTAAATAAAGGCCATATAATTAAAAAAATTTGATTTAAAATATTTTAGGGTTGTTTATGATTTGATTTTTGGTAGATAGAGACTCTAAATGATAGCAATACTCAACAAATTCATTTCATATTTATTCCACACACTTATAGAGGCTATACCACAATGTTATAGGGGTTTTTAAGCTTTTAAAAGGTTGTATAAATGGCTGGTTTTTATCTGTTAGATCAGAATTTTAAGATTTATATTGAAACAAGTAGCTTCTACAAGATTATCAGGGTTCAAAATGGACGAAGATTATTTTGGTGCTTCTCAAGCATACAACCATAAAAAATTAAATTTTTAATGTATTTAATTCCTCCAATCACAAGATTTAATGAATTAAAATGTATTTGAAAAATTAAATAGTTGAATTATTTTTCAAATTTTGACATCAAAATTTAATAAAGGGCATACCTTATATTTAAAAAATTAATTTCACATGACCCTTCCTTGTCTAATCACATGAATTCTTTCACCTCTTATTTTATCCAAGATCACCACACTCTATTTACCATGCTTTGATACCAATGATAACATTTGAATCACTTCAAACATTAAAAATTAACTTAAGGATAAATCTTGTGTCTATAGTAGGTAAACCACAAGCATTTTATTAATAATCAAAATAAGCACATAAAAAGGGTGCCAATATGTCGTTAACCCTTTTACACACACAAACATGAATATATAAGTTTTCACCTATGATTGGTAAAAACCAACTACCTAAATAACCAACTCTCTACATAAATTAACCTCAAAAGTTAGTTTTGTTATTAAAACAAACATAAAACCAAACTAAGTAAATATGACTATAGGGGGTGTATTTATAAATAAAGATGCATGCCCCTTTACAATTTATTTAATATTAATAACCTAAAATAAAGTTAAGACTTTGGAACAAGTCCTAACAATCTGTAAGGTCCTATCATTTGATGGTCTTTTGATGAACATATCCAATTTTAAAGTTACTTAATAACATGATTTACTTAACCATATGACTAGTCAAGGTTGCCTTAGAAAGTAGATATTTGAGTGGGTCCACTTTGGCAATGATAATGGTCTTGTTATTAAGAATATAATGGCATAACTTTTGGGCTATAAATACCATGATAAACAAGGTTTATCAATTGAGTTGTAGTTATGCTCATATGTAACCAATGTGTGTCTCAGATAGTATACTTATCCTTCTTTTCCCTGATCATTATGTTGTGCTAAGAGTGCCCCCAAAGCACAGTCTATTGCTAAGATATAAATAGGCAATGAATTTTTAGGTGTAGGTAGAGATAGAATAAGTGGATTGGCTAGGTATTCTTTTAGTTGTTCAAGGGCCTATTGACATTATTTATTCCATGAGAAGATGGTACCATTCTTTAGAATATGAGTGAAGGGATGACATATGTCTGCCAAATGAGAAATAAATCATCTGATAACCTAGATTTTACCTTATAGGCTAAAAATTTGTTTAAAATTTGAAGGTGGAGGCATTTCTATAATAGCCTTAATATTGGATGGATCAACTTTAATTCCTCGATGGGAGATAATGAAATCTAAAAATTTACCTGAAGTGATGTCATAGATACACTTTTTAGGGTTAAGCCTAATCTTGTTTTCATAAATCTTTCAAAGATTCTTCATAATATGTTTGGATGTCATTCTCTGATCTTGGATTTTCCCAAAATATCATCCACATAGTCTTCAACAATGTCATGCATCATGTTATGAAAAATGACAATTATTACACATTGGTATGTGGCACTTACATTCTTGAGGTTGAATGACATCAATTGATAACAAAAAAATTCCCATAGAGTGGTGAAAACTATCTTGTGTTGGTCTTTTGGTGAAATTTTAATTTGATTATACCCTAAGAATCCATCCATGAGAGAGATTATCTCATACCTGATTGTGGAATCTACAATCATATCAATATTTGCCAAAGGAAAATCATCCTTTGGGCATGCTTTATTGATATATCTAAAATTGGTACATAATCTAATTCCTTGTAGCTTCTTATTGACTGGGACTATATTGGATATCCACTCTAAATAATAAATAGGATGAATACACCCTACCTTTAATAGTTTATCCAATTATTTCTTAACAAGAATTTATATGCGAGGGTGCATTTTTCTCAATTTTTATTTGATGGGCTTGGCATCAACATGTAAAATAAAGTGATGCAAAACCAAGGTGGGTTCCACGCCTAGAATATCTAAATAACACCATGCAAAAATATCAATAAATTCTTGAAGGATGACAGTAAGGACTTCACATTCCTCTTCAATGAGGGATGATCCAAGCTTGATCCATTTGGGTTCAATAGGTGTTTAGATGTGAAATTCAGTGGTGTCCTCCATGAGTAGTGTGGAATCATTTTATAAAATAATCAACAAAGTGGTATTCATTTTCAAATAGTTGGTTGACTAGCTCATTGAGTTTATGTAAGTAGTAAGAATCTAAATCACCAAGGTCTGGTAGAGGTCATTCGACAAAGGCATGTGGACAATGTTAAATTAGTTGATCAAATACTTATTATTTTTTTGAAATAATTCCATAATGTCATAAAGTTTTTGAACTAAAAGAAGCTTGGGCTTCATTTGAGAGAGGGTGAAATTCCCCATACAATGGCACTTGAAATAGGTTTTCACCATGGGTTTTATCTTTTTCTTCACTTTTACCCTGATCCAAAAACACCTCAAAGAGTTTTTCACTTTGGGACCTTAATGTTTGATTATCTTTTTATTTTTGTTTGTGACCAAGAAAGTTCACCTGCTCTCTAAAATAGTCAGTAGGGTCTAGTGTAATGGAAAATCCATATTTATGATCACCAAGAAACACATTATCTCTGAGGCTCATGAATTCATATATTTCCTCATCATTCTAAAAATTATCCCATGTTATGTAAGACTCTTATGGGTCCTAGTTGATTAATTGAGGATGATGGAGGAAAAAAGGGGGATATGATGGCATAATGGAAATGGTATAGATGGTATTTGGGTCAAATATATTGGTACTAGATAAATCATCATATATGATATAGTAGGACTCTGCATCATTGTTAACATTATCTGTGTTAGTTGATAAATTATAAATATTCTTGAGATTAATGGTGTCACCCCCAAATAGTTTCTATCTAATACTTGAACTTCCTTTATGTTTGGTAATTGATACCAGCTCAATGAGTCCTTGGTTTTTTATCCCCAAGCATTTACCCTTGTAGGCTTGATTATCCATTATCCAGTTTGGAATAAGATACTTTATATTTTGGTAATAGGTAGCAAAATCATCATTATATATCCACGAGTCATCATTAGCTATGATCTGTTCTTGATCCTGGGAAGTGGTTTTGATGAAAACCAATAGTTATGTCTGAAGATAATTATCCTTCTTGCACCATTCCATTTTAAGAATTTGCTTCTTAGGCCTACCATATATTTTGGGCATCTTAGTCAATTTAGCTATATAAAATGCATTGCTAATTTTATATTCCCCAAGGTTATTATCCTGAACAATGGAATGATTGGCTAATTCTGTAGGTGGGGTAGCTAAAGTGGAAGTAAGTGTAACTTGGATCCACATAATTATATTTTTATGGTTGATCAACTATCTCTTTGTCCTTTTTAGAATAGTCTCTATGTCAAAGTGATAGTTATAACTCTAATATTTGACTTCCAAATGTTTACATAACTGATATGACTATAGGTCATTAAGAATGGTCACTTTTAACCATAATGAGGAGAATAAATAAAATTATGGAGGGTAGATGGTACAACACACACCTTGTGGATCTAAGGTCTCCCAATGAGAAAATTATATGATAATTCTAAATTGAGAACATAACATAGATTATCATGGGTTAGAGGCCAAATGATAATGGGTAAACAAATGGTGCCTTGTGAATCTCTTTCCTCATTATCATAAGGTTTGATGGTAATGGTATCTATCTTTATATATACTAATATGTAGCCCAAATGTTTGATCAGATTCAAAGTTATAATATTGAGCACTGAACCATTATCTATGAGGACTATTTTGACCTTGTGCTGGGAAATGTTTACTTCTATGTAAAGTAGATTATTGTGCAAAGGTCCAAGGGATGACATGTATATTTGATCAAAAGTGAGTTATTGGCATGGATCCAAATGACTCACAAGTTTTTGAAAATTTTCAGGTGCAATGTCATTTGGAACTTTGGATTGGCTTAAAATCTCACTTAATATGTTTTTGTGGATATTTGATATACACAAATATCTAAGATATAATTTTGTGTAAGAGTCTTTTGTAATTGTTCCACAATATCATAATGTTTATCATGTATAGGAGTAATTGGCTTGGTCTATTAAGGTGGAAGACCTTGAATGTGATTTTTGGAGGAAGGAGGCAAAGGACCTTGAATGATAACCTTTGAGTATCAAGTTGTGATTGCACAACCTTGAGTCAATAGAGGGTTAATATAATTAGAAGAGGGGAATAATGGATTAAAATGGTAACTCTTGGTCATTTATTGGTGTTTGGACCATTACAAACCAAATGAGGATTACCAAAAAATGGAGGTGGAGGTCCTAGAATGGACAATGAACATCTTCAAGTATTATTGGGATTTGACTTATAGAATTGATCTTAATGGTGGAAATGTGTCTACTCATGATGTGACCTATAAAATTATAATCGTAAGGGACACTTTTGTAACTAAATTGGTTAGAATGGGAATCTTGACACTGATTCTAGTTTTGCTACTATTGCTATTATTGATGATGATTTTGAGGAGGTTTGTTTTGATTGTTGGCATTATTTTACAGAAAAGGGTTCTGATAGATACATAATTATTGATTAGACATTATATCATTATTATCTAATGTTTCTCTCCCTTTTCAAGTAAATCTTGAATAAGATGGCACAATTTCACATATCTATAAATAAACTGGCCTTTTATCTGATGATAATCATAGAAGTCATTCCCATTGTACCAATCCAAATTAGGTTGGTTTTTAGGAAACAGTCTTGGTACTGGCCAAAAAATCATATTGGCATAAACTATATTTTGGAAGACCATTTTAATAGGTTCATCGAGATTGCTGAAAAAAATATTACTATAATGGCCACTTCTTGGAGGTGACCTTTGAAAAGTAAGTTGATTAGGTGGGTTTAGCTGAATAGGCAGTGGTTGCACCATTTGTATATGACATGATTCAATCATCTGATATATTAAAACATTCATGTTTATATTGAATGGCTTAAATTTTTTTGACGTATTAGCTTATGTTGGTGGGGGACTTGCATTTGAGCCTTTCTCTAATTTTGATTATGAAAATAAAGTTTAATTATACCTTTGTCAATGAGAACTTGTTCAATTTGTGTCCATTTGGTGATAAACTCTTCAAATTTATTGACACAAACAAGTTTGAGGTTATGAGAAACATCAAATTGAAGATTTTAAGTGAACATTATGACCAATTGTTTGTCAGGAAGATTGTGTCGAATGTGGCTAGCTAAAGAGCACCATCACTAAAATTAATTGGTAAAGCCTTATCCTCATATTTGTTTAGTTTGGCATAGGCACAGTATGTTCATATTATGTTCTACATTGAAGGATAAGTGTTTTATAATTTTTTATGAAAAATTATCAAATTTATTAATGTAATTCTTGGGTAGACCAAGAAACTATTATAAAATGTGTCCCATCAAGCTGTAGGGGAGCAAGTGAAGTAGGTATATAGGGTTATACACCACTTCTTGAAAAAAAACAAAGAACTCTTTCAGATGCTCCTTAGGGTCAACTTTTCCTTTGTATTTTTCAAATTTAGGCATCTCAAAGTGATGTAAAAGAGGTATTTGAAGTTAACTCATGTCAAAAGGATAAGAGCATATATCATCCATCTTAAATTTCTTACTTTGATTTCCTACGTGAATGGTATAAACTACATATTTGACCTCTTGTAAATATTGAAAGGTAGGGCTAGAATGGGAGGAAGTGGGCAAATTTTGTTGGGTATTTGAAGTATAGTACCTTGACTTAGATAGAGAGGCAATAAAAAATATTGAGAATTTGAGTGCGGTTGGTTCTATCAAGAATAATCACCCTTAGAGTAGAGTTGTATTACTGATAGGGAATTTATTATTGGTGAGGTACTTGTTGTTGAATATGATGTTGATGTGGATGGAACTAAGGTCTTAATGGAGGAATGTTCTATTGGGTGTTCAATGAAACTTGATAGAATTGAAGGGGAAATTGCTATTGATTCTTAGGAATTTGATGCATAGGAGGAAGTTGTTGGTTAACTGGCACATATTGTTGGCTTGAAGAGGCTCCTTGTTAAATAGGAGCAAACATTGTTTGAATTATAGAAACACATTTTTGGTTAGACAAAATTGGTTGGGGATTGATCGGTACTCATTACAATAGAACATTGGTTTCCACTTGTTGAGGTGGGGGACTAGTCACCACTTGTTGAGGTGGGGGATTAGTCACCACTTGTTGAAGTGGGGGATTGACAACAAATTGCTATAGTTTAGATGGGTTTGAAATTTGTTGTTGCAAGGCATTGGAAACAAAATTTCATGGAGATGACATAATAAGTTTTTTATGAATGTTGTATGGTACTTGATGTGGATTAAAATAAGCTATGTGAGAGCTATCTACCACCTTTTGGGTAGAGTCTATAAGGAGACTCAAATCTAGATTGGTTTCAATTATGGGTGTGTTAATCACATCCACAACTAAGGTTTTAGTGGCAAATGGATTTGGATTATAAATGTGATAATTAAACAAATCTAATGGTTATTCTGTTGGAGGATTGGACTCTACTAAAGATGGATTTGAATATTCAATGTAGCAAGGGAGCTAGTGAGACTAGCCAAAAATTGTTTAGCTTATTGGATTTGGTTTTCAATATCAATGAGTTGACCTTTCCCTTTATTTGACACAACAAGAGCTTTACTAGATGCTGGTATGAAAGTTTTTCTTTGCTAAAGGCACCTTGGTTATCTATCAATGCAAGTAGTTTTTATTTAGGTGTTCTAATCAAATATCATAAATCCTCTATGCAGGGGGGAAATTTTCACCCTTCTCAAATAGTCTAATAAGTTGTTCATCATTGTTGTTAAATAATTGGTTATTTAATTGGTGTTGTCTATACTCATCACTAGGTGGTGGATTGATAATATATGTTAGATTAGATGGATGTTCAGTGTCATGTGTTAGGTATGATTGGTATTGGCCTTAGTCTACATTGGGTGACATAATTGTAAGATACAAATTATGTTGCTCAATTTCAACATTGGATGGTGCATGAGCAAGGTATTGTTGGGTTTCTTCGTCTTCCACATACGAATCATACCCATAGGGATTGTAGACCGCTCCTTCATCAAATGAAGGCTTGTAAATAGCCCCACTATGCGTGTACGTAAGCATGTACATATTGATAATCTTCATTTTGAATGCCTAGAAATATGTCTTGACTAAGTACATGACTTCCATTGGAATATCATGAAGTAATTGGCTTATCAATGCAAATGTTTCAAAGGTATTTACCAAAGGATAAATCAACAAGTTTGGGCACTATGTATTTAAGTATAAACACTCAATGTTTATACTTAGGAAATGATTTATGCCTAGTATTGATTTAAAAATGTCTTAGATCTTGGAAACTTGGTTTTGTGAACAAAAAAAGTAAACTTGTCCATTGAGTCACTTTAGTAATTTTGTAAATGTAAAGGTTGGCACAACAAATGGTATTGGTTGATAATGGTAAATCGAGTTTAGAACTAGACTCCAAACTTTGGAATTTTCAAAAGAAATTGAAATTGCAAATTTGTACTTGGAATTGGATTTTGGCCTCAGAAATGGTATTGGAAATTAGACTTAGAATCTGGATTATATTTGACATTGATTTGAAATCAAATGGATGGCATAATGGCATAGAATTAACAAGAAGTTTGGAATTTGGTTTGACTTTGTAAAGAAAGTTGAATCGGTTTGAAATGAAAATTAGAATTCAAAGGATGAGACTTTTGGTTTAATTTTGATAGCCTAATGACATGGTTTGAGAAAGCAAAGAAGGTGTTTAAGACCAAGTTCTAACATGTCTCTTTGGTTTGATTGAGAATTTGGGGAGAGTAATGCTTCATTACATGTGTATAAAATGGTTTGGGTCTTGGACTTGGTTGGTTTATTTGGTCTTAAGTATAAAGTTGGTTTTGACATAACTATCAAGTAAAAACACACAAGCATTACAAGGAGATTTAATAATTGATGGGGGTTTGCATCACATCCATTGAGCCTTATGAAAAACTTGCCTTGACAGAGGATTAATATTTTAAATGTTCATTAAATAAAATATTGAATTATTGGTAGGGGTTTTACACCCCCCTTGTCTCCCAAGATTTGTATAATTAAGTCTATCTTTGGGGGTTGTTACCTTTGCACCCTACATCAATTAATGATTTGTATAAAAATAAACATCCAAGAAGTAATTCAACATCGGTCCATTCATGATAAGGCCTTGTCCTTTTACAACTAATTCAGTCATAAGGTCTTAGTGAAGTGCTACTAGATTTAGGGTTTGCTTACTATTTTACAATGGGCTATCTATATGGTCCCTATATACTTTGTGGTAAGTGGGTGCAAATTCATCAATGAATAATTTCAATATCATTGCAAATATTTCCCCTTTCAAGGGTACCACACGTTGACCTTGAATACTGGAAATAACTCCCTGGGGTTACTTTCCTCATGTAACTTTGTGCAAGCACAAAGATAAGTATTCATGATTGCAATGTTCCTTAATTTATATACCCCACCAGATAAGTGGGGTTTGGTACAATACTAAGATGTCACTTCCTAAGTTAGTGCATCCTTAAAGACTTACAAGAAGGTGATGAAATTCACCCCACTAAGTGAAATGAAAAATAGGGTAATGGCAAATGGAAACTTTTGAATTTTTGAGTCACCCAAAAGGGGAGAGTGTATGCGCAAAAATAACCTCACAAGATAATTAAGTAATCAAAAAAACTTGTGATAAAGTGAATAAATTTGAAAACGAACAAGTTTATTAGTCCCAAATTGAAGTGTGAATTCATTTTAGTACCGAAATCAAAATGTTAAATAGAATTGAATTGTTTTGACTCAAGACACCACTCTTTAGCCAAGGACTTGCAAAAAAAAAGATTAGAAGCTTGAAACAAGTGGGTTTGAGCCAAAAGGAGCTTGAAATTGGGTTTGTTTTAAGTCTTGGCCTCAAATCTATATGATTTCATGATTATGCAGACTGATTTCACTAAGAAGTGCTCTAATTTCATAATTAGGGTCTGCACACAAAAAATATAGAACAATCATAACATTTTTGCTATTGACTAAGATTATTTCACTGATACATTTGATGATTTTAATACTAAGCAAAATAATTTCACTGCTATAAATTATGATTTCACTGATGATTTGGATAATTTTTATACAGACAAAAAATAAATAGAAACCCAATAAAATGATTTTGTGGTTAGGTATGACAATTTCACTAATAGATTCAACAATTTTGCTAATATGAAGAACTATAATTTCATTGATAAGTGCTAAAATTTCATTGTTATGTAAAAACACTAGAATCAAAACTAAATAAATGATTTCGTTGATTAGTATTTTAATTTTGCCATTTTGTCACATAATTTCACTATTAAATGACACGATTTCATAATTTCACATAAAATAAAGAGCACATAAAATATAAGGAAAATGATTTCATTGATGTTAAGTGCAATTTATCCATTAAGACCTGTTAAGTGGAACACAAAAAGTAATTAAGATGATTTCATAGTTTTAGAACAATTTCATTAATGTCCTAGATGATTTCATTATTTTCCTTGACAATTTCACTAATGTCTCTGCCAAATTCACTAATACACAATCATGAATTTGTCATTTGCTCCTGAATGGGTTTTAACATATTTTTGGAGGAAAATAGAGAGAATTAGCTCATTAGAAGGGCAATTCTGGTAATTAGAAGAATGTTATTATTCTAAAAATGGTTGTGGGGTGCATCCAACCCTTCAAGAGGTCCCACCGAGTGTGCCATTATGTAGATCAGGAATTAAGAGAGGTTAGTCAATCATTAATGAATAAATACAAAAAAACTTGAAGACATAACTTCTCAAGACTAATCCCTAGGTTGAGCTATGTGATTGATAAATAATAAATGCAAATTGGAAAGATTAAAATAACACTTTTACCTTCCTAGAAGATATGTTTGAAAATCAATCTAAAATAGTTGAGCTCAACTTGTACATGTATAAGTCTTCATCGATGCTTTGATCCTTGCATGGGAAGAATCTCTTCTTGTCTACAATTAAAACTTGGATTTGGCTTGACATGAGAGAGATATTTGATGAAGCTTCTTGCAATAATCCAACATAGTAAGTTTACATTAGGAAGATTGATGAAATAAGAGGTGTGAGGGTTGTATTTATAGATTCCATGAATTGATATGGTCCATTCATCTCATCCTAATATGTAGGGTTGAGAATCAATCCTAAAATCCATGATTACACCTTTGGAGTGTGTAAGATATGGCATTTAAGGCCTCTTTGGAGTATGGAAGGCACATTGGAAGCAAGTGCAGTCATTAGTCCTCTTAGAGTGTGTAAGAGGGGAAGAGTGTATAAGAGGGGTGTAAGAGATGTAAGAATGTAAGTGTCCATGTCATAATCCACCTTTACCACACTCCACTCCATTCCATTTACTTTCCCTATGACATCACCTATGTGAGGCAATAATTGAATTTTGATTTTACGAAAATAGGATAATTCAAATTCATGGATTTTCCCATTAGAGGAATAATTAATAAAGGTGATTAATTGAAAATGAGAATAAAGGTGAAGTTTTTAATATTTATTTGTTAATCAAGCATTCACTTAATCAACTTATAAAGACACTTGTAAAGGGTTTATTAGAATAAGGATGAACCTAATAAGATAAATGATGCAATACTATCTATTGCCCCAAATAGTGACGTATCAGTGTGATTTTGGTTTAAAATGACTTTTGTGTAGGTAAATTAGGTCCATTTTAATATTTTTGGTTAAACTTACATGCAATTGTTGAAATTCATCCAAATGTAGTTTAGACATGAACATGGTTAAAATGAAGTGTCTACATCTTTTATCTTGTGTTTGGGATAGAGGCAATTCTTTTAGTGGAATTTTTAGTTCCATATATATGCATTTCTCACATAAGATACCTATAGGACATATATTTAATTGATGCATGCCTTGAGGACCTTAAGTAGATGGATGAAACGTGTGTTATCACTCAATGAATCTAAATAATGCAAAAGGCTTGATAGAAGGCATGCCATGACAGACACATCAAGGGAAAGATATTATTATAAGGCATCTATTTTTTTACTCTATGAATCCAAATAATTAAGCATATATGGAAGCTTTATATTCGTTAGCTAGGGCCCTACATTATCCCTTACATTTTTGATACAAGCATGTGTAAGTTACATAAATTGAATGGTGAAATGCTCTTTGGGCATTTCAATGGGATCCAACTCAAACCATACCATGCATGAGCCATGATGTAATAAGTATTAAGCTATGAATTATTTATATTTCCTATTTGGCAGGTTAGTGTAGTGTAGGTTAGGTCATAATCGCAATGTCTATGTGCCTTAGTGTTTGCACTTAAAATGATCTGAGTGAGTGTTTTTACACCCTTTTTGTAATAAATTCATTCTCTTGGATGATTTTTAATTTTGATAAGAACCTATTAAAATACCCCTCATTATTATAAATCTTTCACTCTTAAAGGAATGTTGTGCTCCTTACATATGGTTGAAGAATACTCACTGCACTGGAGAACTAGGTGCATAGTTTAGTATGGGGAAAGGATACATAACCAATCAATATTATACGTGCATGAAGGAAATAAACCAAGTATATGGATACATATATATTTGTGAGGAAATCAACCAAGAGTAGAGTGCTTCACCTAGGGATGTAAGTATACTATTGCATGAAAAATATTTACAAGGTAAAGAAGTGCACTAGGAGTGAAGCACAAAGCTAAGGAATTCAAGAAATATATGGTGAAGGTTGTGCCAAATTGAGATCCATGTAATATGGATACATCAATTTAAAATAAAAATTCAAGTTTCTATCAATTTTCATGTAACTTTGCTACCTAACATGCATACAAGTAAATGTAAATGTCAGTTAAGAAACTAGAGTAAATACAAGTGTGTAGAGATGAATAAAGGTTGAAGTTTGAAATGATGCTAACAACATCTAAACCATATGGATCACATCATTAAAGAAACACAGTTGGGTGGTATAAAACCCTCAATACAAGTATTTTCCTCACATCACTTTCAATAATATTTTAGACCCTATAGAAAATGTTTTGTAAGAAGAAGAGACGAGTAAAGTAATTAAAGATGAGGACCAATAATTTTAGATTTAAAGCACTCAATTTATAACACTAGGACTTCCTTCGATTGTTGGAAAATTTAGTAAAAATGGGGAGCTATAAAGAAACTAGGGACTATTTCTAGTTTTAGAAGTTGGGTTTTACTATTAGAGCATTATAAAGCTTAGGTCAAGGTATACACTCTAAATTCTAGAAGTAATAAATTCACATGAATATTAGGGGTTTCAGGAGGATAAAAATTCAAACAGAGTGTATGAGAGGATTTATGCCCATGACATAGAGGTAGAAGGTGGTAGGAGTCCATGTACCCTCATCTTCTAGAAGTAGTAAGTGTCTGGTTGAGGAAACCAAGCCATTGCATATTAAGGAGGTAACTATTAAATAATTTAAGGGAAAATCCATAGTGGAGGCACTAAATTTATTCTAAATGTTGTACCCAACCACAATACCACAAGGGGAAGAGTGGGAAGCCAAGGTTGCACAGTTTGAAGTTAAAGACTACTACCATTGAGGAGGGAACAATGAGATGACCCTAAGGAATGATTACAATGTGGGTAGTAATAAAATCATGTATAAGGTTCCATGTTATTTGATATAAAAATTAATCAAGTGCTTAAAAAAGTGGGGGTACTCTAGTTATTAAAGTTCCCTTATTTGGAAAGATAGATATATTTGTGCACTTCCTATTGTCATGTGTTCATGAGGATTGGTTAGATTTTATTGGATGAAGAATGAAGATATCTAAGACATGAATCAACAATTCCAATGGAGTATTCCTTACTTAGACTAGTACATTAAATGAGTGCTTACCAGTTTAGTTGAGGTGAATATGACTGCTCAACAACTGAATAACAAGAAGTAAAAGTTCACTCTTCCTATAGATAAAACTACTAATTATGTAAAAAGGGTATCCATGTGGTTTGTAAGCATGAAGATAACAAGATTTGGTAGATGGAGTGATATTAAAATTTATTGTACGCTCAGTCATTGAGGGCACACAAGAATCACACCGAACATGTGAGGTCTTATGATGGGGAACCATTATAGTATTGATGGTGTTGTATGCAATTAAAATACCATATGGATATGTAAATAAGGTATAGGATTTCCCCTTGAGGGACAAGTCACCAGCCAAAAGATACCATGCATAATTATGCATCAATGTCTAAAAAAAAATTACAAGGCCAAAATGGAAACATGGTTTTCTAACATGGTTATGGCCTTTGGGAATTAATGGTGCATTCCAAACCATCTCCCAAGCAAATTCCTAACATGGGTGAAATTTTCCATGATGTAACATTATAGTATTTACATAATCTGACTGGCAGACTAGGACACCTATGGGTAGATCAAGGCACCATTTTTCTTTGTTACCAACTACTTTGTAGATTTTGTTTCAAGAATATCAAAAACACATCATGCTTATATATATGGTAGGAATAGACAATGACTAACACACCTTGAGAATAATGATAGCCTATCTATATAAGACTATATAAAAGGATGAGGCAGTATCTGATGAAAACAACACCTTTGATCCTTAATAGTAGGTAACAATAAATAACCACTTACATAAATTGTACTACCTATTGAATCCAATAAGGAGGGGAGTTTAGTAACACAAATACCTGAGGTTACAATTAAAAAAAACCTCCAAGAAGAGAAATTCAAAGGTGATGGAGTATGTATTTGAATACCTTGATCTCACTAGGTCTAAATTATATAACATCTCCTTAGAAAAGTGATGTGCACAAAAAACTACTCCTTCACCACCTATCAATAAATTTCCACCCAAGGACACAAAAGTGCCTTCAATAGATGAGGAAGTAGGGGATGGTGGTAGTGTGCAATAAAAACTATGTGGTGAGGTGAAAGATAGTGCATAAGGGATAGGTGGAAAGAGATATTAAGTGACCAAGATGTTCATATGAATCTCAAGATCGGAGTTGATATTATGCTAAAAACCCAAATAGAAATGGAAATAGTTCTGGGTGGACAAAGTGAGCTTGAGACTGAAAAATAGAAGACCAATGCACCTAATGATTCTAAGGTTGAAGAGGAACCAAACACCCAAAATGGCTTACATAAAGAGGGAGAAGAATAACCTAGTGTAACTAGTAGATAAGGTGAGGAAATCAGTAGCCTGGGGCATAAGGTCCTCAAAATAAAAACATCAAAAGAGAAAAGGCCATAAAAGGGAAAAGACAAACTCCTTGATAAATATCTCAAAAATCCACCATAAGGGAATGATCCACCAGAATTAGAGGAGGATGCCAATGGGATGAATTTATAAGAAAGGATTTAAGAAATCATCACAAATGTAAACCTATATTTGTGGTGTTTCATAAAGGTAAAAGATGCAATTGTTCATACACTAAGGCAAACATGTTTTACTTTAGACACATACATGGATGATTTTTTTTGAAGTACTTATTAATGCCATATAAACCATAAACCTGACACCTTGGATGAGAATGAACTCATATATGTTGAGCCCTCTAAGTTTAATTATTTTGAGGTTGGGAATGCACTAATCAAACTAGTGATAGAGGTAAGCCACCAAAACATTATGAACAACTCCATTATTCATAGCCTAGAGATACATTTGATAAAATTAGATCAACAACTTGCTTAGGTAAAAAAGAAGCTAGTGGTTGTAGATATATTTTGTCAAATCTATGTTAGTGCATTATGAAAGAGGAACCCAACCTCTTGAATGGGGTATACATATAAGGAATCCAACTAGTAAAAAAGTTGGTCATGTTGATGGACTGCCTGTTACAAAATGTAAGAGGCATATGGTATGGACACCAAGAAGTGTGAAAGCGATCCTAGATCAAGTTTTTGTGGAAACTCAAGGGTTTCAAGGACATCTTAAATAAGCTCAGTGAGAAGCTGCTACGATTGAGTGAAATTTGGTAGAATTTAGTGATCCCAACATGCTCATACAAGCAAAAATAGAAATAAAATGCCCTAACCTTGTAGGTATACTTGAAGAAGAAAAAATCTAAAAGGATCCATTTTTTAAAGTAATTGGAAGACATTGGCTATAAAAATAACACCAACTGGAAAATGATTGAGGAAAGTTTAAAAAATCTACAACACTAGATGGTTGATCAGGAGAGTGTACTAGAAGATGTCATCAAAGAGATGACTGGAAAAGTCAATGATATAAAAGGAGAAGCTAAAGGGATTTAGGTTCAACCTATAGAGTTTAAGGGTTTAATTATGTGTATCTCCAACTTCACCAAAGAAGCTACATTATGCTTGCACACTAGACCAATTTTGAGGTTGAGTTGATTAATGAGGCAAAAACATTACTTATTGATATCTATACCATTGGTGTGTTTTTTGATGGAGGCCAACTAAATTAGTGTAGGGTGATGTTGACCCCATGTTTTAACATGTTTTTATATCTTGGATAGTCTATATTAATAATAGTATGAAATAAGCCCCAAACATTCCATGTGTGCATACAAAAAAATAACTATCAAGGCAAGGAAAATTTCACAAATCTAGGAACTACTATGGAATTCACATAGGTAAATGGTCAGAGTTATTACTTGTGGCTATCCTTTGAAATAAAAATGAGAAATGATGATAAATGGCATATTGGCTAGCATCAAGTGTAATGTTGCATTAAGTACTAGGTGATGGTAGTTGAGCTACCTCATGACGCATAGAGCCCTTGAAGGGATATAAATGGAAAAAAATTGGGAAGGTAAAGGGATATTTAAAAAAAAAGGGAAAATGATGTAAAAACAATGAGAATTATTGTATAACTTATTTTGGTATTGCTTGTGCCAAGATGCACTTTGTAACAATGAGATGATAATTAATTATTATGTGTGTTATTATTATGGTTATTATCATGGTCCTAATTGATGGTTATTATTATTATTATTGATATATTAGTTTTTACTATAAATATTGATGTGTTACCATAACTAGGATGATGTGTTACATTATTTTAGAGTCATTTATGTTATGCATTGTGTGCTACCAATTGTTAATAATATAAGTAGTAGACAATAAACCTAAGTACCCTATGCGAATGAGCCATACACAAGACAAGTCTACTATGTCACCATTTCAACTAACCTCGACCCATATCAACATTTGTCTTTATGCCTCAAGTGAGATCGTAAGGATAAATCACATGATATACCAATGTAGTAGATTGTGTTAGGAGATGCGAGTGTGGTGTAAGACTAATGATTGTCATCAAAGAGAAACCAAACAACTTTTCTAATTTTTCAAGGCACAACCATTGAAAATTATTCATATATTTACTTTTGAGTATGCAAATCAAGTGTAGTTATTTAAAATTTAAGGGAAATATTCACATCTAGTACATGTTTTTATTCTCATATATAGGTATTAAAGGAGATCCAATGAATATAAATGTTCTTGAAACCCTAGTTTTTATGAATTTTTAATCAAAGGGTTTAATTTTTATCTAGAGATGATGATATTGATGATAAAGCATGATGGTTCCTATTCAAAGAGAGTTATTTTCAATTAGAATTTGACATTTTGGTTTGTCCCTTTATCTCAAGAGTTCTACATTTATTTGACTTGTTTGGATGCAAAAAAATGAAATATTTTTTTATGGAAAGAAATGGAACATGTTTTCATAGATCAATGAGACACTAAAGAAACAAATAATGGTAAGGATGAGGAGAAAACCAAGGATGATGAGGTAGAAATAGAAGAAATTAAGGGTGCTGGTAATAATGAATGAGCAAGATAAGGAAGTAGAAGGAAAAATAGAGGGTAAGGGTTCAAACAATTTATCTCCAAAGAAGGAAGTTGAAATATTTGAATTTCATGGATACATTAAAAAAATGAAGTTATTAAATTTGTAAACCTAAGTAGTAGGTGTACATTCATCAAAGTTGACTTAGTCAGGCAACTAAAGGTTCAAAAAATGCAAATCAAGGACACTCAATTAGAGGGTAAGGATGTTCAAATATTTGAAGATCTGAAGCTCACAATAGAAAAATATGTTTTTCACTCAAGATTTTAGTCTTTGGATATTGTTCTTAGATATCCTTAAAAAAATTAGGAACAATAAAAATGAATGTAAAAAGTAGGTTCATGAAGTTTTGGTATAGAAATAGATGGTGACCTTATAATAAATCATAGTTATTTAGGAACAAAGAAAGTTAAAGGTAGAGCATGGGGATGAATATGAATATGATGAAGAATAACATAAGGAACATTCAAAATAAAAATAATAATAAGAACACATATAAGCATAAAAATAACACTTCATCTACTCAAGAGATAACCACACTAATAGAAGAAAGGGTTGACAAGGTAAAAGTATCCAAAAAGGATACTAAGATAGAGGAATATATACACCCACATTATCATGAGAAATAAAAATCATGGAGGTATGTTGTGGAGTTTCACAATGACAATCAATATGAATATATAGGAAATCAGAGGAATGACCACTATAGATATACATGGACTCAAAAGAGAAACACATATGGAACATGAAATTATAAGTTAACCAATATGGCTATGCATGGAAGTCAAGGATGAATAACTATGTTTATATATGAAATCAAAGTAGTGCATCAGAATCAAGAACTAGGTTCAGAGAGCTATCACCCACCAAGATCACATATGGGTGGTTGGATGATAGAATATGGCATCATATTTATATTATATTACAATGATTTTACTATTTGGATTCCTCTCATGTTTCAAGGATGAAACACATTAATGGGGAGAAAATGTCATGTACCTAGGATTATGATGTTATAGTGTATCACGTTAATAAATAAATTCTTGGTATGCATATGTTTTGTGTTTATAGATAATTAGAATACAAGTATTTATTCCACATGTATAGGGAAGTGGTAGTGGTAGGTAGTTGAGTATTATATATTATAGGCAAGAGAGTCATGTAAGGAAGTGAAGATTATTATATATCTTGATATATCTAAATAGGGATATTATGTGGAGTGACTTCCTTTAATTAAGGATCATTATATGGTGTTACCATACCTCGAAGGTTTATTTGATCTTATACATTGGGCTATTATATTTACGAGTTGTGAGGTTCTTAATATATCAATCATTGTCACTATTTTAGTGTCTTGTTCATCACACACACTTTGAGGAAATAAATTGGAGTCAGTGATAATAGATGTCATGACCAATTTTTCCAAATGCAATCAAACAATTTCAAGCATTTCACTACCAAAAATTTACACATCCAATCTCAATCTCAATATAAATAAAGTATGGTGCACATTTTAGGACACCTGTCTCATATTTGTCTTATGAGATTCATTTGATGTATCATGCACAATGTTTTATGGGAGGATTGTTAAGGTATGAAGTTATTTTTTGATGCACATGAAGAATTGGATGATGTGATATGTATATAAGTACCAATAAATTTTGACAATGGATTAAGTCCATTTTTAGATGTTCAAATATCAAAGATGGCCATGAAAATTCAATATTTGTTAGGAAATAATGCACAATAGATTCAGAAAGGGATTTGGTGCATAGACTGTAAAATGGAAGATCATATAAAGAAAAAATACATGCACAAAAAGGTGCAATTTACAAATGTGTGTTGTGATGTGTGTTATGGGGACATGAAATAATAAATTATGTGCAAGTCCAAAATTCTAGACATGTCAAAGATTTGTGGTGCAATATTTAAGATAAGTCAACACATGATACAAATAACTTCTAGGTTATTTAAGAGATACATGGTGCACATAAAAGAGGGTTTAACCAAAGTCAAGATAATGCATATAACCAACAATATCAACATGGGCAAGGAAATGGTGGATGAAGTCCAAGTACGTTGGAAAAAAATTATGTAACCTGAATTTTTGTTAGTTTTATGCCTCACCCAATGGTATGCGACACAATTTTTTTAAAAAATGGATAAATTACCATTGAGATGGTAATTTTAATCTATGTTTGAGAGGGGTATCCCCCTCATAGGATTTGGATTTTTTTAGAATTTTTTTGTACTTTAACTTGAAATCATAAAAATGAAACAAAATTAAGAAATGGTGAAAGGTGAAAATGGGAAAACAAATGAGTAGGATGGAGGTGAATGTGAGAAAACCATAGTGGAATAAAATCACATAACTAATGGAATAACTCATATTTAAATGAAGTGGTTGAGAATTATTCTTCTCACATGAAAATAAAATTAGGAACAATAGATGTATAGGAACAAAATGGCTTGCCTAGAAGCACAAAGTCTTCTTAAAAGTCATTATGCACACTTGGTATAAATCCTATTTATGGGGTTTTCAACATAAAGTTTAGAAACATTTTGAGTTACACAAAACATGAAAATCACATAATTTAATGGCCACTCTATCTATGGACAATATTAAAAAATTTACAAATAAAGATCATTAAAACATACGAAGCCAAAGAATGATTTCACCAATTTGCTTCTACTCCATTAATAAATTTGGAAAAATGCATAAAACACACAAAGTTTCAGCCAAAACTTCCTCAAGAGCTTGAAATAAAGAAGAAACACCTTTTTCAATTATAAATATTTTCTCTTTTGTACAATATTTTCACTCCCAAAAGGAAGTTAAAAAATCATCCTATTGTACTAACTCAACCTAGAGTTAATTTTCCTCTAACTAGAGTTACCCATGTTTGATTTTATTATTTGGGATTTTTTATAATATTAAATGAAACTTTAATTTTGTATATAAAATAAAAAATTAATTCATTTAATGACCCCAAATATATAGATATTTTTTCATGCTTCTCTTTGACCTTTTTTTACTACTTTAAATAAATAAAATAATTCTAAAGGGATTAATAATTAAAATAAGTTATTTAATTTTCATCTTGGACCCATGGAAATTATATTAAAAATTTGTTCCATGTGGATTTTATTGTGAAATTACCTTGTCTATTGGGTTATGGGATCACATATTGTATTATAGAAAATTGAAAAATTAAAATCATTGAAAATTTCTCAAATGGGTAGTGAAATTTGGATGATGAAACTTCACCCAATGCATATCCATGTATCATTATGTCATTAGTGAATTTTTACAAACCATATATGTTTAATAAGAACATCTTTATCTTTTTAACTTTCTCCTTGTAGATGGTGCATCAAGAATGCTTCCTTGTCCCATTTTGACGAACTGAAAACCAATTTTCCTATCCCAATTATATGGGTAATTAATATGCACTATCAGGTTAGATCATCACTTTGAAAAATCCATCTATTTTCCTACTCCCCTATTTATTGGAGATAATGAAAAAAAAATTCTCTTGTTTATTTTTACTTATAAGGGTTGGGCACTTTTTACTATGTAGTTTCTCACTAAAAGATTTTTTTGATGCTTCGAATGGGAGTTAGAATAGTTTGTAGATGTGGTAAAATAGTGCATCAAGCTATTAATTGAAGACATTAATCATTAAGCTTAGAAATAAACTAGGTTATAATCATTAATAATTAAGGTAACATTAATTATTTAAGGTCATAATTAGTCTTGCTTAGTGATTATTAATGATTATTTCCACTAGGTCATAATTTGACTATGGTTAGAATTGAACTAGGTTAGTGGTGAATACAGGGTAATGCACCAAATAAGCTAGCCTAATCATATTTATAATTTATTAAATCCATTATGAAAATGAATTTAGGCAATTTAGGCAATTTTTAAGCTTAAATTGTGTCATTTTCTAGAAATTGAATTGAACCCTGATTTAGGTATGCAAGTGGCCAAAACTAAGTGTCTATAATTTGACCCTATTTAATAAGGTGTTATGAGACACAAACATAGTAATATTTTTTTAAAGAATGATAATGTCATTAATTTTAATGGTTCATGCCCCAAAGGGTGATTGATAAGCTCTTGATGCCCCTTCAAGGGAGCGAGTGACAAATAGAATCATCGAACGTTCCCTCAAAATGAATAAAATGACACGATTGAGCGGTAACGGGGGTGGGATTACTAAATTTTCCAAAGGTGGTTATAATCAGTAATCAAATGGGAAACACCAATTTTTATAAAGGTAATTATAATTAGGAACAAAAAATAGGGAAAACACTAATTTTTCCAAAGGCAGTTATAATCAGGAATGAAAAAATGAGAAAAAGTGATTTTTCCAAAGGTAGTTATAATAAATAATGAAAAGTGGGAAACACTAATTTTCCCAAAGGTGATTATAATCAGGAATACATACATTTGAACTAGAATGGTAGGTGGAGTGATTTAAAAATAATGATTTGCCCATAGATGGTTATAATATTAACATAAGACACAAATATAATGATTTTCCCATGCGTGGTTATAATAATTAAAGTGGTTGAAAATGTAATTTATTGTAATGGGGCAAATTGGAAAGGGTAGATTATGCAAAAAATACATAAAATGGATATACGATGAGATGGCAAAGGATAAAAACACATTTCTAGTCAAAATGTGAGTTTGAAGATGTATGTTTGAATAAACATAGGATATAGGTTGAAAAATTATGTTATTAAATGGGTATCAGGGGAGGCCCAAAAATATGGTCTACTTTATGAGATATTCCATTAGTGATCATCTGACTATGTTGTATGACTCATGTGTATGCTTATTTAGATATTCTCATCTATATAAACACATAAGAAATCATTTGTTACTCTTGTTTATTACTCATGGATTTAGGAATGTGTTAGGGTAGATGGCTGGATTTTTGTGATAAATCAGAGAGATGCTACCATTACATTGTTAGAATAGACTCACGCGAGCATGGTTTTGCCGTAGCTTGTGATATTATGCATGATAGTTATGGATAACTAAAATGACAATATATACCCTAATCATGGAAACTTAATTTAAATGTAAATATAAATAACTTAGGAATAATATATGAATAATCAAATCCCAAGTGTAAATATAACAAATAAATCAAGTGTAAAACTAAATACAAAAATTCACAACCGAAGTAAATGATATGGATAATCAAGACTTAAGTGTAAAAAAATACAATAGTATTATGGCAATAAAGAAATAGAAATTCCAAAAAAATAAAAATAAAAATAAAAATAAAAATAAAAATAAAAATAAAAATAAAAATAAAAATAAAAATAAAAATAAAAATAAAAATAAAAATAAAAATAAAAATAAAAAGATAAAAATAAACAAAACAAACAAACAGATAAAAACAAAATAAGCAAAACACTAATAAAAAAAACAAAACACCGATAAACCAAAACAAATAAAACACAAAAAATGGAGTGAACAAAATAATCAAAGCAACTAAACAATACAAAACAAATAAAATTACAGTGAACAAACTAATATAAACACAATAAAAAAAAAATTAAGCTAAACAAACAACAATACACAAATAGTGGTTAATCACAATGTTAGCCCCAAAAAAAAAATTTGTTTGTGTATGTGTAATAAAGATGTTAATCTTGGAGACAGGGTGACCCCTAAGCTAGGTAGTAATGACACTAATAAAATGACATAGGAATAAAAGGCACAAAGTTACCTCTAGGCTATAGGGAAACAACAACACAAACAAGATGAAAATATTGCCCCTAGGTTATAAGAAACAAAAAAACAAAAAAGATAATAAACACTACCCCAAGGTTATAACAAACAAAAAAAAATAGTACAAACAAAAAGGGGGGAGTAGAAGAAAAATAAGGGGTAGCCAAGTTGACTCCAGATGCACTAGGTAAGTGGACATTGCCTACATAGTTCCATGGACACAAGGTCCAACATGAAATTTAGGCCAAGTTAGTTATCCCAAGATATGAGATAGAATAAAATGGATGATACTTGATGTAGAGGAATTAGGTAAAATTCATAAACAACCTCATCATCTGGTTCTTTGTCTAACTGATCTCATACATTTGATGATTTGATCTTGATTGTCCTTGCTTATAACTAGTTGCACTCTCCTTTGTATCAATGGGTTTGTTATCCACCATGGATGGAACCTTATCATATAGGTGTAATTTATGTTAATATATCCTTTCTTGACATTCACATTTCATTTCAACCTCATACTATTCATCTATCTCACAAACTTGATTCTAATCTATTTTAGTTACTTTCTAGGCACCTTCTTAGGTTCACAAGGATCAAATATCACTCTAGATTCCAAGAGTTAAATAAATAATATTGAATGATATTAATTGGTCTCAACATACCTGTATATACTTATTTCATATATCAACTCACCCTCCTTTGCTTCTTTCTACACAGTTCACACTTCCTAATTACACTAGGCTAGTAGCCTTTTTTGAGCCTTTTCCTCTATTTTGGCCAACATGTCACCTTAAAAAAAGATATAATGAAATTATTGGCCTTAATTTATCCAAATTGACATGTGTATAAAGTTTCATAATCCAATTCTTTCTCTACCTAGTACCTCCTTTGGAAAACCACCTTTCTTTAGGTCTAATTAGGCCTTATTTGCCACCTCAATGCTCAAATATGTACTTGTAAAAAAAAATAAAACTATGAAACCAAATTTATAAATTAGATTACATGGAATAATTTAATATTGTTTTTTTATGGAACTTTTCAATGGTGGCATCTCATTTTACAAGACAAACCCTAATTCTAGGGTCTAATAGGCCTACACAGGGCTGAGTCTACTCAAAAATCCACAACTTTCATTGTATGGGGTCTCATGAGACCAAAACAATTAAATAAGGTATATAATGTTATTTTAAATCATATCATAAAATCTTATGAGTATTTTAATGCAATAAATACATGAAATTCAATAGAACACACTAAAATGGGCATACATTCCTGACTGTGCAAAATAGTGAGTCCCTAACAGATTAAGTATTTAGTTTTAAAACTCCTCCATAGTATTTAAGATATAAAATATATCTAATTAAATAATAATCCCTTTTATTTATAATTATAAAATTCCATTATTCAATGTATTAAAGTATTTTGAAACCAAAAAACATAATCCATTGTGGTACTTTGTTGACTGTGTAGGGCTTACAATAAGATTGTTATCTTCAAAGAACCCTATAAAATACTTTTCGGTTATAAATTTTTTTGGGAACATTTATTAAGTATAAATAATTCCTAATATAACCACAATTCTCATTATTTTGGTTTTTATCTCTCTTAATGCACTTATAATATGCTGAGTATGAGTATCTTGACTGTGTCAGAGATGCAAGGGTCTGTATCTATCTAGCACGTCATAAGATTGTATAAAAGATGTTAATTGACTATTTAACACCCCAAAAATATCAATATATTATCCAACCCCACACAAATACTCATTTCCTTGAAATATTCACTTTGTTTCCTTGGCGTTAACAAAAAATAGGGTTTGTTGACTGAGACATAGGGTTTCTAGGATATTTATAGGGTCCACACAGGTTATGAAACATTCTTAGTCAAGAATAAAAATTTATTATATATTCCCCACAATTTTTAATCCTCAAATCACTCATTTTATTACCATCTAAGAATCCACCTCTTGATCTTACACAAAACTCTCTCTTGCTTGATACAAGATAATGCCAAGGTTTCAACTATAAAACAAGGCTTAATCTATCAAATGGACTGAGCATTCATCATTTTTATTACATATTAATCATTTAGGTTACATAAAATAATCCTCTATATTAAATAAAAATATTAATCCATTACTCAAAATGTGTTTACCTCCCAATGTTCATTAACTAAACCTCTTTTGGAAACTCTATCTGTCCTCAGGTAAAATATAGTCTCCTCTAATACTGAGTTATTTTCCACTAATTGCACAATTTCAAAAGCTAAAAATGGTATATTAAGGGTTATATAAGTTTATTACAAATACAATAATAATCACCAAAACTTCCCACTATATTCATCCTTTCCAAAATCAAGTGATGCTCTCCTTAGTGAGACTGCCAACCTTCTATCCAAGGTTTTATCCTACAATATCTATAAAGATGTTTGTACCTGCAAGAATAATGGTTAATAAAAACATGTCAAGAAAAATAATAAAGTAATTCTTCAATGATATTCAATCCAAAACCAAAACAACTTCACTTTTATTTCATATTGATTCATCTTATTTTACAAAATACAATCATTAAGAGGACTTATCAACTTTCTTATGAGGGTTTCATGTCTTTTTCATCCTTTGATCCTCATACTCTTCTCTTGGGGGTCCCTTATATCCATAAATCCCCTCTATATTCCAACTAAACTCTAAACCTACATACCATACCTATTTTTACCAACTTATATGTTGGTCATCCAAATTGATTACCATAACTACTTCCTTATTCACCAACCCAATGTATGGGTGAAGGTGGTCATATAGAACATGAATTATCCTTATTAATTAACACATATTAATTATGATGACCCATTTACATGACTTCCTAAACCCATTTGACTCACCTAAACATTTCAAACATGCAAGTAACCCCTCAAGACTCAATACAAATATTTGAATTTTCAAATTCTTATTTTTGGAGGGAAAACTCCTAGAGACCATATAACTAAAATTAATGACTCAAAATGGATTAAAAGACCACACATGTACATAATAAGGTCACACACATATTGACATCAAACTTTGACCTACTTTGACATCCAAATTGACAAAACTCAAAATTGGTGTTTCATATCTTAATGCTCCTGCATCATACTCCCTAAGAGGGAGAAAAAACTTGAGCCTCGCAATTTATTATGTGCCTTCCAATTCACCTTGTGAGGGTCCTTAATAATTTCTTGACTTCTGTTCATCTTGTCTAGTGCCTTTCTCCTTTCCAAACTCTTACTTTTCTTTATCTTGGCTTTGTCTAGTCTCCTTGTCCATTCATCTTCCACTTCCATGTAATTTTCAAATTGCTATAGTTATTAATTTTATTATTGTTTCATCTTTTCCAAGTCATTTTGAGCCCTCTCATGCTCAGTTTCAATCAACTTGTGTGCATTTGTCATTCTCATGCTTACTTCATGACTTGTTTCCTCATCAATCTCATTTATGGCTTTCCTATTTTATGATTTCTACTCCTTGTTAATGATATAATGTCCTTCCTTAGGATATAATGTCCTCTCATGAATATAAATTTTTATAATTTGATTACCTACACTCTCTTTTTATACCACTTCTTCAAACTTCTTCTCTTCTTGATGCCTTTTCCCATCATCTTGCTCACTATGCAAGAGCAATTTATTGTTCTACTCATCCTCTTCATAGTGCATCATGACTTAAACAATAATTGGTATCCCATATCCATGATTATCAATTACAAACTCAACATTAGTTTGACCCATTATTCAACTCACCTTGTTTGCTTCTTCATGCCTCATTTGCTTGCTTGCTTGTTAATTTATACATCTTTTTGTACTTTTCTTTGCTGATCCTTTCTTAGTGTTCCTTGAATTTTATCCTTGATCTTAACCTATTTTAATTCACCTATTTTCAGCTCCTTTTATGGGATAAAAATTTCCTCTATCATCCTCATCTCCTCTTGAAACTTTAACGCATCAACCTCTTCATATTCTTTATCAAATCTTGGTGTACAATGTTCTTCATTGTCTTGGGAAGCTTACTCTTTATCTCCTCCTTGGACTCCCTAATATTTTGGACTCATATCAGCCTCCTCATAATACTTACCATTATTCTCTATCACTCCTTGAGGTGTTTCTTCCTCACCTTGTTTTGCTACACATTCATTCATCAATGCCATGGTTTCCATATACAATAAATCTTCATTTTTGGAATCAAACTCAAACATATCATCATATACAACATCTAAAAACAAATATATCAAATAATTATCCTCTATGAATTCATATGGCTGTACCTTCACTTATTTCACTTGATTTTATTTCTCTACCTTTATTTCTTGCTTTGTATGCTTGTCAACTTGTTCAATCTTCATGCTTTCTTGAAACACACTTGCAACATGTTCTTCTTGTGCTCTTAACTCACTTTTTAAAACACACTTGTTTCCTTATATCTTCTTGGGATTCCACTTTCCTCTCTTTTCATTACTCTCGTGCTTCATGCCTTGGTCATCTATCTTGCCAACTTTATGTACTTGGCCTGTTATGCTTTGTCTCCACACTTGTACTTACTTTCCATTCATGCTTTTGCTTTCTTTGACCTCTTGCTTGAGGTTCTCTTCTTTCTTTTCTTCACCTATTTTTTTAAGCCACTTAGGCCATACATACCCATGTCCTTGTTAACCTTTTAAGGGTTGCAATTTACCATGCTTTATTTCAACCTGTATATCATTCTTTTCCTCTTCACGTATGCAATCAAAATCAACACTTAGGCATTTATTTACCTCTAATGGAAACTACTACAAGCTTATCTCTTCTTTGATGTCTTCATGTGTGACTTACATGTCTTCTTGTATGACTCTCTTGTCTTCTTGGGGTACCATATCCTTTGTTTTAAATGCTATGCATGGTAATGCATCATATTATTCCTCTTTCTCATTATCTTCTACATGTGGTATGCCTTCAATCTCCTTCACTTTATCTTCTTCAAGAGGTTATTTCTCTTTATCACTATCTTTCCACTTGATGGGTACTATTCTTGGCCCATGCTTCATATAATTAGAGGCTTCATACTTGGCCTTCATCAACCTTGTCTTCATACCTATAAACACAAACTCAAAATCAATGCTAGCATACAAAACTAGAGACCATATAGTCTCTTTGAATGCCTTTGGCATAGGCATCTTCCATCTTCTCTTAACTTCACCATCATATGATATTATTGGAACATATTTCTCCTTCTTATTCTCTTCAATGAGAACTCTCTTCACTACCTCTCTTTCATGTTGCTGACTTGGTAACATCTTCTCTCTCATGCTTCTTTGGGCTACCTTCTCTATCTTCTTCTCTTTCTTGAAGACACCTTTCTTGTGCCTTCTTCTTCTCATGAGTGACTCTATTGGCCACTTCACTCTCTTCCTCATACTATAGCTAGTACATTGGATTTATTTACTCTCCATGAGCTTCACCATGATCTCAATCCTCTCAAATCCCTGCCCTAGTTCTCTTCTTCTATCTTCTATTTCCCTCTCTATATCCATCTCCTCCATTCTTCTTTATTTTCTTGGCCTATGTAGACCTTACTCTTAGCAAGTCTATCAATATTTACTCTTAGACCTCTTTTGGGCCTTTCCTCTTCATGATTCCTCTGTTTAGGATCTCTTCTAAACTCTATTGACTCTCCTTTGGAGTCTTCTTTCTTCTCTCTTTTCTCTTAGAGCTTCAATGTTCTCTTTTCCCTTTTTCTCTTCTAGCCTTCTCTTGACTGTATTTTTGTCCTTCTCAAAGGAATTTGGGGTTTTTTTTTCTCTCTCCTCATTTTGATTTACCTCTATTCTAACCTCAATGAATTATAATTGCAACATCCTCTTCTCTCAATACCCTACAAGGTTATCTCTCATGCCTATCTCATGGCATTATGCATTCTTCTTAATTAAACAAATTTTTAAAGAATTCAATTTTTTTTTACCAAATAATACCTTACTATCTATAATACCGAATTATGTAGAGGCATTAGGGATAAGTCATAAATAACCTCATCATCTGGTTCTCTGTCTAACTAATCTCATACATTTGATGATTTGATCTTGATTGTCCTTGCTTAGAACTAGTTGCACTCTCCTTTGTATCAATGGGTTTGTTATCCACCATGGATGAAAAATTATATTATAGGTTTAATTTATGTTAATATATCCTTTATTTACATTCAAATTTCATTTCAAACTCATACTATTCATCTATCTCACAAACTTGATTCCAATCTCTTTTAGTTGCTTTTTAGGAGCCTTCTTAGGTTCACAAGGATCAAATCTCACTCTAGGTTCCAAGATTTCAATAAATAAGATTGAATGAGATTAAATTGTCACAACATACCTTTATATACCTATTTCATCTATCAACTCACCCTCCTTTGCTTCTTTCTACATAGTTCACACTTCCTAGTTACACTAGGGTAGTATCCTTTTTTTGAGCCTTTTCCTCTATTTTAGCCAACCTATTACCTTAAAAAAAAATATAATGAATTTTTTTAGATTAATGTATCCAAATTGACATGTGTATAAATTTTAATAAGACAATTATTTCTCTACCTATTACCTCCTTTGGAAAACCACCTTTCTTTAGGTCTAATTAGGCTTTATTTGCCACCTCAATGCTCAAATATGTACCTATATGGACCATAAGACTCTGAAACCAAATTCATCAGCTATAGTACATGGATTAATGTAATATTAATTTTTTTTGGAATTTTTCAATGGTGGCATCTCATTTTACAAGACAAACCCTAATTCTAGGGTTTAATAGGCCTACACAAGGTTGAGTCTACTAAAAAATCCATAAATTTTGTTATATGGGGTAAAATGAGACCAAAAAACTTTCATGAGGTATTTAATGATATTTTAAATCTTATAATACACTTTTTTGAGTCTTTTAATGCAATAAATATGTGAAATTCAATGGAACACAGTAAATTAGGCATACATTACTGACTGTGTAGAACAGTGAGTCCCTAAAAGACTAAGTATTTAGTTTTAAACCTATTCCATAGACTTTAAGATATTAACTATATCTGAGTAACTTATAATAAATTTTATTTAAAATTATAAATTTCCCTTATTCAATGCATTAAAGTATTTTGAAACCAATAAACATAATCCATGATGGTACTTTGTTGACTATGTAAGAATTACAATAAGATTGTTATCTTCAAAGAACCCTCTAAACTCATTTTGGGTTATCAATAAGTTTATTGAACATTTATTAATTATCAATAATTATTAATACAACCATAATTTCCATTATTTTGGTTCTTATCTCTCCTAATGCACCTACAATGTACTTAGTATGAGTATCTTGACTGTGACAGAGATGCAGGGGTCTGTGTCTATCTAGCATGTCATAATATTGTCTCAAAGATGTGAATTGACTACTTAACACATACATAATATAAATGTATTATCCAACCACATACTGCTACTCATTTCCTTGAAAGCTTTAATTTGTTTCCTTGTCATTAACAAACAATATGGTCTATTGATTGAGACAAAGGGTTTCTAGGATATCTGTAGGGTCCACACATGTTATGAAACATTCTTAGTAAAAACTCAAAATTTCGTCTCTTTCCACATAATTTTAAATAATGCACTCAATCAATTTATTACCATCTAATAATCCACCTCTTGATCCTACACAAAACTCTCTCTTGCTTGATACAAGATAATGCCAAGGTTTTAACTATAAAACATGGTTTAATCTATCAAATGGACTGAGCATTCATAATTTTTGTTACATATTCCTCATGTATGTTACATAAAATAATCCTATATATTAAATAAAAATATTCATCCATTACTCAAAATGTTTGACCTCTCAATGTTCATTAACCAAACCTCTTTTGACAACTCTGTCTCTCCTTAGGTAGAATACAATCTCCTCTAGTATTGAGTTATTTTCCACCAACGGCACCATTTAAAATGATACCAATGGTATATTAAGGTTTATATAAATTTATTAAAAATCCTATATTAATGATCAAACCTTCCCACTATATTCACCCTTTCCAAAATCAAGTGATGCTCTCTTTAGTGAGACTGCCAACCTTCTATTCAAGGTTCTATCATACAATATCTATAAAGATGTTTGTAGCTACAAGCATAAGGGTTATTAAAAACATGTCAACAACAAGAATACAATAATTATTCAATGAGATTAAATCCACAACCAAAATAGATTCACTTTTATTTCATATTGATTCATCATGTTTTACAAAATACAATCCTTAAGAGGACTTATCAACTTTCTTATGAGGATTTCATGTCTTTTTCATCCTATGATCCTCATACTCCTCTCTTGGGGGTAAATTCCTACCATCACTTCCCTATACATTCTAACTTAACTCTCAACCTATGTACCATACATATTTTCACCAATTTCTACATTTGTCATCCAAATTGGTTACCATAACTACTTCCTTATTCACCAACCCAACGTATGGGTGAAGGTGGTCATACAAAACATGACTTATCCTTATGAATTAACACATATTACTTATGATTACCCATTTACATGACTTACTAAACCTATTTGACTCACCTAAACATTTCAAACATGCAAGTAACCCCTCAAGACTCAATACAAATATTTGAACTTTCAAATTTTTATTTTTGGAGGGAAAACTCCTAGAGACCATATAACTTAAATTTATGAATCCAAATGGATTATAAGCCCAAAAATGGAACTAATAAGGTCTCACACACATATTGACATCAAAATTTTACCTACTTTGACATCCAAATTGAAAAAACTCAAAATTGGTGTTTCATAGCTTGATGCTCCTGCATCAATAATAAAATATGATTAATGTGTAGAGGAAAATAAGAATGATCTATTAAAATGGTGAGTGAATGAGAAAAAAGTGATGAAATTTCACCATAATAAAAATTTCAACACAAAAAAATCACATAAGTGCGGGAGTATGGTTTAGGCTAAAGCCACACTAAAAGTAAGAGATGAATATCTAAAAATGAACTAAATTAGTAATTCATAGTGTCTACTACATCTAAGGCTTGGAATGATAATGATATCATAAAACAACAAGAGCATTGAAACAAATAATACTCAAAAAATGATGAGAGAATAAAAAAAATCAAGTGGTCATTAGTGTATCAAGTCAAATACATAATACTCACAACATGAACTCACAAAATAGTGAGTGTATGGTATAATACCAATAAGGATGTAGAAAATAAATGAAAAGTGGTTACTCATGATATAGTTAGGAGTCCCAAGATCCTTAATTCAAAGATGTGGTCAAAAAATAAATTAAGGTACAGCCGAGATAACCTAAGATATCCCATGTATCCAAGTGCTATCTACATAGTCTATGCAGACCTCAAGCCAATATAGTTCTCCTAGAAATGGTAGGAAAAAGACCAAGGTGGTTTAAAAATGAAACTAAATATATAAAATGGCCCAGCCCATAAAATTTTGGAAACTTTATATCTTGTATGTAAATTCTAAGCCTATTTTAATGATTTTGTGGTTTTTAGGATATTATAGATCTTTTACAAATATTTAGGGGTTTTGAAACTATTACAAATGTTTTTAGAATTTTCTAAGCATCTCAACTCAATCAAGAATTACAAGACATAGAATGGTCCAACTCACAAAATGATGAGAGTGTGTTTTAGGTTACTCATAAAATGGTGAGAGTGTGGTAAAGCGGTGACTGAGCTAGCCTCAACATTAATCAAGCATCGCCTACATAGTCTTACAAGACCTCAAATTATTATAGTTCTACCTTCAATGGTAAAAGATGGGGAATGTTTCCAGATGTTTTTGGTATTTTTGGTATCTCCACTCAATAGAGAATTACGAGATACAACATAGTCCAAACTATAAAAATGATGAGAGCATGGCAGAGGGGGTGACTGATCTAACCTTAACGTGAATCAAACACTACCTACATATTCTTGCATGACCTCAAGTCACTGTAGTTTTTCCTATATAAAAGACATATAATTAATTACCATCAAGTTCAGGTAAAAGACAAATGGAAAGGTAAATGATAAAAATAATGGAAAGTGATGCGAAAATACATGGTAAGGGTGTTACTCCTAATTTACCCATATGCAGTTATAGTTAATAGCTGAAGGTGGGAGTGTAACAACAAATAAAGGATGCCATTTCCATGACCACTATCATACTACTTTCATATACTACCATTCAAGCATGTAAGTCTGAAATAACTATTGGAAATAAATCTATCATCAACCACTAAACATTCTTGAAGTATAAATGAATTGAAACCAAAGCAACGTGTGATAGGTGGGGTTAGGTAATAAGTACTATTTGGCAAAGGGTTAAGGGTATGGTAGAATGGAAAGGTGTATAATACAAATAATAGGTATAATGTGGCATAACTTCAATGATCCTTGTAGATAGAAATTAGAATCCCTTAAACATAAAAATGTTTGAGGTGCACTATGTTAATTGGTTCATCAAGTTCATCTTCCTTTGGTGTAATGAACCTGTATGCCCCATAACCATAATTGGTAACAATTACATAGGGCCCTAACTAGTTTGGTTGGAACTTTCCTTTTTTATTAGACTCAGCATTGACATTATTCTAATTCTTTTTTAGTACTAGGTGACCAAGCTTGAATTCATGATGCTTAACGTACCTATTATATTGTAATTTTAATCAGCTCTAAAAATATTGTATATTATTCAAGGCAACCAAACATTTACCATCAAGTAGGTCTAAATCCTGTAAGTGAGCCACTCTATATTATTTGTCTTTAATGATGTACTGTAATAAAATTTAGAGAGAAGGTAACTTGAATTCAATGGGAATAATGGCTTCAAATCCATAAAAAAGTGAATTGGGCATAGATCCTATAGGAGTATAACATATGGTATGGTATATCCAAAGGGAATTATATCCAAAGGACATTAAATAGCTACAAGTTCTAATTACAACCAACATCATTAACAATCTTCTTCAAAATATTGACAATAGTTTTATTAGAAGCCTCAACTTGGTCATTACCTTGTGGATAGTGTTGTTTCCAAAATTAGCTCAACTCATTTTTGGAACAACCCCCTGCAAAACTTGTCTGTTTCGCCCTTTGTCTCTCTAAGTCCATTTTTCGAGACGAGTTTTTCTCATTCTCGTATTTACTCAACTGACACCATTCAAAGTTTGTAACGTCTTTTTGTTACATTTTCCCCAAAACATGAAAGTTGTTACAGTCTCGATGTGACTAGGTGACTCATTTCTCTTTTCCATTAGTTAGCCTTATTTCTTTTATTTTCATGCAGAAGCACCAAATTTTGCCATCAGTGCATTTTGCCTCGATGCATGCAAGAGCAACAAAATTTATTGCCCTTACATCTGGAATGTAAGAGCGGAAAATGTTGCTACCCCTGCATTTTTATCCTTCTTATGCAGGAGCAACAAATTTTGCTTCCCCTGCATGACCCTTCAATTTTTTAGTGTAAGGGCGACAGATTTTGCCACCCTTACACTGCCTTGATTTTCACATGTGACATTTATGGTCATGCATGTCGAGTGGTTGGGGTCAATTTTCACCCCATTTAATCCAATTTTCACCCCATTTTGATTAATTCCTTCCACTCCTGCCTTTTGCCTCTAAATGATCCAGTAAGTGGGAAAAAGTGCATTTCAACAGATTTGAGCTTGCAACACGCATTATTTTCCAGGTAGGCCCTTGTTTTTATGTTCTCATTTCTTTTCCTTTGCTCTCTTTAGGTTTTTATTTTCAGTTTTGTTTTTAGTTTTATTTTCTTCCTCCAACCTTGGTGTCCTTCACCTAAGACCGATCGGCCCCCTTCCCTTCCTCTTCCCGCCGAGCTCTCTTCCTACCTCGTCAGCCTTCCACCATTCCCCCCATGCTAGGGCAATGAAATTCACCACCCTCCTTTCTCTCCCATGAACTTCCTGATTCTTACTTGTAAAGGGCAATAAATTGCTGCCCTAATCGTGCACCTCCTAGATTTCCACCTATATCGACGGTAAATTTCTTTGCCGATATAGGCGCGTCTGACCTAAATGTACTGATGGTGAATTTTGCCACTGATACAAGTCCCTGTGTAGGGGAAACAAAATTTGCCATCATTACACTTGGATGCAAGGGCAAACAAATTTTTTGCCCTTACATCTATTCTTGCCAGTATGCATGGGCGACAAATTTTGCCGCCTGTGCCCCTTTTTTTCCCTCTTGCACATAAGGGTGGAAAATTTTGTTGCCCGTGCATTTTTTCCTACAATTTCTCTAACTCTAGAGAGATTTTCATCCCTCCCATTTTTTTGCCTCCTCCCCTTTTTTCTCTCATTTTTTGACCCACTTTCTAACCCAGCCCTGTCAAGTGCCCTTCCTTAGTCATGATCACCCAACGTGCAAATTCTCCAATTTGCCCCTTTTTCCCTAATTACACGATCATGATTATCATTACAGTACCTCCTGAGGATTCTTGTTTGTCAACACCCACTCAATCAAGGCTCATCCTAATAACTGAAGCTTCTTCAAAGAAGTCAAAGGCCATAAAGTACCAATACCAAGGTGTTTTCCCAATCACCTCAGTCACTTTTAATGTCGATGACATTAGAGACACAGAGATCGGCCACGTGGATATGTCCAAGTTTGTGGAGAGAACCAAGGTGACCAACTCAAGCTCAGAGATGAAAAGGATAATCGAAAGTAACATCCATCGAGTTGCCTCTTTCCCTGTAGTGATGCATCACATAGATTTCATCCTCCAATGCTCCCAGTTCTACAACAGAGAGACCAAGTTAGTCTCTGATGCTAGTGGCAACATGATAATTCAGCTGAACCCTAAATTTATTGATAAAGTCTTCATGTGCCCTCCTGTTACTGAAGTACTAAAAATTGACTTTGTAGAGACACAAAAAGCATATGACAAAGATCTCGAGAGGGCGAAGAAGGTGATGAATCATAGGTGGCTCAAGACTCTCAGGACCAATTTATCTAGATGGCTACAAAATTTCTCAAAGAGTGATTTCATAGAAGAAGTTGGTGACTTAATTACTCTTCTCAATAGAGTACGAGGTCTACCATCTTCTTCACAATTCCATGAATGGATATATCCCTTTATCAAGATAATCCTACAAGGGAAGCAAGTCATCTTCTAGGGTGAGTAGATCAGCAATGCTCTTTATGAGTAGTTGACCAAGGTATCTACTAATTTGAAGTTTTATATGACTTCGTACTTGGTTTACATTTCAGCCTCCATGCGAACCTTTCTAGGTTTGACAACTGAAGGAGATAGAAGAACCACCTCATTCTATTCATATTACCTTCAGTTAACACTACAAGGATCAATCTGTCATTTTAGGAGGGTAAATGATGCCTTATTCATGGTATTTTTGTGCCTATTCGACCCTCAGCTTGAACAAAAAAGAGTATTTGATGAAGCCTAAATGATCATCAATGACTTTGGCTGTATGTTTTTACCATTTCCCTCCTTTTGATATCTACAGGTTGGATTTTTCTAAGGCTATCCCTATATGCTCCCCAAGTTTTCTTCTGACAAGTTAGTCCTAATGGAGTTGTGTAGACAAGTTATTGTCATACACACTAGGCAAATGGAACTTAAGAAGCCAGGTTTTAGGTTCCCAATTGAAATTGGTAGATACTCAATTTTGACTGCAACTAAAGCAAAGGTAATGGAGACAAAAATGCAACTAGTTACCATGAAGTAGTTCAAAAGAAGAGACAATTTTGACTACAGGGGTGTCAAAGATATGATCAAAAGAAAGACTCAATTTCATGAGCCTATGATTGAAGACATCTGGGTAGACTTGAGAACAATGGAATAAATCAAAAGAAGGGACTACAACAGGTTGACTCTAGAGTAGATTAAATATCTAGGGCTTGAAGATATTTCCTCTAATTTGGTTGATGATAAGAACATAATCAATAATAGATACCTGATTGAGAAGGTTGTTGACTCTCCTCTTCTTCCAATTCAGTGGTCCCAAAAAGAATTGACTTCTTTGAGAAAGAGATTCGAACCAATATTGGCTAACACTAATGATTGGTTAGTATCCAAAGGGATCACATTGAAGGAATTCATTACAAGATTAGAGACTAAAATCCAAGCAGAAACAAAGAAGAAGGCAAAGAACAGGACTAAGAATAAAGGTGATGTTCCTTCTCCATCTAGGCCTCACAAGCCTAGAATCATCTTTGTGTCCAAGAAATTGAAGGTTGTTGAGGAGCCAGAATCAATGGCTAAGGGGGTTGGAGAACAAAGCACTTAGGAACAAGCAACTCAACAGATGGAGACAGATGATAGGCCCTCAGAGTAGTGGAGAACTAAGCCTCTATCTTCTCAGGAAGGGGCACAACCACTTGTAGGCATTTCTTCTTTGCCACCTCAATCTCCTGTGGCATCTCCTTTGCCTCTTTCTTCCATCAGTGTTCCTCTTTTTAGAGCCACCTCTCCTTCCAAATTTATGTTTGGTGATCATCAAGGCACTTTTAAAGATGTCCTTCGCTCCTCAGGTTCCATCCCTAGTCTCTCTTCTCTTTCTTTCAATATAGGAGAAAGCTCCACCATTGACCAGTCAGCAGCCGATATAGTTTCACCTGTTACTCCTACTATGCCTCTTATTCCCACTAGCAAATTAGACGTTACCCTAGTGACACCAGCTATAGGAACTATTGCCATAATAAGTACTTTTTCTCTTCCACCTTGGTTGTCAGCTTTCACACCCAAAAGGAAGAAGCTAGCCATCTCTGTAGATGACTTTGATTTTGGAAAGATAGTGCCAGTGAAAGCTAAGGCCCCTAAGAGACCAAAGATCCTTTCAAAATTGGTTGAAGAAAAGGGGCACAAATTTCTAGAGATAGCCAAACCTCCACAAGACGTAACCCTTGAGGGTTTTGACATGAGCAGCTATTCCATTTCTCGTGTTGAGTTAGGGAAAGTTACTCATGAGGGTGCAAAGAGCGATCTATAGTCTACAATGGATATCATGGTCTATAAATTTGATAGGGAAAAGGAGATGAAAGATTGTTATAAGGCAAAGGTAGAGTAATTGATCGTAGTAGTCAAAAAATTCATTCTTGCCCCTAAAGCAGCAGCCCTAGAAGCCTTTTCCATAGACGACCCTATTATCTAGAAAGTAGAGGAAACCTATATGAAATAGAAAGTGATAGAAGATTATATTGAAAATATGCACACTCAGAGAATTTTCTTACTTACAGAGGTTGCTGAGAAGACAGACAAGATGAAGAAGGTGTGGACAGATTTAGAGGACCTCGTCTCTCTTATTTCTCAAGATATTGTTAGTACAGATAAATATCTTGGCAAGTGGATAGAGATGAAGGATCTGAAGAAACACACCATGATATCCATTAGTGTCATTATCAGCAAAGATTCCTATGTTGAAATCAAGGAATCACTGATATACAAGATTCAGGTACTCAAGGAGCTGATCAAAGATCTCAAGTCTTCAAAAGATGTTAGCGAGAAAAGTGACATAGGCTTGTTGAATAGACTAGAAGAATTTCCTTGTGACCTCACCTCCAGAGATAATTAATTTCTCTCAGCAGAAGAGATGATTCGAGAATTCAAAGGTATGGTCTAGAGGGATTTTGAAGAGAAAGCATTTTTAATGACTTCTGTGGATAATATCTTAGATACTCAGTTAACTCTGGATAACTTAAGAACTAGGTTAACTAGTCATGCCAAAGCAATCACAGCATTGAAAGACACCACAATCAGGGCCAGAGTGATCTTTAAGAACACCATTACATCAAATAGTATAAGAATTTAGGCATCTATTGCCATGTATGATGCTCATCTGAAGAAGTTTAGCGGCAAGAGTTGAACCATTTATCCCTTTCTCTCTTCTTCTTCTCTTCTCATGCACTTTTGTCATGTAAAAGTGCATGAAATTTTTTAATATGTAATTACATGTAAGAAATCCAAAAAAATATCTCAAAGTCAAAGATGACTCATCTTTGACTAGATATTTTAATATTTTAATCTTTTTTAATTTTGAAGGTTTCTCCCTATATATAGAGGGAACCTCTTCTGTAAAAGTATCTCTGGATAATTGAGAGCAAAAACTCTGCTAAAATTAAGACACTTCTTGAGACTTTGTGCTCAACTTGTAAACCATATTTTATCGAATGAATGAGAAACAAGTTTATTTCAAACTTTGTGTTGAAGTAATTTGTGTTATTTAGAAAATAGTTCTTATGTCATCTTTCCTGATAATCTCTTATCTGTTTGATTTAATAAGAAAAGTGTGTGTGTTGACATTATCTAAAGATGTTTCTAAAAGATAAAAGAAAGACTTTGAGCTAATTTTATTTTGGTGATCTTTTTATCCATTGTAGTTTTAGGTGAAGACTTTGTGCTTTGTTTCACTCTACTGTTACGCGTGTTCCAAATCAGTGGAGGCAACTAAAGACTTTGTGCTTACATGGGTTTCCTTGTGGACTTTGTTACCTACTTCAAGGGATTCTCTGCTCTGTGCTAGATACCATTCCTGAAAGAAGAGGAATGCTTTTAGCGATCAACTGGGATTTCTCTCTTTTGTTCCTTGAACATCATCTCTGAAAAAAGAGAGATGGATGGTGTTATACTACCCTGAGTATTATTTTCTGCTTACTTATATATACATATAGCATATAAGTATTTCATAGGAAACCTCCCCTTGATGAGAGGAGAGATTTATCTCGTTAAGATGTGGTAAACCTACACTTTCTGTGCTGTAAATCTCCTTGTACTATGGCTGATATACCCATTTTGTCATCAGTTAGTTGACGACAAAATATTCACCCAACATTTAGTAAGTGGTAGAGAAATGTTATTTGATGTGGTATTAAGAACAAAGTGATTTCACATATTTATTATTGAATGATTCACCATTATCAGATATAATGTTAGAGGGGATACCATAATGATAAATAAGATGGTTAAATATGAACTTGGAGATCTACTTACCAATGATGTGAGGGGAATGGCTTCCACCCACTTAGTGAAGCATGTGATAGTAGTCATGATGTGTTTTTAGCCATATGAATATGTGGGATTGATCTTCTTGATAAGGTTAAGTCCCCATATTGAGAACAAACATGGTATTGTCAATGGTTTAAGCATCTTGGCTGGGGCATGAATCAAATTGGCATGATTCTAATACTTGACACTCCTCTTCACATATGTAATTATGTATATTTCCATCATTGGCAAGTAAAAACCATTATGTAGTAAATTTTTGGCTAAGGTTACCCATTGGTGTGGGATCCACACACTCCTTTATAGACTTCCCTTAATGATAGTCTGGATTATGCCAAAGGTAAACAACAAAGTAGAGTTACATCATAGCTTCTATGATCTAAGGTTGGTCTGAGTAGGGTATAGAGAGAGGCTTTGTGGGTGAAGGCTTTTTATTTTTTATATGATAAATCAAGAGGCATGGTTTGGTCTTGAAGGTAGGCATATATATTTGAGTCCTAGGGAAATTTGGGACCAAAAATGTGATACATCATCTTGGTGGTTGATTGTTCATACTGACACTAAGAGATGTTTAATAAGAAATTGATAATATTTGAATTTTTTGGTGATCTAGATCGTGGAACCAATAGTGACCATAACATCAACTATTTTGTTATTGGCCTACAGTATTCTCTCAAATTGGATGTTCACAAACTACTGCTTGAGAGTATTGACCATCTCTTTATAGGGTATCAACTTATTGTCTTTGGTTTGGTACTAATATGTGACTTGATTGATGATCAACTAAAAATCACCATACACCAGTAAATGTTGAATGTTCCACTGTACTCATTGATGAAGCCCTGTAATGAGTGCTTCATACTTGGCCTTGTTATTGGTATAAGGAAATCAAATATGAAAGGACTTGGGAATGTTATCCCCTTATGGTGTAATAATCAATACTCTAGCCCTTGATCCATGAGTCGTGAATGATCCATCAAAGTACATCTTCCATTTTTTGGCCTCAAGAGGTGTAATGAATTATTTAATAATCATGATGGCCTCATCTAGAAATCCAAATGTAAGAGGTTGAGTATCTTGAAGAGGAGCCTCAACAAGTTGATCTGTGATTACTTACCCCTTAATGGATTTTTGGTTGGTATACTTAATTTCAAATTCACTCAATAACATGATCAATTTTTTCATACGGCCTTGTAGAGCTGATTTAAAAAGTATATACTTGAGAGGATCTACTTTGGCAATAGTAATGGCCTTGTAATTTGGCATAAAATTACATAACTTTTGGGCTATGAACACCATTACTAAACATGCCTTTTTAAATGGCATATAGTTATTTTTATACGTGACCAATGTGTGGCTTAGATAATACATGACATGTTCCTTTCCATATTCATTGTGCTATGCTAAAAGTGCCCCTAGAGCATTCTCAGTTATTGATAGGTAAGTAAGTAATAGCTTAATTGGCATTGGTGGAAATAAAATAGGTATATTGGCAATATATTCTTCAAGTTAATCGAATGCTTTTTGACACTCGTCATTTTAGGAGAATGTAACACCTTTCTTCAACAAGTATGTAAATAGGTGGAATTTATCAACTAATTATGAGATGAAGCGTCTAATAGATTAAATTTTGCCTTGTAAATTATGGAGTTGCATCAAGGTAGATGATGGTGGGATTTCTATAATTACACAAACATTAGCTAGGTTAACTTTAATACCCCTACAAGAGATAATGAAACCTAAAAATTTACCAAAAGTGATGCCAAATACATATTTATTTAGATTAATCCTGACATTTTAATTGCAAATTATCTCAAAGATTATTCATAGTATGATGACATGATTGGAATGGGTCTTTGATTTACCCAAGATATCATCAACATAGTACTCAATAATGTTGTGCATCATGTCATGAAAAATCACTGTCATAGCTCGTTGGTAAGTGTATCCAACATTATTAAGTCCAAATGACATTACCTGATAACAAAACATTCCCCACAGAGTGGTGAACATTGTCTTGTGATAGTTTTTTGGTGTTATCTTGATATGATTATACCTTGAAAATACATCCATTAAAGAGAGAATTTCATAGTCAACCATTGAATATTAGGCAAAGGGAAGTCATTTTTAGGTAGACTTTGTTGATATCTCTGAAGTCAGTACAGATCCTGATACCTTATGGTTTCTTGATTACTAGCACAATGTTTGAAACCCACTCTAAATAGTCAATTGGTCTGATGAATTTTATGTCTAGGAGTTTTTCCAGCTCTTTCTTTACTAACATAAAAATGCAAGGATGCATCTTACACAACTTATGTTTAATCAGATTAAAATTAGGATGTAAAACAAGATACTATACAACTAAGGCAAGGTCTAAACTTGGCATGTCCAAATAGGCCCATGAAAATATGTCAACAAATTCCCTCAAAAGGGGTATAAATTTTTCACATTCCTCTTCAGTGAGGGACATGCCTATTTTAATCCATTTTGGGTCCTCTAGAGTTCTAATATTCACCTATGAAGTGTGTTCTAATAGAAGTGTAGAACCATCATCTAGAATAGTTAGCAAGGAGTTAAATTGATTATAAATGGCAAAGTGTTCTAGATAGGTTATCTTGTCTAAGTATCCTAAATAAGAAGAATTATAATCTCATAATGCAGGCATCAGACATGATACAAACACCTCAAATCATTATTGAACAATCTGTGCAAAATCCTATAGCTCCTCAGTATTGATATTTGATCCATAAATAGATTGTGCATTAGAGGTCTCCTATGCTTCATAAGAAGAAGGGTGAACATCCTCATCTAATGACACTAAAAATTAGTTTTCACTAGGAGACTTGCCTTTCTATTTACTTTTTCCCTGGTTAGAAAGTGCCCCAAAGAGGTTTTCACTTTCAAACCTCAATTTTTGATTTTCTTTTTGCTTTTGGCTAGGGAAGTTCATCCACTCTCTGAAGTAGGCAGCAAGATCCAATCTAATAGCAAATCCCTACTTATGGTCTCTAAGAGGTATGCGACTACTCAATCCCATAAAGTCGTATATGGCCCCACCATTTTTGAACTTAGCTAATGACATTGTTGAATTTTTAAGGTCTTAGTGTATCAATTATGGATGGTAAAGGGTTAAATTTGAAGGTAAAAAAATAGGGCTAACAATGCAAATGGCATATGGGTAAAATAAATTGGTAGTCTCAAGGTCATCATAGATGTTATAATTAGATCCTGCATCACTATTGACATTCTCATTACTAGTTTTTGGTGTTGGAATGAGAATAAGGTATGCAGGGTCACCCCCAAGTGGTTTAAATCCAATACCATGGGTTCCATTTTACTTAGTCATTGAGACTAGTTCGATCATGACTTTTTGACATAACCCAAGGCATCTACCTTCATAAGCTAGGTTATCCATAATCTGATTAGGAATAAGATACATCATACTTTGGTAAAAACTAGCTAACTTATCAATGTAGAGACATGAATCACTTATACTAAAGGGTCATGTTCTAGGCCAGAGGCTAGTTCAAAAATAATGGGCTTGTTGAACTGAGATTTTACTTTGGTTTCCCATTCCATATGAGTAGTATTGGTCTTAAGTCTATTGTAAGATTTAGGATTTTTAGGTAATTTAGAAATATGGAATGCATTAAAGTTGATGTATTCTCCGAGACCTTTATCATTGATATATAAATGGTTGGAAATTTTTGGTGGAGGCATGGTTGAAGTAAAGGCTAAGAGTTTTAGGTCAATATAATTAGCTTTTGGGCTTGATTCAATGCCTTTTCCCTTTTCAATTTTTTTTCCATCTCCTTTGGTCATAGGATTCATACCAAACTGGTAGTTGTAGCTTTTATACTCAACTTCAAGGTATTTAGAATATTGATATGGGTAAAGATTAGCAGGTATATTCATTTCCATTCTTGAATGTGGAAATTTTATACAATAATGCAATGTAGAAGGTATGGCCCTAATTTCATGGATCTAAGGTCGACCGAATAACAGATTGTAAGATAGTTTTAGATGAAAAACATGGTACATAGTATCATGGGTCAATGTCCCAATGAAGACTAACAAGGTAATGATACCTTGAGATTCCTTTTATTTATTATCATATGTATTAATAATGATGGCATCTAGCTACATGTTAGTTGCTATATATTTGAGGTCTTTGATCAACTTTAGAGACACAATATTAGGACCTAAACCATTATCTACAAGGACACATTTAACTTTATGGTTCATTATACTGACTTTAATATATAATGGGTTATTATGTAGATGACCCATAGAAGACATATCACTTTGATCAAAGGTGAGATGTTGGCTAGGGGCCAAATGTCCTATCATGGCTTGTAATTTGTATGGAGTGATATTATATGGCACAAGATATTAGTTCATATACTCATTTAGGATGTCTTTATGGATAGTAGTGTGATCTAGGAATTTGAATCAAGAGAGGATGGTTAGTATTGTGTTAGTTCCAAAATGAAAACAAAATGAAATAAACACACTAATATCATCAAATCTCTAGGCCTAGACACTAGGGAGAGCTTAGTTAACAAAATAAAATGACAAGCACAACTAAAATGTAAGGAATGAAAACACAATAATTCCTTTCACCTTCCTTGGATGCTCCAAATGCCTTTGTAATGGTGGCTTACTCAGCTTGTGCTTTAAGAGGTCTTATTCAATGGAGTGTGGCTACCTTCATCTCCTCTTGGCACCTTTGGCTTGTGGCTTGGCTTAGATTGAAATCAATTTTGCATTATAACACTAGTTGCATGAAGATTTTGGAACCAATCCTACATTATAAATTTGCACAAATTAAGCTTAGAAATGATGTTGTGAGGCCTCCTATTTATAGATTTTTAGATTTGATCAAAATCAACCACAACCATCCATCTCAAGATTGAGATGTGTAGTTGAGGATTAATTCAATTTTTAAAATTACATTTGTAATTACCCTCATCATGGCATTGGAAGAAGTGGTAATTAAGATGCATGGAGGGTATAAATCTTGATATTTGTGGCATTTATGGCCTAGGGATGTCTTCTTAAGAAATGAGGTCACTTGATGATGCATATATTCAATATTCATTTCCAAAACAAAGTATTCAAAAAGTTTTCATGGAATTATTAATTAGGCCTTGATTTAGGTTAATTAGCTCTTAAGCATGATTAAGCACATTATGCACAAATTACCCAAATTAATCAAAATGCCTTGTTATTGGTCCTAAATTTGACTGAATTGGAATTGGAAGTCTTTTTCAGATGCGTTAGAACTATATTTTCATTTATAATGTTGCCAACAAAAAATAACAAAGGCATGAGTCTTGTGCAAAATATTTGATAGGAAAGAGTACTCCAGAGCATGCAGGTGCAAATTTGGCATTTTGATTCAAAATAGACTGATCAAAATTAGCTGGCCCATAAATTGCATTACCCCATTTAGTGATACCCTGGTCAAAATCGACACTTGAATATGTTAGTTTCACATCATTTTATGTGTTTTAGTGTTTTTAGGAAAAATTGTGCATTTTGGGTAGAAATTAGACAAAAGCCTGGTTGTAGGTTATCGATGGCTAGTTTTAGGTTGCTACAATTTGCTCCTATATGGGAAGGTGTTGCAAGATATAAGCATAGTAACATATTTTTAAAGAATGAAAAGGTCTTGTATGCCAAAAAGAATATGATGGCTGAAGAACAAAGTTCCAAATAGTTTTGGGAAGCCTATGATGATGTTTGCCCCTATTTGAGAAGGCATTACAAGCTATAAGCATTGTAACATCTTCTCAAAGAATGAAAAGGTCCTATATGCCAAAAAGAAGATGATGGTTGAAGAACAAAGCTCTAAATGGTTTTGGGAATCCTATGATGATGCCCCCTCAAGGGAGTGGTTGTCACTTCTGTTGATGGATGGTCTGTCAAAAAGAAGCAAGAAAAAAGGTGGAATCAACCCATGGTTGAGATTAATCTAAATAAGAAAATGCTTGCATGCATTAATGTAAAAAGGATGATAATTTACCCAAAGATGGTTATAGTTAATAATAAAAGTCAAAATAATGATTTTCCCATAGGTGGTTATAATCATTAAGAGGACCTAGATTGGCTAAAGATGATTGTGCCCCAGTTAGGGCTGATTAACGAGCATAAATTAAGGATACAACCTAGAATATAGATTAAAGATGAGTGGGCATAAAATGAAAGAGATGGATCAAGGAATAAGATTAATCAATGTGAATGATTTAGTTGTACTTACTAATGAGGAGATGCTCATCTTGATTAACAATGATACAACTAGAATGGTCAAATGAGTTATATTGATTAAGGGTGGGATGGGAGCATCTACCAAGGTGCCAAGGATAAAATTATATGGATCCATTGATTGAAGATTTTCTTGAAGCTAATTTTTGTTGTAGCATGTGATGGTAGGCTTCATGATAGAACACCATGAATACTTGTCCAAAATATGTATAAGGACTGACTCTCAATCTAATAAACACTTGAAAACAATGCACCAATGATAAAAACCATGGTGACAATGTTGATGTACGAATATGGATGGACTCAAGAATAATGTGCTTGAGGAATCACCCAATGAACACATATAGACTAATTCAAGGCAATAGTGATAAAAGAAAACAAATAGATAAGCAAATAAATAAACAAACAAACAAAAAAACAAACAAAAATCCTGAAAACAAAAGCAAAAGAAATCATCCTAATAATGACAATGCCCCAGTAAGGTGGATCGAGGATAACTAACTAGGCTTAGACAGGATAAATATTTTTGTATTTTTGAAATATTATGAATGTTTTTGGAATTTTGAGGTATCTTAACTAATTAGATAATGACAAGATACCTGCTCGTAAAATAATGAGAGCATTTGGTTGTTCATAAAATGATGAGAGTGTATGGAAAGGGGGACTGAGGTGACCTCAACATGAATTGAGCATGATCCACATAGTCCTAAAATGACCTAAAATCATAGTAATTCCCTCCACATAAAAGGTGGGGAAAAACCAACTAGGTCCCAACAAGTTCTTGAATCTGGCAAATGACCAGTCAAATGAAAATAGTAATGGCAAGGTGATGCAACAATGCATGATAAACAAGTGGTGCCCCTAGTTCACCTATAGGTGGTTATAACTAGGATACAATGTCATATGTCAATGATACTAATTTTACCATAGGTGGTTATAATTAGTACCAAGACTAGTGAGACACTGATTTGCCCATAGGCAGTTATAATTAGGCTCACATGAACAAACATGGACATAAGATGAAAGACATCTTTCCAGATTAACTATCACACTACTTTCATAGATTGTCATTATAACACAAATTAGATTGATTATTGAAACTTGATTAGAATTTCCTCACAAAAAGTGTAAGAAGAACCAAATAAACCAAGATCAAAATAGGATTGGGTAGGATGACTGAAAATAGGCTTTAGTCTAAATAAGAATGGAATGATAAGATGGCATGATCTTTGTTAAGGATAATGATGGTCTAGATGGATTGAATAAAATGATAAGAGGGTTGCCCCCATGTGATGGGGTAAATGGCAGGAATCTACAATAATGGTAAATAAGCATCTATAACAATGACAATGGCATATGAAATGGTATGGTACATGTTTTTAGCCTTGGTCTTGTTTTTGATTCTATTGTTCCTACTGATGGGGAGATGCACATCCTAATCAACAAATGATAAAAATAGAATACTTGATCATGTTAATTGCTAGCCCACACCTCATCAAAATAGTTGCTCTATCAAAGATGGTTTGTAAATTTGGTTACCAATAATGCTTTTGTGATCTTTGTTGGTCATCAATTATGATTCCTTCAACCATTGAGACAAGGTATCTTTGTAGCCTTTGTAAAGGAAAGTACAACCATGGATGGTAAATAGGGAAAAATAATTGATGGTAGGTTTGATTTTGAAATGGAATGGTAGATGATAATGGGATGTATAATGGTGGGGAAATATAAGAAGATTAGGACTTTCAGTCACATGTAATGTTGTTGATGCCAAATTTGACAAAATTTTGGTTGTGGCAGGGTTGAAGAATTTTTATCTCAATAGGACCACTGGATTTTTTTTTTTGACCTTGAGAGTAGCTACCATAGAATTAAGCTATTGATAAGAGTCTATTTTGATTTGATCTTTGACTTTGTCTTCATCAAGTAGTGAAGAACTTTTGTGCTCAGCTATTGGTACCTCAAAAAGGTTTTCACTAATGAAATTATCTTGATTATCCTATAACACCTTTGAGAAGGTTTCACTAATGAACATTGGCTTTTGGCTTTGATTGTATTCTAGCACTTTCAAAAAAGTGTCACTAAAAGATGCTAAGTTTTGACTTGGATTATCCCCTAGCACCTTTGAAAAGGTCCCACTAAGAGAGTTTTCTTCTACTACATGAATGTTATCTTGGCCTCACTTTTCTTCAATTGCTATGTCTCCATGGATTTAGTTTAACAAAGTGTGATTTTGTCAGTCCCAATCAACACTTGTGGGAGATGGAATGCCAATAATATGACTATATTGGTTGATGGTAATGGCATGTGGAATGATAATGGAATGGGGAGAGGCTGCACAATCCTCATAGAAGATACTAGGATAACTTGTGTTGAAGCTAAAGTAATCATCCTCAAAAACTATAAAAGGATCATAAATTTATTCAAATTGATTTTCAAGGCATGCATAACCAATGTTGTAATAACCACAAACATATTCTTCTTCTGAATCTGATTCTAACTCAAGGGACTCTGAATCTGATGTTGATTCTGGTTCTGATGCTAAATTTGATGTTAGTTCAAGAATAAAACTTGAATTTAATTTTGATTCTTCATCTGATGGGTACTCTATTACAATGATGTCTTGTTGAATATTTAGTTTTAGATAAGTAACATTTTGTAATGGCATGATGGGCTCCATAAAGACTGGTTGGTCAAAGTGAGACTCCTCTAGGATGGGAAAAAGGTCAAGAGACAACTCCTCAAAGATTGGCTTGTCAATAAGAGGATATTGAAAAATAGGCACATGGTCGAGGTAATGATTTTCCCAAAGGCAATTATAATCATTAAGAAGTGACTTAGTAAAGCCTAGCTCATCAGAGTGAGACTCCTTGACAACTGGTATAGGATCAATAGGTAATTTATCATAGATTGACTTTTCAAAAATGGTTGTTTCAACAAAAACATCTTGAATTAGTTAGTTTTATTGGTCTTGGTTTCCAATGAGTTTGAAAATACTAGTTTTTAACATAGTTTTGTCTTTAAATGATTGGATCAGTTGAGGTTTAGTTGGGATTGGAATTGGATGAGGAATGACTTGTAGTTGGATAATGGTAGGGCATTGGGGAGCATGATTTCTCACATGAGCCAAATGACAAAGCCCTAAGATGGTAAATAAGGGGTGTTGTGAAGCATGGTTTCTCACACAATCCAAATGAATAGGTCCTAGGATGGTGATGGGACATTATGGACCCTGATTACTCACACAAGCCAAAGGACTAGGTCTAGGAATGGTATTCCTTAGATATTACAGATCTTGATAGCTCGTATAATCTAGAGGAGGGTTAGGGGTAAAGAATGATTGGATAAAAAAAGGACATCATGAAATTTTATTTATTGCACAAGTAAAAGCATCCAAGTCTTCCTCATAATCCATATCATCCCAGTCATGAGTTGGATCATAAGCTAGTTTTTGACTATGTTCCATGTATTGATTATTGCAAAGAGGGAATGGATCTATATCCCAAATAATAATATCTATATTTGGGTCTTCAAATTCCTCTTCATACCAATCGAGGTCTCGAGTTGGATTGTAAGTTACTTCATGACTTTGTTCCCATGAATGATTAATATGAGGCAAATAGAAATCTATCTCACAAACCATATTAACATCATTGGGGTCTTGAAAAAATCCATAAAAGTCATTTTGTGTGGCCATTCTATCATAATTCAGATTGTAAGTGACTCCACCATAAGTTTAGCAAGACATATCTACGTAAATGATGAAAGCTTTGAAAACAAAAAGACTTAGACTTCTATAAACTCTGAAAAACTATGTCTAAAGGGAAAATGTTTCAAACTTGGCCTAACTTGGTTGAAGGGGTGGAGTTGTATCTCTAATATGGTTTGAAAGTCGAGATCTATCTCCAAAATGATTTGTGCTAATACTTGGCATAAAATAGCCTAACATCACACGTATAACATAAAATGTCACACACACAAGGCCAAGCATCTGAATAAAAACTGGCATGTCAAAGTTCTAGGTCAAAGTGTTCCAAATAAGGTCTAAACTAGGAAAGAGAAAAGTTGAGTTGCTAGGTCTTTTATCCAAATGTGGAGTCAAATATATGCTCAAACAAATAGGCATAAGCTAGGAATTTTGGCGAAATGGTGTCAAAATCTAGACTTACAAATGCTAATGTGATTTGATCTAATCTAATAATTTTGGAAACAACTTTGACATAGGACCAACACATGAAATCAAACATAAACATGATCAATTAGCATAAGGCATAAGACATAAGACAAAAGGCTCTTTTAAAAAGACTGTGTTCTCTTAAATAAAGGCATAAATAATGGTGAAGATAGGCATTAAACAAATAAACCATCAATAGTTTTCAATTTTGGGTAATCGATTAATTGAAGTTATGCAACCCAAAAGAGAAAGATCTATGTATTAGCCACACAAATTGAGGCCTAAACAAAAATAAATCAATATTTAGATCCAAACTTAACAAGGCTAATTGAAAACTCAACGTTGAAAACTAGGATTGGACCAAACATGCTAGACAAGATTTGACAACATGACATCACAAGACAGAGGTCCAAATGGTATACACAAAATGGTTTAAAACAAATGGTTTTTTGGCACAAGGTAAACTAGTATTGAAACAAATTGAGCAGCCTAATGGCATAAACATACTTTAATAATGTGGTAAATGTTATGTTTCAAAAGACTCAAAGGCATAAATGGTTTGACATGATTTGGGCAACATAACACTACCCTCTACAACTCAAATGACATACATACAAACAAGTTTAGAAAAAAATTTAAGGCACAAGTGTGGTGTAAAATGACCAACATAATGCCTCTTTAGACAAAAGAGCGATGTATAGACAAATTGGTTTTGACATGGCTTATACACAAACAAACAAGTTTTAGTCTCAAAACATACCAAAAAAATAATGACCAAAATACACTAAGTATAATCATCCAAATCCTAGTAAGGGTATGACAAAATGGGGTTGACCAAAACTAGCAAGGTTTTGTTCATTCTAGGGGAATCAATTGCACAATGACTTTCACACCAAACAATGCAAAAAAAAATCATGGATTTTAGGTCCGTATCACTTGGCTTGTTGCAAAAAGGTCTAGTACTTTTTGCAATAACTACATATTGCTATTCGCTTAGTGTAGTACAATGTCTAAAGAACCATTACATCCTATATGCAATTCCAAAGGATTCAAATGAAGACAATGCTAGGAGATGAAAACCTGGGTCAAAGCTTCCCTAAAGAACTTGTAGGAGGTGATGAAGTCCCCCTCATAAGACAAGATTCATAACTAAATAAAGCATGAAAGTAGAAAGACTTTAGGGTCATTTTCAAGATCACCCAAACTTTGACTAGTTTTTGGGGAGTGCTTTAGATGACTTTCTTTCTAAGCCTTGGACTAGGATACTTTGTAATAGGAATGGTCCTTTTGATTCCAAGGGTTCCCTATAGGGATAAAATGGAAGAGCATACATGCAATATACCTTTTTTTTTCCAAACAAAATTTAATTAAACAACTATTACAAATAAGAATTGACAAGTGTGTTCAATTTTAAAACCCAAATGAAATGTTTGGTGGTGTTCATTTGACCCCTTGGTCTTAGTTGCAAAATTTAAAAACATTCACCAAAAACACCTAAAATTTATTTTTTAAACACCAAAACAAAGTTCCTAATAAAAATTTTAAGCATGCAAAATTGATTTAAACATGTTTTGAGCAAATATCCCACTTGGTCCTGTAGCAAAATTGTTAGCATGTCTTTTAGCTTTGAAGCCCTTTTGAGTTTGAAAAACAAACTTTGAAAAGTAGGTCTCAGGTCTATGTTTTTGGAAAAACATAGTGATTGATGTCGGTCAATACCACTGATGTCAGTTATGGCCCACTGAGATCTGACTGATGTTGGTTCTTTTAACCAATGTTGGTTAAGTCACTAATCGATGTCAGTATTTTTGCAGACATCAATTATTGTGTAAAAATTGTGGCAACTAAAAATGGCAAAATAAAGTTAGAAAATCAATTTTCAATAGTTTTAAAGGCTCAAATGAATTTTTTAAAGTTGCCAAAGGATCTCCTTTAGGTGAAGGATGCATCTAGTCCCATTGGGCATGCCATTATGTGATCTAGGAATTTGACTCAAGAGAGGATGGTTAGTATTATGTTAGTTCCAAAATGAAAACAAAATGAAATAAACACACTAATAGCATAACATCTCTAGGCCTAGACACTAGGGAGATATTAGTTGACAAAAGTAAATGATAAGCACAACTAAAAATCAAGGAATGAAAACATAAGAATTCTTTTCACCTTCCTTAGATGCTCCAAATTCCTTTATAATGGTGGCTTGCTCGGCTTGTGCTTCAAGAGGTCTTCTTCAATGGAGTGTGGATACCTTCATCTCTTCTTGGCACATTTGGCTTGTGGCTTGGATTGGATTGGAATCAATTTGGCATTATAACACTAGTTTCATGAAGCTTTTGGAACCAATCCTACATTATAACTTTGCACAAATTAAGCTTAGAAATGATGTTGTGAGGCCTCCAATTTATAGATTTTTGGATTTGATCAAAATTAACCTCAACCGGCCATCTCAAGATTGAGATATGTGGTTGAGGATTAATTCAATTTTTTGAATTAAGTTTTTAATTATCCTCATCATGGAATTGGAAGAAGGGGTAATTAAGAGGCATGGAGGGCATCATGGAAGGCATTGATGAGGCATGGATGGCATGAATCTTGATATTTGTGGCATTTATGGCCTAGGGATGTCTTCCCAAGAAATGAGGTCACTTGATGATGCATATATTCAATATTTATTTCCAAAACAAAGTATTCAACAAGTTTCCATGGAATTATTAATTAGGCCTTGATTTGGGTTAATTAGCTCTTAAGCATGATTAATCACATTGAGCACAAATTGTCCAAATTGATTAGAATGCCTTGTTATTGGTCCTAAATTTTACTAGATTGGAATTGGAAGTTACTATTAGATGTGTTCTAACCATATTCCCATTTAGAATGTTTCCAACAAAAAATAACAAAGGCATGAATCTTGTGTAAAAAAATTGATAGGAAAGAGTAGTCCAGAGCAAGTAGGTGCAAATTTGGCATTTTGACTCAAAATGGAGTGATCAAAGTTAGCTGGCCCATAAATTACATTACCCCATTTAGTGATATCTTGGCCAAAATTGGCACTTGAATATGTCAATTTCACATCATTTTGTGTGTTTTAGTGTTTTTAGGCCAAATTGTGCATTTTGGGTAGAAATTGGTCAAAAGCCTAGTTGGAGGTTATCGACAACCAATTTTAGGTGTCTATAAGTAGACGTACACAAAAAATCTATGATGGAGATGTGTTCATGTGTTTTCTTTATCTATTCCATAATAGAATAGGTTTTCCCCTTAATTTTATTAGTTGGTTTATTTATGATAGGTACATAAGGTTTATTGGGATCATTTATAGTATTTGGCTGTAGTCCTTTGATAATGACCTTGGTTCATCGAGTTGTGATTGCACAATCTTGATCTATAACTTGGATTTGGTAGTTATTTGGGTAGGTAGCAAGGCTTGGAATGATGATTATTGGTAGGTATGGTACTTGATTATCAACATAGACCATAGAAGAATCATTGACATAGGGAGGTTAGTATCATTTGATGAATAGGCATTATTGTGAGATGGTTTAGGTCGGTTTGTAGTTGGTCTAGAGTGGATAATTATGGTCATAACATGACCACCCAAAACATGTTTTAAAACATTTTTATAGGTATACTCAATGGCATAGTGACCTGTTTGGTTGGTTTCATCATTTTACCCCTAGTTTTGACCATTATGTTGTTGTTGTGGTTGGCATTACTATTATTGATTTTGTGGTGGATTTATTTTTCATTTTTATTTCTATTATTGGTACTACTACTAGTTATTATTATTATTATTATTATTATTATAATATTAGGGAAATTAATTTTAGTAGATACCCAATTTATGATTATTTATAGGAGCATGGGTGTGTCTTTCTATCTTTTTATTTTTGAGCATGTTCTCAATCTGATAGATGAGTTAGATACACTATCTTCTTGAATGTCCTCTAACATTGTGGTACTCAAAAAATTCATGTTATTTTTACTAATTAGGAAAAATAATACCTTTAGGAAATAGCTTTGGTCTTGGCCAACTGATCGTATTTGCTTGAACCAATCTTGAGAACACAAACTCAATAGGCTCACCAGGGTCACTAAATTATCGAGCAATGGGCAGTCTTCTCCTTAGAGGATGGGATTGTAATTAGTTTTGATTTGTTGTTAGTTGGTTTTGTAGAGCACCTAGTTGAATGTATGGAGGAAATGGTTATTGAGTGGGCGGAGGTATATGGATAGCTAGTGTTTGCACTGTCTGAATGTGGCATGATTTAGGACCCCATTGCCAACAACATTATTATTATGGTTTTAGGGTTTAGGTATTTTATTGTTGTTTGATTTAGGTGGCATTGAATCTGGTATTTTATTTTTGTTTTGATTATGATTCTATCCTTGATTCTGGTTTTGATTTTGATTAGAAGAGGATAGCTTGATTATGCCTTTGTTAACAAGGGATTTCTCAATCTGTATTCCTTTTGTTGTGACATCTTCAAATGTATGAGCATATTGTATCTATATATGGTAGGATATATCACAATGTAATCTCTTAGTGAATATTATATCTAATTATGTATATGATAGATTATGAGTAAATTGGCTTGCTAGGGCTCTCTAACAATGCAAGTATGTAGCGAAGTTTTCACCAGTCTTTTGTTTAGCTTGGCCTAAATCCCAAACAATAATATCATACTAAAGATTATATGAGAAGTGATGTACAAAATTCTTATAGAGATCATCAAAGTCAAGTATAGAGTTCTTTGGTAATTTCAATTACCATTTTAAGGCTTGTCTAACTGGACTCCTTGGGAAAAGTAGAAGTAGATTATGCTATAAGCTACTGGCTAAAAGAAAATAAATAATTCCTTCAAATGTTATTTTGGGTCACCTTTGTCTTTGTATTTGTCTAATTTAGATAGCTCATAACTAGGCAAAAATGGTATTTACAGATACTTCATGTTGAATGGCTAAGAGCACATCTCCTCCAGTTTGAATTTCCTCATTTGTTTTTAGCCTTGTATTACTTGAATTGTGTCCTTCATTTGTTGAAACTCTTGGGAAAGGAAATAAGGAGTGGCTTATTTTTTTGGATTTTGTGTGTTTAAAGGTGTATTACTTTGATTGGGGTAGGTATATTATGGGATGCTAGTTAAATTGGTCAAACAACTAGGTATGCATATTCATGTATTAGGGTTATAATGTGGGTACAAAATACATTATTATTTAAGTGCATTTTGGTTTGGGTTGGATACATATCCATGGCTAGTGAATTATGGTTGAGGCAATGTAATTTGGCTCTATGAAATATGTTTGTATTGTTGGGTTTGGGAGGGAACTTACTGCCTACTTGTTTAACCCTATTATATATAGGAAACATGTTACTAACTAGATCCTTGCTATTAAAGGTGTTAGTAGTTGGATCCTTATTGCACGTATGATACCCATTGGGTGAAAGGAAATTGTTTTTAACACTTGGTACCTAATGTGTATATGAACCTTGGTTTTGGCTCAACACCTATTTTTGAATCGGTACTTGTTGAAGCAACACTTGTTATTGGTTGGGGGTTCAAAATTTGTTTTTGTTGACCAACTAGAATTTTATGACCAATGGGAATATGTTTTTGGTTAGGCAATGTCTACAATTGATAAGGTACATTGGTATATGCTTGTTGTGGTAGAACATCCATTTTTACCTATGAAGGTGGTATAATGTTTCATACTTATTGTGGTGGTAAGATGGTCTATTATTGGCTTGTTATCCCTTGTTGTATATTCAATGAAACAACTAGTTAAGGAGTGGAGGTTTATTATCTATTTTTGAAAATAGGTGTGCTTATTCCTTGCTATTATAATCCACTCATGGTATTATTAAGAGGAACCTGTTATGTAGTGCTTGGAGGTAAAGTAGACCCACTTTAGTTTAAATTGGACTGCACTTATGTGTTATACACAACATTTTAGGTGTGGTCTTTCACTTGAGAAACATTATCTTTCATTGAAATATGGACATTATACATATCACCAACTAATGTGCTTTGGCTAAAGGTGTTTACGTTTTATCTTACATAGCTTGAGGTATCTATTTGTTTCCCTATTGATGGAGCTATCTCAATAAGTGACATGCTATAAATATCCCTTGCATTGAGGTTATGAGCTAAGTTGAGATTGGTTTGGTACACTGGTTTTACCTATTCCATTTATTCATCCATAATCTCTTTCATTTTTACAAGCATATTTTGGTCTTATTATGGCATTTGGAGTAGAGCTTGACTATAACTAGTTGATGCTTATTCGAATGGTTGAATTCATAGCTCATTACTAGGAGTTATAATCAAACTAATCAAACTTTCTTGTGGGAATTATAGCAAAAATGTATCCCCTACTTTGATAACTCTAATTAATACTTTGTCTTTGTTTTCCAACAAATAGCATTCAAACAAGTATGGATCATAACTGGTTTGCATTGGTGTTGTAACATAGTAAGGATCTTGTTGTTGGTTTTGTTCAATGTTAGGAATCATTTGAGCAAGGTATTGTGACATTTGATTTGAATCTTAGCCTAGATAAAGAGGCATAATTACCAAATATTTCACTAAAGGGTCATGCCTTTGTTCAATGTATGGGATGTTATAAGATGGATAAGGATCCATCTCATAAGCTATGTCATCATATGACTCTTGAACAAAAGGTTCATTAGTCACAATGTTCTTGTATCTAGGATTATACATAGTCCCAATATGTGTAATGCAACAATTTTAGATCCATGGATAGGTCATGTGAAAAATAAAGGGTCTAAAGATAATAAATAATTGAGGTCTAAAAATACAAGACCTTTGGCTATGTGAAATAGGCATAAAGGGATAAACAATTAAACTAGGCTAAGATATGAATAAATAAATGTGAGACTAGCCTAAAAAAATAATACTAATTTGCCTAAAGGTAGTTATAATTAGGAATAAAAGTAACACAAAGGCTTAAAATTATCTATGGCTAAAGTACTTATTTGCCCAAAGGTGATTATAATCAGTGGTAAGAGTGTCTAAATGAAGTAGAATAATTATGAACCAAGATCAAAATATAAAAATGATTTTCCCAAATGTGGTTATAATCATACTCAAAATAAGGATATAATTGAAAATAAAAAACCCAAATAAGAACTCAAAAACAAACTAAATTAGGGTAATTGGCTTGAATAACACTCGATAGTTGGCTCACTAAGATCCAATATTTGACTCACGAGAGACCAATGGAGAAAAATAACTAATACCCTTGAAATTATCCATAATAAAACTTTAAACAAAGTACGAGAGTCTAATGGATAAAAATAACTAATACACTTGAAATTTTCCATAATAAAACTTTAAACAAAGTACATGGCAACAACTTAGCTCAAAAGGATGTTCTAAATAAATTATCAAACAAACAACAATCACTAGGTCTAGGCAAGAGGGTGTTTTTAGATGAAATAGGAAATCAACCCAAGTAACACATTCCAAATTCATAAGGTAAACAACCTAAGCCAAAATTTGATAATGCTTTCGCATGAACCTAATTAGTTTAGTATTTGCACTTTGAAAAATTGAGTTTCAGATTTAATATGAAAAGACTCGAATGTTCTAAGGCAAAAGAGCTAGACCAAATAGGTGGCATAACCATGCATTTTGAAATAATAAAGGTACAATGATAGCTTAGAAATTGGTTTCATAAGTGATAAGAGACTGAAACAAATTTAGCAATGTAACAACGTTTCTTCAAAAAATGTCATGGCAAATGATTTTAGACTAGAATATCCAAGGCAAAAGTTTGAGATAAAATGGGCAGCATAACAACATCTCATTTAAACACATGACATACAAGTGGTTTTGGAATAAATTGTGAAGGCAATAAGGTGTGACACAAATGGATAGAGTAACACCTCTTAGGCTAAAGGGGTGTGAAGACAATGTGATGTTTTAGACTTTATTCTGACACGATAATACAAACAAATAATTTTTAGTCTAAAAAATAGACATGTAAATCAAGGAAAATAAAAGTAACACTAATGTCTCATCCTATATCTAAAATTTAAATGGGTGTGCATAGATTATGCTAAAGTTTTCACTGATATACCAATGCTTGTGAGGAATTAAGTGTTAGTCCAAAAAATATAAGTATAGGTGTAGGTAGAGGTTTTACACCACCCTCTATCTCTCAAGAATTGATACATGGCACAAACTTAGAGTGAGGAACACTCAAAATTTGGTAAGAAATTATGTAGAAAGAGGGGTTTCAACTAAAATATATAAATCTAAAACATACTAAATGGTCCCAAGTGTGGCTAACACAAGGTCACGATCATGTTAATTAAATCCAAACTACCTAGCTTGCTATGTAAGGGTATGTTCCTTTGCATAATGACTCTAGTTGTGTAATACTTAGTGGAATTTAATGTTTAGTTTCCATATGTCCTGGGTACCCATTAGGATGGTTAGGTTAACCACTCACCACTATCTCATCCAATGGTTTTCCAAATATGTATAGCCCACTATGGAGTGGGGTTGGTATGATGCTAAGAAATTGAACTCTAGGTCAATGCACCCATAAAGAAATCATGGGGAGGTAATGAAATCTATCCCACAAGTCAAATGCATAAAAATAAATAAATTAAAAATGGAAATACTTTAAAGGTCATTTTTGGGTCACCCAAGTCACTCAAAGGATGGGGAGAGCATACATGATAGTATTTATTACACAAATTTAAAAACAACAACAATAATGTTAGCAAGAAAGTATGCACATGGGGTGCCATTGCAACATAAGGACATGTCAATAGTCTACCAGGTTAGCATATATGGGAGGATTAGTCATGAGCCATATTCTCTTTTGAACAAATTATGTGGATTTGGGTTTCTCTAACTTAGGAAGCCTATAATGGGGTTATAGTTGTTGAAGATTCCAAACACAGTTTGTTGTAACTATGTGCTTAAGATAGAGATAATTAATTATGTATATATGTAAGCTATGAAGATTTGAGAAAGGTTAGATATTAAATAAATAGATACTGGATCCATGAAATAGAGGCATCTTGTAAAAGTGTAGTGTAATAGGTTGATCCCTATTTAGCAATGATAAGTTTCTATGGTGTTGTAATTGAAGGTGTGATATAACATCACCACAGACTTTATGTATTGTATATGATAATGTTTTCAATATATCAAAGGTTTCCTAAGTAATTGGATATTCTAGATTGTGTAATGAATGTTGAATCTATGTTGCTATCTTGATGAACTTCAAATGAGAATCGTACTAGCCTGAACATCTAGGTATTTTTGTATTTTTATGATATGTCTTTAGGAATATGTGTTTTTACAAGCTAAGAACCCATTACCTCTCCCATAGTTGTCCTTGTAATTAGTAAGTTTTTAGAAACTAGGAACCTCTACTAACAATAGTGCAGTGAGCATGGAAACATTATGGATTGTTAAAGAAAGGATATGCTCTAATGGTTACCAAGTCATAAGGATTTGGAAGAATGGTGGGATAAAAAAATATCTAAGTTCACATAGAAATAGGTGAGAAGTGTAGGGTAAACTAAAAATGAAGTCATAGAGAATCATCTATATGGTGATGTACACCAAATATTTTGGCATGAATTTTTGAGCTTGCTCACTGCGTGGTTGGCAAGATTAGAGAAATTTTGTTTTGGGCTAGAACTACATCTAAAATTTAATGTATTGATGACCTAATTGAATAGTTACAAATATTTGAGGTTGCTAGGACCTGTGCAATCAATCACTAGACATAAACCACTATATATAGATATATAATGGAATTCACAGTTCATGGTTATAATACTTTCAGTGTCGTACAATATCTATTCATGCAAGGGACTAGAAGAAAGTTTTTACAATGAATAAAAATTCTTATCAAGATGTTTGTCATTGAAAAATCCATAGTTCCCTACCCATTCATGATGGATTAGTATTTTAGGGTGCTATGGGGATGTGTGTAGTCAGGATGTGAGATGGTGTGGAGCTGATCTAGAAAGTTGGCCAGTAGAAATTGAATGAGGAGACTAGATGAAAAGGACTAGAAGAATATTGTGGATAAAGAGTGAGAACTATGGGAATAAAAGAGGTGGAATATATTATGGACTTCAAGAGTGACTGCAAGCAGAGGTAGATGTATAAGCAAAAGCAAAGGCTGAATAGCTATAGGAGACTGAAAGGAGGAAGAATGAGTTGATGAAAAGGTAAGAGAAGAAATATTTGATGAGAGAGAATTAGGGCCCAATATTAATGAGATTAAAGATCAAGTAAAGAAACAAGTATAAGATGATGATAATGAAAAAACCATAGAGGAAGGTAGTTTGATAGTTGGTTGTAGATTGCAGTCTCTCAAGGAGACATCTTTCACTTTCATAGGAAATTTACTTGATTTTGGAGGTACGATAAACCACATGAATAATACTAGTTTAAATTTATACACAAAGAGAATAATATAATGAGACCTTTCATCCCCTCAATGCACATCCCTTGAACCCATAATTTATAGAAGCACTCTTATTTATATTCAGCCATAGAGATTCGTAAGTCAGAGAGAGTAGGAGATTAAGGAATCAATAAGTACTATAGGGTTAGTAGATTCTAAATTTGAAATGATAATTCAAGGATTCACTAAATTTTATAATAATTATTTAAGATAAGTATCATCTAATTTGACTGACCCCTTATTAATTGAATAGGTAGTTGATTGGATATCATAGATCAAAATTTTTGCTGAAGAATAGAGAATGCAAATAAACTCCATTACAAAGACCAAAAATGACTCAAAGGTGTTTTCATATATTGAGAAATATGTATCACCTCTGAAATCAAAATGATATTTTATATTTTTTCAAAGCTTACCATTATTGACAAATACACTAGTACTTGGAGATAGTCCAACTGGGTCTGCAAGACCATCACCATAAACACCACCAATGATCACTCCTCCCCAAGTAACTATACCACTTTCAACACCAAGAAGTTCTCAAGTATCAATTCCATAAGTTATAGAATCGTTACCACCATCTAAAGGAGCATAGGTAATGTTTCATTTGCAAACAAACCTAGGTAATATGGATTTACATCCAAGTGCCTTCATCACACTAGCACCCTAGGATGGAACTATAGATCCAGAGCAATAGTTGATTATGTGTGATATGAAATGGTAGGTAAAAGGCATTGTACATGAAAATATTAAGTATGAGCTCATTGGTGCTTTATTCATAAGGGCATTGAAGTTCATGTTTTGTAGGGAATCAAGAACAATAAGTTTTGATGATGTGCAAAAATGGTGATTGCATAGTTTAAGGTTAAGAAAAGCATAGGATAAACCATATAGGACCTAAAATAAATACACCAAGATCCAAGGGAAAATTTTCACGATTATGACCATAGATTTTTTGATGTGGTCAACAATGTCAAATTTGCCTTGGAAGATAAAGATAAGGATGTTTGGTTCATCAAAGAACTATGACCTAAGATATGATTTATGATAGTGCAAACCAAATTTACTAATAAATAAAAAACTAAAATAATCATAGTAAGAGTGGAACAAATAGAGGATTATGTTACTTTGATAGAGAGTAAAATATAGTTATAATTGATCTCTGTTATATTGAGTGTGGCAAAGAAAGCCACCATAGGAATGAATGCCCAAAAGTATGTACATAGTTTTGTGACATCTGCCACATAGTGGGACACTCAAAAAATCATTGTCACTTATTACAATAATATGTTAAAAATCCACAAAGTATGTACTGTAAATTATGTAAATCTGTTAATCATGAGGACAAGGATTTTAGGGCTCTATAAGAGTTGAAGGAAGACATTACTAAGAATGTCTTAATAATAGCTATAAAACAAGCACCAGTGAAGTTACAAGCCATTTCAAGAGTGGAAACCCTCCCACCAGTGTAACACAGACTAGGTTAGAATGAGCTTAGAATGCAAGGCCATTTCAATTGCAAGGATTAGATAGTAGAGTTCAAGCTTTGTAACCATTGCAATACATTTACCAATCTACATAGAATCCTACACTTCCTTAGGCACAATAGGTCAGCTAGGTGCCACATATAAATCAACCCCAATATGGTTGTTACAACACCCAATAATAGTAGTAGGGGTGGCATATTCTATAGACTAAAACAAACTTTGGGACACAATAGGTAGATGGATGGGGATACCAAGGGAATATAGGTGGATTCAGAGGTGGATATCATGGATGTGCACAACAAGGAATTGGTAATGGTCCTAGAGGCCCTATTGGATCTTATTTGTGTAGGGAACCCAATCACATACAATAGAACTACCCTAAAAATTTATAAAAGCAAGCCTACTATACTTACTATTGAGTATCTAAATAACATGATACTCATGACTGCCCTATTTTAGAAGCACAACATAGAGACTGAGTAGTGTAGAATTTAAATCAAGTTGGTTTCAAGCCTAACCATAATGCATTTATGCAAAAAGTTACAAGATTGTAGTATGCATAATAAGGACTACCTCTTTTAGAAATGCCAACAGATTTTGGCATATACAAAGCTAAATTAGACACTTATCCAGAACCAGTAAAGGAGAAGGGACTCATGAAAGAAGTTGTGAAAATTCTATAGAGTATTTAACAATAAGGTTTAGTTGTAGTAGATGAAACCACACTTGATGCATACATGTATGGGCAGATTGTATGAATCATGAAATAAGAGGGGGTTATAATAGCATTGATAGACTTGATGAAATTGCTCTATACTCTACAAAATGAAGATATATCATAGAATATCACCAATCTCTTACACAATTTGATCAAATGTGCATAAAAGGGAAATGAAAGGCCTAAGAATATGGTTTGGTTTGTTAAGACAAACAAGCCATCGGATGTTGATGCTAGGGTAGATATAGAGTTATCAAAGTATGAGATATTGAACATTGTGTTTGATTTTGGGAGCACAGTGAATATGATCCCACGATCTACCTCGGAGGTGATCGGTATACCTTTTTTGAGTTATAGTCCTATAATACTTAGTTTGGTAGACTATGGTAGGGTAGATCCCATAGGAGTGGAGATTAAAATCATAGAGTTAACTCTACATGGTGATTTCAAAGTAATAGATATGAAGACAAATGAAATCCACTACCCAACTTTACTGGGGAAAAAAATGGGCCTATGATGGTAAGTTGACCATCAACATGATAATTAACTAAATATAATCATACCAATACGATCGTATAATCATCATCCCTATTAATAGGGACTCTAAGTCATATATAATTCCTAGGAAACCTAATTGTCCTTATGTAGTGAGAGGGAACATCTGGATGCAAATTGTGATGTAGAGTGTACCTGATATACAACACAACATGCCAATGAACCAGTAAAAATATCCTTAAATAGATCCAAAAACTACCAAATTGTGGGGTAAGTGTTCTTTCAAACCTTTGAGTATTTTTATAGATGAAAAAGATGAAGTACGATCTTTGTCTATACACTCACCTACATAGTTTGATATAGAGCTATTATATCAAGCTAATTCTATGAATCATGACTAAACTAAGCCTACTCCTAAAGGTATGCTTATATAGGACCACACTTTTTTTATTAGTGGTGATTTTGATACATGCTAAATTGTGATAGAAATGATCATGAGCTTAAACCCTTGCACATGGTTTATGCGACTGATCAATAAATCCCTAAGTACTTTGCCATTGAAGACATTGGTGACTTTAAAGTACATTTATAAATGCATATACCAGAGTAAAACCAAAGGGTAAGTGTCTTCAATTACACACTAAAAGGAGTTGTAACTAACTAGTGGGTAGTACATCATAATAGTAGTAAGACATGGGCATAAGTGTGCGAATTGGTCATTGCACAATTTCAATTGCCTATAAAAGTTTGAAAAGAATGACCCATATTTTAGGAAGGGGAATGTCCTAAGAACCATATTTAGTAGTGCATTAAAGTATGGATGGATGAAGAAATCAATTCAAAGTATTGGACACATTTCTTTATTTACACATTATGGGTTTATCCTACTACTTGTTACATTTACTAAGAATGCCATAGATAGATGCAACACTAGATTCAATTATAGAATAAATTTATTAAAAATTTCATATTTGAAAGTGAGAGTTTGCTAGTTCACAGTGCATTACAAAAGATGAAAATATTATTAGGCCATGAATGAGTGGAAGATTTGTGCAATGGCCACAATTTGAAGCTAGAGGAGATGGAGGTGTGTGAACTTATTGATGGTGTCACCATGGAAGTCAAACATAGTCAACAAGATGCCCAAGACCTTATTGACATTGTAACTATGGATACCTAACATAGAGGTAAAGCAAAGATCAAAATTCAACCTTGCCATCGTATTCAAGAGGAGTCTATTGATGACTCTGATTCAGTTAGTGAAGATTATTTAGAACTCTTTGAGTTTTTTGAGCTTGAACTAGACTACAAAATATTACCTGAACCCATGGATGAAGAACTTAAAGAAGATTGACTATAATAGACACAATTTCTAGAGAAAGAGGGTGAGCGGGCCATTCAACAGTCCATTCTGGAAGATGAGTGCAAAGTGTATCAAGAACCTCTAAAGGAACAAATTGTGAATATCAGGTTAGAAGACACCTAAATTGATGCATGTTAGTGACTATTAGGAATAATAAGACATTTCATAAGTATTACAGCTTCTATGAAATTATGCAGATGTGTTTCTTACTAATTTTGGAGAAGTCAAAGGGGTGAACCCTTCTTTAGGAGAAATACATATAGAACTTAAGGAAAGTGCACACCCATCTATTGAGTGTGGAGCTCTTTGGGGCCATCACATGACCATAGGAATAAATTTTGGGGGCCTAAAGAGCTCCAAGGATGTGGGGGATGTAATTTTCATGTTCTCCACATGTGAGTGGAATATTCCTTGTATTCCTAATTTTTATGTAATCCATATTTCATCAAGTTAGTTGTTAGATGCCTTTTCCCATGTTGAATTCCTTGTTTTGAGGAAGCTAGTTATTTTTTGGAAAAGGGAACTCCTTCCTTGTTGAGTGGAGTTGGTTGTGATCACATGTTCATGGGAAAATGTGCCCTTGGAAGGTGGAGAAGATGAATATAGTGAATTTCTCCTTGGGAGAGATTTTAGATAGGATTGATGAGGTGGAAAATGGTTATCACATGTTGGATAATGCTTATCTTGGATAAACATTGCACATTTGCTCCTCCTTTTATGTATTTTCTTCATTTTTCTATATACACTAGGTGTGGTGTGGCTTTGAGGATTAGAGTCAAAGTGTAGCCATTTATTACAAGGTGTGGTTTAGCAACTTGTGAGATACAACATTATGCAGGTGTAGGTGAAAGTGTAGTTTTTGTGCAACACTTTCTATAGGAGATTTTTCTATCTCTGTCATATTTCATTGTAATCTTATTTTATATTATTGATTTATTTAAGAACTTTTATTTGTGGATGTAGCCTACATTGGGTGAACCATGTTAGATTTATGTTATTATTATCTTGATCTCATTTATGCTTTCATATAGATGGTGAATTAAGGAATGTTTTTGTAATAAATTTTATTGCATAGCTTTAGATCTAGTTTATGTTAATAGTAGATATAGATTTATAAGTGTTTTATTCCTAAAAAATGGTATCAAAGCCATTGGTTGTGTGTTTTGCTGAAGTGGTAAATCATAGGAATGCTATTAGCATGAGTGGGAGCTATGGGAGAAGAGATCAGATTCAGAGTTGAGAAGTTTGATGGTAAGCATTTTGGTTTGTGGAAAATGTAGATGGAATATTACCTATATTAGAAGGAACTTCAACTCCCCTTGGAGGGGCAAGGAGGACAACCTATAAGTATGAGTGATGCAGAATAGTCATTACTTGATAGGAAGGCATTAAGAGCCATATGGTTATGCCTTGCATCTTCTGTTGCATTTAACATTGTAGATCAGATAACTATAAAGGATCTCATGGATAAACTTGGAAAGTTATATGAGAAACCTTTATCTTCTAATAATTTTTTTCTTATGAAAAGGTTGTTTAACTTGAAAATGTCTGAAAATGGTTCAAATGCTAATCATCTTAATGATTTTAATATGGTTGTAAGTATGATCACTTCAGTTGGAATTAAGTTTGATGATGCAGTTAGAGATTTGATAATCTTATGTTCTTTTCTTAATAGTTGGTATAGTTTGGTTATGGCTATAAATAATGCAGTCCTTACCAAGGGAAGCTTAAATTTTGAGGATGTTGTAGGTGTGATCCTTAGCGAGGACACGTGAAGGAAAAGTGTTGGTGAATCATCTTTAGGTAATGATTTATCCATTGATACTAGAGGGAGGAAAGAGTACAAGAGCAAAGGCAACTAAGGAAAGTCAATAGGTAGATTTAAGTCTAGATCTAGATCCAAGATGATATGCTAGCATTGTGGGAAGAGTGAACACTCAAAGAAGGATTGTTAGTCACTTCAGGATAAGAATGCCAATAAGAAGGAAATGAATGAGGTAAATGTGACATTAGGTAAATCATGTCAATATGCCTTAATTATTTCTATAGATAGTTTTTTTGAGTCTTGGGTATTAGATTCAAGGGCTTCTTTTTATGCCACCCCACATAGGCATTATTTTACTAATCATGTTCAAGAGAATCTAGGACATGTATATCTTGGTGATGATGAGCCATGTGAGATAGTAGGGAAAGGTTATGTTCAGGTTAAGATGCAAAATGGGAACACATGGATTCTTAAGGATGTTAGACACATGCCTATGTTAAGATGGAATTTGGTTTTAGTGGGGCAATTGGGTAGTGAAGGATGTTTAATATTGTTTAGTGTAGATTCTTGGAAAGTTACCAAAGGTGCTCTTGTGATCTTGAGAGGTAATAAAGTTGGTAATTTGTATTTGTCTATTGATTTAGTTGTTGCAGAAGGAGATGAAGCTATGTGGCACTATAGGCTTAGTCATATAAGCCATAAGGGCATACAAATCTTAAAAGATAAATTGTCTAGATTAAAAGACATAGATCTAGACTGCTATGAAAATTATGTACAGGAAACATAAGTGGGTTAAGTTCCTAAGGGTTGGACCCACAAAGAAAGATCATAAGTTAGATATGGTACACTCAGATGTATGGGGATTAGATCAGGTATATTTTATTGGTGGATTCAATTATTATGTTACTTTTATAGATGATGCAACTAGAAAAGTTTGGGTTTACTGCATTAAAAATAAATTTGATGTATTTGACACTTTTAAGAAGTGGAAAGCCTTGGTTGATAATGAAACAAGTCTCAAGTTAAAATGTCTTAGATTAGATAATAGAGGTGAGTATTGTAGTAATGCTTTCTTTGATTATTGTTCTAACAATAGAATTCATAGGCAAAGGATGGTTCCAAGAACTCCACAATAGAATGGGGTATCTAAAAGGATGAATAGAATAATAATGGAATGTGCTAGGAGCATGAGGTTACATGCAAGGTTGCCTTTATAGTTTTGGGTAGAAGTAGTTAGCACGATAGTATATCTGATTAATAGAGGACATTCTATGCCTTTGAATGGAGGAATTCTTGAACAAGCTTGGTTTGGTAAAAATGTTAATTATTCTATTCTTAGAGTCTTTAGATGTGAAGATTTTGATCTCATCAAGAAAGAGGATAGGACCATGCTAAAGGATAAATTAGAGAAATGCACATTTGTTGGTTATGGTGAGGATGGCTTTGGTTTTCATTTATGGAGCATTAAAGATATGAAAGTATTTTAGTCTAGAGATGTAGTCTTTAATGAAAAAGTCATGCATAAGGATTAGTTGCAAGAATAAGATCAGGAACATAAAGATTACATAGTATTAGATGGCATTGTGGATGGAAAAGTATCCAAGGATTTAGTTTAGGAACCTTCTACACAAAGACCCCAAACTCCTATGGTAAGAAGGTCTTCTAGGGTAAGAAAAACACCTAAATGTTTTTCTCCTTTGAATTATTTATTGCTCACTAACAATGGAGATCCAGAGTGTTATGAGGAAGCCATGCAGGTAGATGCCAAGTTGAGATGGGAACAAACCATGGATGAAGAGCATAGATCTCTCATGAAGAACCAAATGTGGGATTTGGTTAGGCTACCCAAGGGCAAGAGTGCATTGCCAAACGAGTGGATCTTTAGAATCAAAGAAGAGGATGAAGGGAGCAAATGGTATAAGGCTAGGATGGCAGTCAATGGGTTTACACAAAAATTAGCTATTGATTTTGATGATATTTTCTCTCCTATTGTAAAAATGACTTCTATTAGGACTATTCTTGGTTTAGTTATAGCTGAGGATTTGCACTTAGAATAGTTAGATGTGAAAAATGATTTTCTTCATGGTGATTTGGATGACAATTTATATATGAAGTAACCACATGGTTATGAGGTCAAAGGGAAGGAGAAATATGTGTGCAGACTAAATAAGTGCTTGTATGGCCTGGAACGAGCTCCATGACAATGGTATAAGAAATTTGATTATTTCATGTTAGATCAAGAATATCAAAGGTGTCATTCTGACCATTGCATATACATAAAAAATTTTGATGATGGTTCCATTATTATATTATGCTTGTATGTTGATGACATGTTAGTTTCAGGAAAGAACATACAACATATTCATTTGCTCAAGAAACAACTTAGTGACTCCTTTTCTATGAAGGATTTGGGTGCTACAAAACAAATACTTGGTATGAGGATTTCTCATGATAGGAAGGAGAGGAAGTTGATCTTATCCCAATAAAAGTATGTGAATAAATTCTTGTAAAGGTTTATCATGTTGGATGCTAAATCTATTGGTACTCCTTTGGCATGCCACTTTAGATTATCAAAGGAGCAGTGTCCCAAGATAGAAGTTGAAAAACTTAAGATATCCAAGGTACCTTACTCATCGACAGTTGGTAGCTTGATGTATTCCATGTTTTGTACTAGGATGGATATTTCCCAAGTAATGGGAGTTATGACCAGGTATATGAGTGATCTAGGTTATGAGCATTGGTAGGTAGTGAAATGGATTCTTCAGCATTTGAGAGGAACCATTGATTTTTCATTATGTTATGGTGGATCAGATACCACTATGTGTAGTTATGTGGACTTGGATATGGTAAGGGATATTGATATTAGGAGAAGTATGACATGATATATATTTACTGTTAGAGATATGGAAGTTAGTTGGATTTCTAGGATACAGAAGGTTGTGGCTTTGTCAACCATAGAGGTAGAGTATGTTGCTTCCTTAGAGGCTAGAAAGGAGATGATTTGGTTACATGAATTATTTAAAGAGTTAGGGCATGAGTAGGAAATTAGGAGACTACACAGTGATATTTAGAGTGTTATTGATTTGGAAAATAACTCCACTTTCTAGTCAAGGATGAAACACATTCACTGACATTATCACTTCATCAGGATAGCTTTGGAGGAGAACTTGGTGAAGCTAGAGAATATTCATACTAACAAGAATCCTATGGATATGATGATTAAGGTGGTCACATTAGACAAGTTGAGACTATGTTTATATTTGGTTGGCTTTAGGGGTCATGGAGTAGTGATAGATTATGTTCAGGAGAAATGATCTCCAAGTGGGAGATTGTTGAGTGTGGAACCCTTTGGGGCTATCACATGACTATAAGAATAAATTTTTGGGGCCTAAAGAGATCCAAGGATGTTGGGGGGGGTGTAATTTTCATGTTCTCCACATGTGAGTGAAATATTCCTTGTATTCCTAATTTCTATGTATTCCATATTTCATGGAGTTAGTTGTTAGATGCCTTTTCCCATGTTGACTTCCTTGTTTTCAGGAAGCTAGTTGTTTTTTGGAAAAGAGAACTCCTTCCTTGTTGAGTGGAGATGGTTGTGATCACATGTTCATGGGGAAATGTGCCATTAGAAGGTGGAGAAGATGAATATGGTGAATTTATCCTTGGGAGAACTTTTAGATAGGCTTGATGAGGTGGAAAATGGTTGTCACATGCTGGATAATGCTTATCTTGGATAAGCAGTGCACATTTACTCCTCCTTTTATGAATTTTATTCATTTTTTTATATATACTGGGTGTGGTGTGGCCTTTATAGGTTGATGGTTTATTTTTGTAGGTTGTGTATTTGATGATCAGAGTCAAAGTGTAGGAGTTTATTACAGGGTGTGGTTTAGTAACTTGTGAGATACAACATTGTGTAGGTGCAGGTGAAAGTGTATTTTTTGTGCAGCACTTTCTATAAGAGATTTTTCTATCTCTATGAGAGTTCATTATAATCTTGTTTTATATTAATGATTTATTTGAGAACTTTCATTGCTGGATGTAGCCCACATTGGGTGAACCACATTAGATCTATGTTATTATTATCTTGCTCTCATTTATGCTTTCATATTAATGGTAAATTAAGGAATGTTTCTGTGATGCATTTTATTGCATAGCTTTAGATCTAGATTTAAAAGTATTTTATTCCTAACACCATCAAGAAGAGGCCTTAACATCTCAATCCTAATATGAAGATGAAAGTCAAAGCTGAATTGAATTATATGGAAGATGTAAGAACAATATTTCCTATGTAAAAAGTGAACTGAGTGATTCCTATGGTCGTGTAGTTGAAGAAAATAGGCGAGATTCATATCTATAGATACTATCACATTCTAAATGATGCTTATGTTAATGAACCCTTTCCAATACTATTTACTGATGAAGTTTAGGAAGTTATAGTTGGACATGAGGTGTATTCCTTCACTGATGGATTTAGTGGGTATCATTTGATACCCATCATAGCTGAGGACATAACTAAGATGACATTTGCTACAGAATGGGGGTCATTTGCATATAAGGTAATGCCATTTGGTCTAAAGAATTCACCTATAGTTTTATCTAGGGCTATAGTAATTTCATTAAAGGAATTCATCCATGTTTTTTTTGAGGTATATTTAGATGATTGGATAATGTTTTCATTGTTTTGAGAACACTTATCAAAATTAAGACTAATGTTAGAAAGATGTAGAGTGCTTAGGATTACACTTAACTTTAAAAAGATTTATTTTTCACACTATTTGGTGTTCTATTAGGCCATATAGTGTGCAACAAGGGAATTTTGGTGGATTAAGTAAAGATTTCAATGATAGTGAGTATGCCACTACCAAATTCCTTCACAGAAGTGTGATGTTTTTAGGACACATGGGGTATTACCAAAAAATCATAAAAGGATATGTAATTATGTTAGTCCCACTAGAGAAATTACTTCACAAAGGCATTCCCTTTATAGGAATAGAAGAGTGCCAAACAACTTTTGTGGATCTATAATATAGGTTGGTTACTGCATTGATCCTTATTTTTCCTGATTGGGGTAAAACTTTCCATGTGTATGTTGATGTGTTAGGTACCGTAGTTGGTGTAATGCTTGTGAAATATGATGAAGGAAGATTGGACCATCCAATTGATTTTACAAGATAAAAATTGTCTACGACCAAAAATAATTATACCAAAACTGAGAGGGAAGATCTAACAATTGTATTTTCTCTACAAAAATTTAGACATTATTTGCTAGCTACACCCTTTGAATTATTTATAGATCATCAAGCTCTATGATATCTGGTAAACAAGCCAATGTTGGGTGGATGGATATCTTGTTGGTTAATGCTTTTCTAAGAATTCCACTTTTGTATTAATGTGTAGGGTGGGAGAACATTTTCCGTAACCATATCTATAGATTGCATAATGGTGAGGACCTAGAGGATATCCCCAATGAGTCTCCTGATGCCCATCTATTCAGAGTTTCTAGTATTCTCAAATAATTAGCATAAATCCCACAATTCTTGGAGTAGGGGACATTACTTGCACACTACACCAAAAGAGAAAAAAATTATCTCTTGACCAAGGAACTTCCATTTAGCATTGTAAATGGATTTCTCTATCATATGGGGAAAGATGAAGTTCTACAATGAGTAGCATAGAGTATGAATGACCAAAAGTTCTAAAAGAGGCACATTATGGCACTATGAGTGGACATTTTGTGGGGGAAGCTATTGAAAGGAAAATAATACAAAGTGGTATTTGGTGGCCACACCTTTTTGAGGATATATAGAAGATTTCCTAATAGTGTGATTTTTGCCAATATATGGGTCAACCCATTCAAAGGGATGATATGCCTCTTCATCCCATGTTAGCAAAACAACTATTTGAGCACTAGGGAATTCATTTTGTTGTCCCTATTTATCTAATAAGTAAATGTAATAATTCAAGATACATAATCACTATGATAGACTATTTTATCAAATGGGTAGACACTGTTACTACACCAAGCTGTAGAGTTAAGGACACTGCTAAGTTTTTATATGAGAACATTACTCAGTTTGGGTTCCCATTGAGATTGGTGAGTGATTGGGGTATGGATTTTTTAAACAAAACCATCAAGATAATGATATAATAATTTATCATTTCCCATCATAAAATCATGGTGTATCATCTGCAAGTGAAAGGCCAAGCAAAGGCTACAAACAAAGTGATTGGTAAGCTACTGACAAAGGTTTGTGATGTTAAGAAAGATGATTGGGATGATAAAATTCTTATGGTACTCTAGGATTATCATACTCATTTTAAGTGTGCATCAGGATTTACTCTATTATAATTTTTTTATGGGATGGAAGTTGTTATGCCAATGGAATATGTTGTGTCTAGCTTGTGAGTTGCTAATGCAATGCATCTTGGTGATGTAGAATCACTTAAAAATCAATTGTTGGACCTCAATCACATGGAAAAATATAGGAATAAATATTTATGGGTGTAAGAAGTTAAAAAAAAAATCCAGAAGGCATGGCATGCCAAGAATCTCCACATGAAAGACTTTCATTGTTAGCAATTGGTTTTGCTATATGACAACAGGTTTTATGAATTCCCTGATAAACTCACCATTTAATAGAAAGGTCCATATGTTGTTCATGATATTTTTAAATGTGGGACTATAGTCTTGTGGGACTTGGAAGGTATTTTTTTCTAGGATAAGTTAATGGATGTAGACTTAAAGTCTACCACCGTTAGGATCAAACTTGCAGAAAGAAAGTGTGGTTTCGCACACCCCTCTTAGTTTAGGAAGTTACATTCATGATTTTTTTTGAAGTTTGGTTTGCCTTTTATATGTACTATGTGTTATAGTAATTTGTTGTTAGTAGATCATAAAATTAACTGCTTCGGTAAAGATACAATATAGGCATGGTACAACTAGACTAACACATGATATCTATCTAGTCAATCTAGGTGGACAAGATTCCAAGTGGCATTCTTGAAGAAAGATAGGTGTGGGTCACCTATTCAGTCCAAGAACCATACTTGAATAGCTATTGGGTTATGATTAAGACTAATGATTACTAAAAAGGAGTTAGGGCCAAAGCATGCAAGGAAGTGGTTATAATGTCATTGTCATAATTTTATGTCATAATCAGGATCAATTATCTAAAATGTACAAAAAATGAAAATATGGTGGTGTGTCCCATCAGACATTCTCTAGTAGCTATACTAGTTCCATATCAACCACATTGAATACCACATCCACTAAGATGAATTTTGTTGGGGATCAACCAACAATTTGATTACACTTATGAAAGCAATAAATGTGGGATTAAATTAGAATGATAAGTAACTAGAATCAGATAATAGAAAAGAACAAGAGATACAAGAAACCACCCTAAAAACTTGTATGAAACTCTTTACAGAAGGAATACAATTGAAGAAACTTCTTTCTTCCACACCTCTCTCAGATGTACAGATCTCTCTCTAGATCTCTTTCCCTCAAGAGCTCTCTCTCTCAAGTATAATCAACTCCAACAACCTGGAATGATTCACATGTACAATTCTATACTGTTCAACACTTACAATACAATAAGCTAAGAAGATCTAATCCTACATATAGAATTAGGAAACTTGAGCATGCATTTACAACCAACAGTTATGCCTCTTAAACAAGGGCTTTAAAAATAGTCTTACTAATAATAGAGACGCGGACTTCAGACTATGACTTAATCTCATCATGCAAACACTCGGTTATGTCCTTGGAAATAGCTTTATAGACGCACAGGTAACCGACGCCGGTTCCTACCTGCTTCCCTATGATCGATGTCGGTCGATCTCTGGCGACGCCGGTGTCTCTTCAATTGCTCCTGACTGATGTCGATCACTCCTGATCGACGTTGGTGACTGTGTAAAACTACAACTATCAAATGTGTTCCTTGGTGAAGCTTTTAGGCTCCACACCTTAACAATCTCCCACTTGGAGATAAACAGTTGCACCAGTACCTATAAAGCAACATATTCTAGCTCCTCCATCTTCAACTCAATCATGAAGACCAACAGAAGTTGAATGAAGATTCAACTTCTCCTTTGTAACCAGATTAGTTAACATATCAGCAAGATTCTTATCTGTATGGATCTTCTCCAGCTTCAACTCACCATCTTCCAATACCTATCGTATGAAGTGGTACCTTAGCTATATGTGCTTGGTTCTTGAGTGAAAGGATAAATTCTTAGCCAAATGAATTGCACTCTGACTATCACTATACAATCTGCAACTCTCTTGCTCCTTTCCTAACTCTTCCATGAACCGTGTCATCCATATCATCTCTTTGCTAGCCTATGTGACTGCAATATACTCTACTTCTGTAGTTGACAAGGCAACAACCTTCTGCAACTTTGATATCCAGCTAACCGTCATTCCACCAACAGTGAAAACATATCCTGTGGTGCTCCTCTTGCCATCCAAATCACCTACCATATCTGAATCTACATAGCCATGTAGAGAAGTATCTGAACATCCATAGCACAAATGCCTACTGCTGGTTCCTCTCAGATATCTAAGGATCCACTGAACTACTTTCCAATGTTCCTTTCTTGGATTGGCCATATACTTACTCATAACTCCCACTGCTTGGGCAATATCCGGTCTAGTACACACCATTGCATACATTAAACTCCCTACTACGGAAGAATATGGAACTTTATTCATGTACTCTACCTCATCATATGAATTAGGACATTGTTCTTTACTTAACTTAAAATGTCCAGCCAAAGGTGTGCTTATCAGTTTTGCATCCTGCATATTGAACCATTTCAACACCTTGTTCACATAATCCTCTTGAGACAAAATCAACCTGTGATTTTTCCTGTCTCTCTTAATGCTCATGCCAAGGATTTTCTTTGCTACTCCCAAATCCTTCATGGCAAATGTGTGAGCTAATTTCACCTTAAGCTCAAAGATATCCTGCATGTGTGATCCTGCAACCAGCATATCATCTACATACAACAACAAAATAATATATCTACCATTATCCAATCTCTTAAAATACACACAATGGTCAGATTGACACCTACTGTAGCCATGCTCAGTCATAAACCTGTCAAATCTCAAATACCACTGTCTAAGAGCTTGCTTGAGGCCATACAAGCTTTTATTCAATCTGCACACTAACTTCTCTTTACCTTTGACCTCAAACCCTTCCGGTTGTTCCATATATATTTCCTCATCCAAATCTCCATGAAGAAACGTTGTCTTAACATCAAGCTGCTCAAGATGCAAATCCTCAATAGTAAATAAAGATAGTACAGTCCGTATAGAAGTCATTTTAACAACAGGAGAAAAAATCTCACCAAAATCAATACCTAGCTTTTGTGCAAATCCTTTCACTACCAATTTGGCCTTATATCTCATCTGTCCATTCTCACCTTCTTTAAATCTGTAGGTCCATCTGTTCTTCAGTGTCCTCTTACCTGCTGGCAGCTCAACCAAATCCCATGTTTGGTTCTCTTTCAAGGACTCCATTTCCTCAACCATGCCACGCTCCCACTGATTCTTGGACTCCACCTGTATTGCTTCTTGAAAACTCTCTGGTTCTCCACCATCAGTTAGTAATAAATAGAATAATGAAGGAGAATATCAAATTGGAGGCTTACTTACCCTTTCTGACCTCCTGATGGGCATTTGAGACTCGTTCACAACACGTTGTCCACCCAAATTCTCTGACAGTGACCGACCTCAGTCACTTCTAGGCCTATAACTGGTCGACATCGATTCTGCTTGACTGACGTTGGTGCCTGTCCTACCGACGTTGGTCTTTGTATGATTGACATTGATTTCTGTCCTGTCGATGTTAGTTCCTGCTTGGCCGACGTCGGTCTCTGTGTTTTCCTGCAAGTGATTATTTTTTTTCTTGTGAGCTCATTTTGGACTGTCACCTCGTCTAATTCTCCATTGCTCTACCCAAATTGATTCAGCTTCTTCAGTTGATCACTATACATCACTTTTTCATTGAAAACAACATCACGGCTCCTAATTATCTTGTTAGTTCCTAGATTCCAAAATCTGAAACCAAAATCATCTGAGCCATAGCCAATAAATGTGCACCTCATAGACTTAGCATCCAGCTTCTTTCTATTTTCCTTATCAACGTGCACAAAGGCTTCACAACCAAAAACTTTGAGAAATGAGAGATCTACCTTTTTACCTATCCATGCCTCTTCTGGAATTCCACCATCTAGAGCTGTAGAGGGTCCTCTGTTAATCAGGTACACTGCAGTGTCAACAGCTTCTGCCCAAAACTCTAAGGGCAAACCATCATGCAATTTCATACACCTTAAATGCTCCATAATTGTTCTGTTCATCCTTTCAACAATACCATTTTGCTGAGGTGTCCTTAGAACTATCCTTTGCCTGTGGATTCCATGCATATAACAATACCAGTTGAACTTATAGCTGTAGAACTCACCACCATTGTCAAATCTCAGGCACTTCAATCTTCTGCCTATTTCATTCTCAACCATAGCTTTCCAAATCTTAAAAGTCTCAAATACATCAGATTTATTCTTAATACAATAGATCCATACCTTTCTATGAACAAAACATAGTACTGTGATCCTCCAATAGAAGCAACCTGAGCTGGTCCCCACACGTTTGTGTGAACAAGCTACAACATATGCTTCTTCTTTGTTGACCCAGTCTTGAGAAAACCCACTCTCTTCTATTTCCCAAAAACATAGTGCTCACAAAAATCTAGATCTATGCTTTTCAAATCTGAAAGCTTACCTTTAGACTTAAGAATTGACATTCTCTTTTCACTCATGTGGCCAAGCCTTGAGTGCCACAATTTTGCATCCACATCTGAAGTAGATAATATAGAAGGAGAATTGTTAGTAACACAATTACATAAATATAGAGTACCTACTCTCTTACCTCTGGCCATTACAAGTGCACCCTTGGTCACCTTCCAAGATTCAGCTGTGAGAGTTACTGTACAATCCTCATCCCCTAACTTTCCTACAGAAATCAAATTCCTCTTCAAGCTAGAAACATGCATAACATCTCTCAACACCCATGTGTTGTCATTCTGCATTTTCAGCTACACTTTACCTTTGCCAATAATTTTACAAGGCTCATCATCCCCTAAATACACTATTCCAAAATCTCCATGGATATAGTCACTAAAATATTCTCTATTAGGGGTAGCATGAAAAGATGCACCAGAATCTAAAACCCAAGATTTTATATTATTATGCAAAGAGAATATTAAAGCATCTTGTGCAATACCTGCAACCATTGCTTCTTCTTTTCCTTCGTGTTGATAGTCCTCCTTAGGCTTTGACCAACAATCTCTACTTATGTGCCCAATCTTTCCACAATTCCAGCATTGTGGCTTCCTGCCATTTCTGGATTTGGATCTACCTCTCACCTTTGATTTAGATCTTGATCTCCCTTTCTTGCTCTTCTCTTTTTTCCTTCCCCTGCTCTCAAAACTTAAAGTGTTTCCTAATGTTTCCTCTGTGCTTTTCCTACGAATTTCCTCATTCAAGATAACACTAACAACATCCTCTACTTTTAAAATATTTGATGCAGATGTAGTATTACTAACTGCCATTACTAAGCTATGCCAGCTTTCAGGCAAAGAACATAATATTAAAAGAGCTTTAATTTCATCATCAAATACAATATTGACTGAACTTAATTGATTTACAATTCCATGGAAATCATTTAGGTGATTAGATACAGATCCACCTTCTTGCATACACAAATTAAATAGCTGCTTCATAAGATATACCTTATTAGAAGCTGAGGGTTTTTCATACAAATTTGCTAAAGTAGTCATCAACTCTACCATAGACTTTGCCTGTGATAGATTAGATATCACAGTAGATGCTAGACTCAGTCTTACAGACCCCAGAGCCTTTCTATCAAGAACTTCCCATTCTTCATCATCCATGTCTATGGGCTTCTTTGCAATCCCACCTAATGATAAGTATAGATCTTTCTGATACAGATAATCCTCTATCTGCATTCTCCAATGTTGATAATTTTTTCCATTGAACTTCTCCATTCTCAGTTTACTTTCTTCTGCCATTGCTTCTCCCACTCAAACAAAAATCCCTGCAAAAACCCCTGTGAGTAACCTATAATCAATACACACTACACAGATCTGAACCACCTGTTAGTGAACCTGAGCTTTGATACCAATTGTTGGATATCAAGCTCTGAACCTATAACCAAGGCTCTGATACCACTTGTTGGGGATCAACCAACAATTTGATTACACTTATAAAAGCAATAAATGCAAAATTAAATCAAAATGATAAGTAACTAGAATCAGATAATAGCAAAGAATAAGAGATACAAGAAACCACCCTGAAAACTTGTATTAAACTCTTTACAGAAGGAATACAATTGAAGAAACTTCTTTCTTCCACACCTCTCTCAGATGCACAAATCTCTCTCTAGATCTCTTTCCCTCAAGAGCTCTCTCTCTCAAGTACAATCAACTCCAACAACCTGGAATGATTCACATGTACAATTTGTACTGTTCAACACTTACAATACAATAAGCTAAGAAGATCTAATCCTACATATAGAATTAGGAAATTTGAGCATGCATTTACAACCAACAGTTATGCCTCTTAAACAAGGGCTCTAAAAATAGTCTTACTAATAATAGAGACGCGGACTTAAGACTATGACTTAATCTCATCATGCAAACACTCGGTTCTGTCCTCAAAAATAGCTTTCTGGACACACAGGTAACTGACGTCGGTTCCTGCCTGCTTGCCTGTGACCGACATCAGCCGATCTCTGCCGATGCTAGCGTCTCTTCAACTGCTCCTGACCGACGTCGGTCGCTCCTAACCGACGTCGGTGACTGTGTAAACCTGCAACTATCAAATGCGCTCCTTGGTGAAGCTTTTAGGCTCCACACCTTAATAAATTTTTCATCATGCATGAAATCATGGGGGTAAAAAACCAATTCAAATTTGAAGTTAGCTCATACAAGTGAGGGATTTTAGGATCCCAATATTAAATGTGAAATCTTGAAGGACCAAGTGAACAAAAGTGTATAAATAATTCACTTTATGGCATTATAGACCACTCAAATTTGCTAAAATTGAGTTTTACAATTTCTATTTCATGTTTATTTTCTTAGCTTTGTGAGTTTCAATATTTTTTCTCAGTAAGTAGTCATGGCCACTCCTAGTGCCGTAGAGTTTGAGAACAATTTCAAAAATAGTTTTGTTACTTTAAAAGAGGATTTGGGGATAGGGGTCTCTTTCCAATAGACAATTTTTTTTATCCTCATGGTAGTGTCATGATGCAACATGCACAAAATAGACTATTTGCATAGAATGCTTGGTACCTTATTTAGCTAGATCAGACACCGAGTGACTAATATAGTTACCCACTTTTGGGCATTGGCCCAACATAATATAGTCATTATTGGAAAAATACAACTAGCACTATATTTACTTATTGTATGATATAATAGTGTATCTATTCATTGAATTAATGGATCACACAGTCAAAATGTCTACTCAAGACAAATCCTTAATGGATTATAAGACTAAATTACCACCAATCTCTGTCAAAATCAAAGTTACTATAATCAGAGGGAATCATGGTATTTTGTTAGCATCTTTCCATGATGAACCAGTGAATTTATTAGAAGAATGTATTTCTCAATGGTTTTGGTAGACTACAAAGGCCATGATTGAGGCTACCAAGGGTGTGGTGGATATTGTACATCGAATGATCCATGGTGGGGAAGAATTTAGTTAGCTTGAATTCCTTTTGGTAGAATTAGAGTAGAATATTGCCAAGGTCTTGGATATGGTGAAGCATACCTTTCAATACCAATTTTTGGTATTTCTTATCATGTTCACTCAATGGAAATCATCGATGGTGTAAGTCCACCCAAACACTAACTATTGGCCTGATGAGAAATTTTCCAATTTGGTCTTTTCTTCCACAAATTGATATTAAGATCAAGTTCCATTATTCAATAATTGGGAGAAAGAGATCATTCAGATGGTAGCTATGCATCCTTGAATACCACCTAATGTCATGAAATTTTTAGGCTAACATGCTATGGTACTATGAATTCTAGCAGGTACATTTATTCATATCCATGAGCTCCCACTAATGAAAACCACTCTATTGGGGTTCTTCTTAGACATGTCTACTGCATAGTAGGAGGTGACATTATAGAAAGCTTAGGATACATAATAGTCTACTCCTCTTCAGGTTGTTCATCCTATAATAATAGTTCCAAGTTCATCTACTACACTAATGGAGATCCCACAACATAAAAAGGGTAAATGCCTAGCTGAATGCATCCCACCGTCACTACCATGATGTAGAATAAGGAACCAAGTTTTTTGGTATGATGATCCTCATGTCCCAAAGATCACATCTTAGTATGGATGGCCTAAGATTTATATTTATGCAATAGAGGTATACCACCTAATGTTGGAAGACATGGCAGGTGGTTTGTATGAGGATGAAAACAAAAAGGAATTTTTATTTTAGAAGGCTGTGCACACTATGCAGATTTGAAACAAGTTGCCACCAAAGTTATGGATTTCCCTTTCACCTTATATACCATCCATTATGATAGACCCCTTCGGTGAAGCAACAAATATTTAATAGGCTCAGATGGATCCTGCACATGGTATTTTCTTTGGAGGTGCACCTTTTCCACAACATCTAGATGTACTACTTGAAAGTTCAACAGAGTCTACCCTTTGGTACAAGCAGTTTAGGCATAGGTTCTATATGGTGAATGAGGATCTAGATGATTTGAACATCATTAAAATGGATTCCCATGGATCTAATGTAGCTACTTCCCAACCTTTGAATTTGACTAGTAAAAAAAATAAGGATAATGTTTCCATAAGTGGCTATATAGGGTGTTCCCATGGTTCATTTGAAGAAGGGCTCAATTTGTTGCTCATAGATTAAGATGGCCACATGATCCTCCTCACTATCATAATTTAATGAACCACTTATAAATACTGAGGAAGTTGCACTTGAGTCTCAGACTAAGGAAGAAAATCTAACCACACTTAAAGAAGCTAATAGAGCTACTACACATTGACACCATCAAAAGGACAAGAAAAGGGCCAAGGTTGAAGTTGTGTAGAAGATGTAGGAAGTGAAGGCATGGTCTCAAGCTCTAGCCACTCACAACACTCAAGAGGCAAAAATGATGATGTAAGATACCATCACTACCAACCAACAAGCTATAGCTGAGGAATAACATCAACAAGCTACCACTAAGACAACATGATAGTGTAGTACCAAGGTAGAGATGGAATCTCAATGCTAGTAGTTGGAAGATATCACAGTTGCATAAAATGTTGGTAAAGATGCCGGTGTTGCTACCACCACTCAGTTAATTCCATGAGATTCTCAACCTTTGGCCCCATCTATAGAGAAACCACCCTTGGCCACTATTGGGATTTAGCCTTCCACCATAGGAGATGTTGCTTCACCTCAAACATCCTTGGATCATTTGACACAAAGTGCAACATAGTTGGTTATGCAGTCGCCACCTACTTTGACAAGCTTGTCTTTGATGTCCATGTTAGATGTTCCTTTAACCCAAGATTGGAGGATAATGTTTTTATTTCTGCTTGCTCCTTCTTAATGTGCATCGATCAATATTTTAACTACTTATCTAGGTAGTGCACTGGTCCTAAGATATCTTTCCCTAGATGTTACTCAATTGTCACTCAGTAAACAAATTGAAGGTACAATTGCATTTCAAGGATCTTTATCGTAGAAGGCTCAATCCTTAGACCAAAATGTTTCATAGTTAGAAGTAGAGAATATTAGGTTACGATAAGCCCTACAACAATCATGTTATGATATATAGATTGTTTTCCTAGACCTTGTTCAGTAGGTCACTATTGATCCTAGCCAGTCCTATGTGGATCGACTTCCCTTAATTCTCAATCAGCTTGTTCAAGATTGGTAGCATAGTAGTTTAACAAGGCCTAATGATCAAAACTAAGACTCTAGAAGTATGTGATTTACTTCTCAAATATCAAACACATCTCACTATTACTACACAACAAGTTGGGAAAATTACTCACAACTTGTTGGATTGATGCCAATAACTCTAATGCATTTGGACTGGTCTTCATCTTGCTTTTGCTACTATGCATACAACCTCCACCAAAATTTTGAACCTACAAGATACTCCACAATCCATGGATGATGAATTGAATGCCGTGATTAGTGCATAAGATAGAATTATAGATCAACTTGTAGGGTGTCATACTCAGGTTAAGCATATTGCCTTTACAGGAGTTCAAGCACATAGATATACAAACTACCTTACCCTAATTTTTGGTGATATTGATGTAAAGGTTGCATCTATAAAAACTAATATTTCTATCTCTATTGATGATGATTTACAAAACTTTCTATATGCTCAAGCTCCCCTATATGCTTTGGTTCATGTGGTCTAAGAAGATTTATTGGGATGATAAACATACAAGCAAGATTTGGCTATGTTGGATGGCTCTATTGCTCCTATGGTCAATGATCCTATTTTTGTTTCTCCAAGTAAACTCTTGGTAATTCTTCAATAGAGGAAGAAGACTAAATATTTAGTGATGTAGTCTTCCACCATTTTTCTACCACCTCCTTCCTAGTCTTAGGTGTATTGTAGGTTTAGTATTTTGGGCACATTTTGTTTCCTCTATTATTTTATTTCATAGAGAACTATCTGGTTGAAAAATTGAAAGGACAACCAATTTTTCTCATTAGCCTACTAAAAAATGAAAGGGTTGTAGGTTATCTTGTGATATTTTGTTGAGGTTTGTGCAATTTTGAATTTTACAAGTTCTAGTCATTTTTATTATACATTATCTCAAGATGAGACAACTAATCAAGTAAAAGAAAGTGTTAACAAGAAATTATGCACATGGGGTGCCATCACAACATAAGTACATGTCAGCAGTCTACCAGGCAGCATACATGGGAGGATTAGTCATCAACAATATTCTCTTTTGAATAGATTATGTGGATTTGGGTTTCTCTAACTTGGGAAGCCTATAATGGGGTTATAGTTGTTGAATATTCTAAATGCAATCTATTGTAATCATGTGCCTAAGATAGAGATAGTGAATTATGTATATATGTAAGCTACGAAGAGTTGAGAGAGGTTAGACATTGAAGAACTAGATATTGGATCCATAAAATAGAGGCATCTTATAAAATCACAGTGTAATAGGTTGATCCCTATTTATCAATGATAAGTTTCTATGGTGTTGTAATTGAATGTGTGCTATAACATCACCACAAAATTTTGTATTGTATATGATAACATTTTTAATATATCTAAGGTTTCTTGAGAAATTGGCTATTCTAGATTGTGTAATGAATGTTGAATCTATATTTATATCTTGATTAACTTTAGATGAGAATCACACTAGCCTAAACATCTGGGTCTTTTTGTATTTCTATGATATGTCTTTAAGAATCTATGTTTCTACAAGTTAAGAACCTATTACCTCTCCCATAGTTATCCTCATAATTAGTAAGTTCTGGGAAACCAAGAACCTCTACTAACAAATAAACTAAGTACTTTTGGTCACCCAAGTTCCTTAATTTGGATGGGAGGAGAGCATACATGCAATAGCTTATAATTTTTCATAAACAAAGAAACTATTCTAATGAACTTGGAAATTTTAGCTAATAATGAAAAATAAACACAAAGTGAAAAATCTCTTAAGATCTCTAACTAAGATGTATGTTCCTTTTAATATCTCCAAATTGAAGTATGTTTTAAATTTTGGCCCCTTGAATTTGTTTGCACTTGTAAAAACTTCAAAAACAAATAAGAAATAAATACAACTAAGTGGATTTTAAGCACCAAATAAAATGTATGTGAGATTTTAACAATATTCAAGATTTTCTCTCTCCACTTTAGGTCCTGCAAGATGTTAGGGGGTTTGCTTTCTTAAATTATAAAATTAGGTGAGTAAACAATAATGTATTTTAAGCTCTCATGTTTCCATTTTTGTCTTAGAGAAAATTATCACTAATTACCGAAGAGATCGATGTTGATTCATGAAATTAATGCCAATTTGGTTATATCATTGACATCTCCTATAAATAATAAAAAAAAATGCATTTTGAAATAAAAATGGTTGATAAACATGTTTAAAACTCAAACTACTCATGACTTTGCAAAGAAAATGCTACAAAGGCAATATACAGTTGTTAAATACAAAAATGAAAGCTAGTATATCAAGAAAAATCAATTTTCACTATGTTCCCAACTTGATCTATGTTGATGCATAGATCGTCATCAATCCCTATAATCATTGATGATTTGCCACAATCATCATTGATCCCTATAACATTTTAAAAAAAAGACATGAATTTCAAAGCTAAATTTCTAGAGTTGAAGATTTAAATGCATACATTAGAAAAACTAAAGTTAACATATCAATCTCCTTGGCCATACATAATTCTTGGTCACCATTGGGCATGCCATTATTTACCTTATGTGTTTGAAGAGTAAACAATATGTATATTATTCCCTTATTAGTCCAAATGAGAAAACATCAAGCATAATAATACACTAAGACTAAACACTCTTGCCCAGGAACTAGGGGACCATAACGTAATAAACAAGATCACAAAATAAAGATAAATATAATACAAATTTTTAACCTCCTTTATTGAATTTGATGTTTACTTATTAGCATAAGGATGTTCATGCTTAGCTTATGATGATTTTAGTATTCTAGAAATGTTCTTCCAAGGTGTTAGCATCTCTCCAATAGTCACTTATGGTTTGGTATGAATATTGACATAAATTGGATATTATAACACTAGTCCCAAAGGCTTCAAGAAGGTATTCTAGCATAATAACCTTACACACTAAATTTTGTTGGCATATGGTATGGGCACTTGTATTTATAGCTCAAAGAGCTAACTCTCACCCTAAGAAGGTTAGGTTAAATTATAATTTGGGTTGAGTCTAAATTAACCTAGGCTGAGTCAATCTAACTCTAGGTTGGGTTAAGGCACTCATGAAATATCGACACCTTAGTTTTAGATATTTACAAGGCGTGACAACTCACTTTAGATATTTGTGAGGTATGACTCATATTTTTGAATATTTATGAGATAAAAATCACTTTATTAGCTCATTTGACCTTTGACTTCATATTTGGATAAAAATTCCTTTTTTAGTAAATGAAATTCACTACTTTGATTTAGAATTTTTGTTTAGGCAAGTTAATTAAGATTTTCAATATAATTAGTATTGCCTAGTGATTTTTTATTTTGGCAATTATTTTAAATGTCTTAAATTAATAGCTTGATAGGCCAAAAGTGTCAAATTACTAGGTTGTAATTTGGATATGATTATAACTAAACTAGGTTAGTGGTGCATTTAGGGTAATGCACCAAATAAGCTAGCTTCATCATATTTCTAAGTGATTAAATCCCTTATGTAGATGAATTTGGGAAATTCAGGTGATTTCTAGGCTTAAAATGTTTTGTTTTCTAGAAATTGAACTGAATCCTAGTTTAAGAATGAAAGTGGCTAAAACTAAGTCTCTACAAAAAATATGTAAGGTCTAGCCATTGTTAATAGTTTCTTTCACTTTAAAATCAGCTTTGAGTCTTCAGGCAAGCCATTAGCTAGTGTAGGTTCAACATTTTCCAATGCAATTTCACATTCTTGCAGAGACTTTACTTTTTAGAAGAATAAATAAAATAGATGACATGCCTAATTTTTTATGTTATTGTGTTCATATCTACTCCCTCAAACTTTGAAGTGTTGCTTTTGTATTGCCTTGCTGGTTACAGCTATTACAGTCACCCTTAAAAACTATAATATTTACAATATGAGTTTGCACTTGCTAATGCTAGAACCCCACATGTTTATAAATGTTTCTCTTTTCCTTGAACATGTTCTTTATTGATGCACAAATAACATCATGACTGAAAATAACTATTCCATAAATGACATCCCTACAAAACTGACAAGTTTATTCACATAATTTGAAGACCAAATCCCTTGACCTTACAATAGCTACAATTGTTTCTTTGTTGAGATCACATTATCTGCTATCTCTGAAATGTTTTCATAAGTAAAATAACATATTTTACACCTACCAAGAGCTTAACTTGATGGGAACACCTTATGGTAGATAGAATACCCATGGACCTTGGGTTCCCATTTGAGTTAACATATTCAATTACACCTTTGAAGCTGTCTATTAATGACCAAATATTTGAATCATTTACATTTTCATATTATGAATCAAAAAATTTATGCATGAAGGTTAACTAAGATTTATAATCTTTTGACAAATACTACATGTACTAATTTTTTTAATTTCATAATTTTATATTAATTTAAATAAGAATTTACATTCTGTATATGTAACAAAATTCCAAAGTAAAAAGAGGATAATAAAAGGGTGAGGACACCCATAATAGAAAAAGCCTCATGACAAAGAGAAGGGATAAACATAAAAGGCAAAGAAGACTAGTTTAAAGTAGATCAAGAAAAGAAAAAACACAACAAATAACCCAAACAAAAGAAACCAATGGAAAAAAACAATATGGAAAATAGACTCCCATGATAAATTTGGGGTATGCTAACTGAGATATTTGAGAAGAAATAAAGAATTAAAATTAGAATGAAAAATGAGGCCAAAACCCTAGAGAATGAGCACATGGAGGTGTCATAGTCTTCACCATCAAATCTACATGATTGTTGTGCACTAACAAATCGATTGATATAAATAGCTATAATGAATGTTGATGCCCTACAACTGTGAGATGGAAAATTTGAGAAATTGATTAGATTATCTGATTATACACTAAAATATACTCAAATTACCAATATACTTTAAAATTGGAAACCATTAGATCAAAATTCAATAAAATTAACATTTAAAACAACATTTTAATCTAAGGCCAAATGTTTCCAATCAAGATTCAAACAAAAATACAAAATGATTATAGATGGAGGATTGTTACCATATACTCATATTATTGACAACATCTAATTAATTTGATAATATTTTGATCACTAGATCAATGATTGATTCATGTATTTGAACATAATATTGACATGGAGGTTTATAGATTTCATAGTTGGTTCAATGGAGGGTGAGCTTGGTTTAAATAAGCATTGATGGGAGATTTTCTCATGAATTAAAAATTTATTGGAAGCTTCTAGAGAAGAAGACTCTAGAGATAAAGGAGGTAATTTTAAGTAATTTAAGTCCCTCAGAATTCTATAGAGAGAGAATTATCTAAAAAGGGAGAAGGGTGGTGGAGACGAGGCACTAAGCATGTAAGAGAGCCTAGGAGATAGGTAGATAGGTTTTTAGGAATATAAAATTCATAAGTGGGCATCGAAGGATTTATTAAATAAATGGGATGTTAATAAGAGGATAAATAACGGGATTAATAATAGGTGGGATATGAAATATGGAGAAGGTACTTAGATAATTAACTAGGAGGGGGTTAAATGGATTATGTTAGTATAATAGTGATAAGAGGAATTAATTTGTGGTTTTTTAGATGAAATTAGAGGGGAATATATGCAATAGTTAATTAATAGATGAAATTAGTGTCAACTAATAATAATATTAGTGATGAGAAATGAGGTGAGCAAATTATGATGCATACAACAACCATAGACTATTTTACCTACAGCTAGTGACTATGTGCACCATCAAGAACAAGATGAATGCCGATGGCTTATAATCATAGACCATTCCACCGATAGCCATTGACTATGTGCACTTGTAACCACTACCTAAAAAAGCACATGCAACACCTATTCCAAGATTTTAATATGATCAAAGAAAAAAATAAGGATGTATGATGTAAGCTTAGGCCTCCAGCACTAAGAGAAGGTGAATTTGAGGGTAAATGTTTTCATAAAATTCATTAATGACCCAAAGGTCAAGATCCAAGTGTAGCCCCTCCTTGGAGAGGGAGTTAAGTTCATAGCTTAGCTCCCTGAAAACATGAGAAAAAGTAGATGTCATAAAAGGAGAGCAACATGCTATTAGTCAAAGTGAAAAAGGGGACTAGGCACAACTTTTCCATTTTATAGACCCATTTAACTAGTTGAGGATAACCATTTAGTCCCCAAATATTTTCAATGACCACTCTTCTATCAACCACTAGTCTAAGGAGAAGCTTTAAAGCTATTAGATTAACAAATATTTATACCATGTCCTAGGTCTACCTTGAAATGGAAAGAAATAGTTGGAATTTAAAAATAGAGTACCACCAACACCATAAACAATAGGGGTGCCTTGACAAGCACCATCAAATTAATCCCATGGACCATAATGATCAATGAGAGGATGAACCAAAAGAGTTGTCTTGGTTTTTAGAATGATTTTTTAGTGCCTAAAAATGATCTAGATTTAGGAAAGACATTAAAAATTAGGGATGTTTTTACCTTGGAAGATGTAAGTATTCTTCACTAGCAAAATACCACAGGACACAATCAAAGCTAAAGCCTTGAATGGTTTTAGATCCGGTCTCTTAAACTAATTCTCACGACAATCATCTATGGTAAGACCTTGCTAATAGTCTCTTACCCTAGAAGAATCCTTCAAATCTATATCAATATTAATAACATATGGACGAGTGATGAGAAGATGACATATGGACAAATGACCTTAACAACATCAACAAAAGTCTTAAAGTGTGGGGGCTTTCAATGAAAAATGATCCACTAGCTTATTATTTCTTATAAACATTTAAGGATACCAATTTGATGGACTTCACACCTATCAAGTTGGTTTCGAATTGAAAGAACATTGTAATTGGGTTGGATAGTATGGTCAAGAGGATTGATTTATTCCTAATCTTGCATTACCTTTTGAATGGATCTAAAAAAATTAGATCATGGGTGTCTTCAAGTGGAGACTCTAATTATATTCCCATTTTGTTGCAAATTTAAATAGGGGAAAAAATCCTTAGATCCCATTTAAATTTCATTTAACCTAGTTGAATGATTATGTCTTCACTAGTTTGGTTGATGAGGAGTGGGCTACTTTTGATCCTTGATCTTTGGAATCAGCTAGTATCCAATTTACCACTAACCTTAAGAGACTGAAAAAGGTAGCTGCTAGTTGGGCAACCATAAAACATCAAGATGTTGAAAAGGATCTTTTATCTATGGAAAATTAGATTGCTAAAATCTATGATCATGACTACATGCATCTTTTTGATTATGTTGATTACCCTAATGGAAAACTTAACTATGTAGCTATATTAAATTCATATGAAGAAGGATATATTTTATTACTCTTTTGGTCATGGGAACCTTTTTGAGATTTTAGGAGAAAATATAAACCTTTGATATGATGTCAATCCCACAAATAAATCTTCAATATTTTCTTCAAGGGTTACCTTAAGATATGACTAAAAAAGAGATGAAATTGATGTAATATAACTCATCAATGTAGGTTCTTTATACCATTTAAAAAATTCATACTCAAATATTTGATTATCGGCTTCTTACCTAGTGAGTTCCAAAATAGAAAGATTGTTGGCAAAATATAATTAACAAAAAACCTTATGGGCATAAGAGACAAACATGGGGAAGGATAAAACACAATGTTGCTATATTTATTGAAAATGAACACACACACACACACACACACCAAAAAAATGAAAGGGAAATACACAAGCCATATTTTTAATGCAAAATAGAAAACACATTCTTGACAAGGTTTTACAAACCCATGAGTAAATTTTGAAAAATATGAGCCTTTTCTTAGCCACTTGGGAGAAACTAGTAAGGTAAAGGAGACCAAGGAATCAAGAAATATGAGAAATACGAGGCCTAACCTAAATGGAAACATAGTATCCTTTGGGAATAAATTTTGTATTTTTTGTTCTCAACACAAACCAATATCTTGTGTTGCCATGTATGTATCTTGTGGCATTCATGAATTAACTCATACTTTGGTAGGAATGTTGAAAATGTATTTTCTCTACTTCCTCTAATTATTTCTCTTTCTTGAAATGAGTTGTCAAGGTCATGTTTGAAGTCTTGATAGAAGGTAAATGATTATCTTAGAATTATAGTGGATTCCTCTATGATATAGAACAAACCATCACTCTCATGAATGAAAATATACATTGTTCTCTTGAGTTTGATGGGTTTCATGTAAAACTTAAAACAATCATGTATCATCAGTAAACTCAATAGGGTTAGTATACACCTTGTTATCATGTTTGCACTATTCAAATGAGTAGTCTAAGATCAAGTTTAGCCCATACTCCTTGGAATAAATAGGTTCCTCAAATATTTTTTCATTTTATCCTAGGCTTTACAGATCTTATTTGAAGCAATGTATGAATGGGAATGATGTTTCCATTTATGGAGTATTTTCCTTTGCAATATAAATCAATTCATTATTCTCTTTCACACCACCAATAACCTCTTCTTATTCAACCTAATCAATAAGGTTTTGAAGTGGGCACATGTTGGACTCATGATCTTAAAATTTTACAGCCATGGGATCATGTTCATGATGGTTCTTAATTACAATTATTCTAGAGAGCTCTTCCAAATTTAGGGAAACAAAGGGGAAGCATATAATCCTTTTGTTACTGAATTCATCTACAATATGATCTTTCTCAAATGTGGGTAAATAAGAAAAATAATTTTTATTTTAAAACATAAAATCATCATCAAAATTTTCAACTTGTTGGTTTGGATTCCAAAATTTAGGATGTTGAACATAGTCAAGGACTTCCTCTTACTAATAACTACATATCACTTCTTCAAAATGATTTATGTGCTTTATGCCACATATTATCACATGTCTCCTCTTCATCAGTGTGATGCTCACTATGCCCATGATTTGTCTCATATTCTTGGAAGGAAGATGAAAATATATTCTCAATTTATTCTTGTAAATTCTTTCTCTTGGGTTGAATAGTGAAGATATTATTTGGAGCACCGAATAAAGGAAGTTGATTCCCTTATGTGAGTGTTCACCATGGTAGAATTCAAACCATTAGTTTCATGTCCAACACCAAGAACCTCATTTTTTCATATTTTCTCCACATTGTGCAATTTTTTAAGTGGGGAAATTTCTCTTTATTTTATTCATATAGCTTCATATAAATATTTCAAATATTGAACTCTTTTGGGATCATCAATAATATCATGAATTGCATTTTATTTAAAGCTAGATATATAGAGGTCTTCCCCACTATATCATCATTTTAAATTAAACTTTAGTTCATGATAATTTATGACCATTTTATTATTTATTTATTCTCTTTGCCACCATCTATCCCTGCTACCAATTTTTACAATTACAAATTAGACATTGGGCAGTGATAAAAAAGTTCAAAATACTAAAAAGATGAGATGCATTTTATCATTTCCAGGATTCATTTCAATAGAGTTTTCAATATTATTTTGAAAGGGGAAGATTCCCTTCAAATTTTGGAAATAAAATAGACTGTTTGATCCCAAAAAAAATCTCTAAATACTATTGGAAATTTTTTTATGTCACTTTGGTTTTCATCAGTTTATGACTTTCCCAACATGTTGCGCTAAATATTTTGGAACAAATCGGTAAATCACCATTGAGATGGCAATTTTCATCTGTGTTTGATAGGGACAAATCCTTCCTAAAATATGGTTTTTTTGGGATTTTATTTTTAATTTTAATTAAAAAGCACAAAAATTAAAAAAAAATTGGGAAATGGTAGAAGGTAAAAATGGGAGAAGAAAAAAGTAGAATGGAGGTGAAGGTGAGAAACCCACATTGCAATAAGATTAGATAACTGCTAGTATATCTCAAATTTAAATAAACTGGTTAGAAATTCTTCTTATCACATGAAAATAAAATTAGGAGCATCAAATGTATTAGAACATAATGGCTTGCTTAGAATCAAAAAGTATTCTAAAAAATTAGATTGGGCACACTTGGCACAAAGCCCATCCATGGGGTTTTCAAAATAAAGTTTGGGAACACCACAAGTTGTACACAACATGTAAATAATGCAATTTTAATGGTCTCTATATTTATGAACAACAATACAGAATTTATAAAAAAGAGTATAAAATCCCACAAAACCAAAGAATGATTTCACCAACTTTATTTTACTCCATTAACAAATATGGAAAAGTACATGCAACACACATGTTGTAGCCAACCCTTTCCAAAAATCTTGAAAGAAATAGGATCCCCCATTTCCAATGATCTCTATTTTATCATTTGTAAAATATTTCCAACACCCAAAATGAAGTTGAAATGCCATCTATTGCATTAACTCAACCTAGAGTATTAGAGTTTTCCCAAGTCTCATTTTATTATTTGGGTATTTTTTATATATTTAATGCAAATTTCATTTTATATTTAAAATACAATATTAATTTATTCAGTGACCCCAAATACATAGATATTTTCTAGTGCTCTTCCTTGATGCTTGTCTTCAATGTTATTTTATGAATTTAAATATGTGTGTGTGTGTGTGTGTGTGAATTAATAATTTAAGTAAGTCTTTTAATTTTAGTCTTGGGCCCATGAACATCATATTGAAAATTTTTTCCATATAGATTTTTTGATGGTATTACCTTGTCTATTGGGTTATGGGGCCATATATTGTATTATGGAAGATTAAACAATTAAAATCAATGCAAACTGCTCAAATGGGTAGTGAAATTTGGATGGAAAAATTTCACTACTAAAAGGCAGATGAGCTATAGGTTGAAATTGGTTCCAAGAACTTGTTTTAAATGTGGAGTGGTGAGTCACTATTAAAGGTAATTATTGAATTTCCCATCACCTCCTAAATGTTATCAAGGGCATGCATTGGAAGATTGCTTGGAATATGTCAAAAGATGATAATGAAGGATATGGTGACAAAGGGCATGGGAAATATCTATATTTTTCAAGGTGGAAATTGGATTGTAAATAAATTTTTTCAAGGTGTTGATGTAGGACCAAGGATTAATATGATCATCTTGGGAGGAATGGATAACTAGGCTGCAAGAATCCATTTTCACAAAGGGAGGTAATGCAAAAAAATAGATTTATTAAAATACTCAAATGCACTGATAGATATAATGTTGTTGGATAATGCAAAGGAGATTGTGTAAAGTATTTAGGAGACATTGTGCACAAATAATAACCTCAATGCAAAATTAAAGGAGATTCAACAACATGGAAGAGGTGATGAAAAATAAATAATAGATATTATGGAAATTATGTCCATGTTAAAGAGATAAGGATTACTACCACTATTGAAAGATTGTCTAAGAAATAACATAGGGGGTGCTTAATATAAAACCTTAAGAAAGATGAATAAAGTTCATATGCAAAAAAATTAAAAATATGACATGATTTAAGTATTGATGGGACTATCAATGACTTGGATTTGTATAATATTTTGATTGATATTGGTGAAAAATTCAACATTTTAACACAAAATGTGTGGAAGAAGATGAGAAGTCCTAAACTAATACCTTCAAAAATGTGTTTTTCATTGTAGTGAACTCAAGTTTGCAACCATTGGTAATGTTGAAGGGAGTTGAATTAACAATCATAGGGGTGAAATTAAAAATTGATTTTGAGTTAATTTTTATGGTATAAGCATGTACAAATCTAGTTTTATTAGGAAGGCCATGGTGTTGTGAGAATAAAGCTGATAAGTAGTTCAAAAAAAGTTATATGAGTTTTGAGAATGAAAATGAGTGTGTGGTGATTCATATGTAAAAAATGTGAATTTTGAGGAAGAGATAAACAATATATACAACATTGCTAAATAAGTAAGATAATTATTATACCTAAGGGATGATAGGGTATTAAGCTAGGGGAGTGACACACTAGTATAGATACTACTAATCATACATGTACACTATGGTTGTAAGGAGAGTACATAGTGACTATGAGGACATACACACAAGTAAATTCAGGTGGGGTGAAGAGGGTATGAAACCCATAATAAGTCTCTTGTTTATAAAAATACTTAAAAACATTTAATTTCAGGTTATGATTAAGATAACTAAAAAGGTGGTCACTAAAGTAACTCATGCAACAAAGAGGTGTTCTAGATGAGTAAGGGAGATTGGGAAAATCACCCTAGTATGATAGAATAATTTGTGTGAAAATGTACATGTAATATCTAGAGGCATGTTTACCCAAGGAATAAGATAAGGTTTTAGTGTTGGTCTCCACATAGCATAAAAATATTATGTGATGGTGGCATAATTGCTAAACTTATTTAACAAGTTGAAATACATGCAAAGAAGCATTTTATATAATATTTGGGAACTAAAAGGAGACATGTTTAATACTAGTGTACTTGAGAGAGATTGACTTGATTGATCACTTATAACTTTGTGAAAAGGAGTGGACTAATTATGAGGTCACACTTCCTATTTAGATTTGGGTTCATACATTGGTTGCTAAACTAAAGTCATAGGCATGGACATGGTAAATTATGAGTGAGTAAAAATGAGACTCTATAAACTAGGAGAAGGTTAAATAGGATTTTACTGATAATTTTAGGTTTACATATAAGGATGACAAGTTAAATGTGCAATTGAGAGTCATGTTTGTAACTATATTTTGAATAATGCACAAATGGAATATAGTTGATAAATGAACTAAGAAGAATATAATGGGAATGTTGTATTGTTTTAAGTATGGTAATTCTCAAATATTACCGGTGAGAAAAGTGTAAGTTACATGCAAGACTTGGGATCCACACATGACCAAAAGATAAGTGAAGATAAATTTATCTATAAATTAGTGGAGAACAAGAAGTAGATGATGAGGCTAGACATTTGAATGTAAAAACTACTGAAGGGGAATTGAGTAGTTGATGGTTTAAAAAAAGATAGGGAAAAATATTATTTTTAGCTATTGTATACAAAGGAAGAAAATTTGGGAACAAAATAGGATCCAAAAATGGGTACTTTGGGTGATTATTGGATTCCTGTAAAATTTGTGTACATTGTATAATTCATCAAGGAGTTATATTTCCAATAAATTACTAGAGATGAAGGGAGTTCATGACTCCTTCAATAAAATGGTAATTAATTTTTGTGGAGGTGATCTATAAACCAAGTGGATATTCCACTCTAAGTTTCACCAACATGGACCCTTTCAAGTCAAAGTGTTTTCCTCAAGTTATATGCCATAGAAAACCACCTAAAAGTATTGTTTAATATGTATTCCAACTCTTATGACTGTCATATACAACATACAAAAGAATATCTCCACACTATAAATATTCTACTACTCCATACATGCCTATAATTAAAATGCTTGCATAGAGGTACAATGTCAAACATTAAGTTTTAAACCATAATGATGAATCTTGAGCTCTCTTAAATATTTGTGTATTAGCCTAGTTTTAAGGAATGTAAACATGCAAGTAAAGGAAACAAACAAATCAACCACAAAGAGAGATACAAAAGACATACCTTAGAGAAACTTAATTTTAGAAAACTCTAGTAGGAGTGAATCCATGCTTTCTCATCTCTACTATGGTATGTATTTTACAAGTTTTTTTCCTCTTGGGCTTACAAGGAAAATAACCTCATACACTCATAATGACCTTTGCAATACTCAGTTGAAGATTAACTTCTTAAGAAAATAAAAAATATTGAAATCAACCTCTTTAGGTTATGTATTCTTCAAAATAGCCTAAAACTAAGCAACAATGATAAAATAATAATAAAGACTCAAACTTGCACATATGCAATGTGAATCCAAGTAAAATATATCTCACTATACTTGCTATTATTTTTGATCTATTCTGATGGCATTCTTAGATCCCCCTAATTGAATGAAAACTATAGGTTCATATTTATGAACAAAGATACCTCTTGGATAAATTAAATAATTTTAAGAGTTATAAATTGAATCTAAAAAACTTCATGTCCTTTCATCTTACCATACATCTTTCTTGATTCTCTCTACCTTTCCAAGACCTCTTTTTGTCCTTTCCCAGCCTTAGAAACCCCCAAGAACTCAAATGATCCATAAAAATAAGTTAAAACATAAAAAATTATTCAATACATGTGGCTCTGAAGGTCAATAGTCTAGCTCTAGAAGTCACTAGTTTTGGCTTGGAAGATGAGTAGTCGGGCTCTCAAAATTGACTAGAAATAAGTTTGCCAACTTCAAATGGTCATAACATTTCCGTGTAAACTTGAAATCAGATGCAATTTTTTTTAACTTGTCTAATTTTATCAATATAAATCCAAATAATTAATTAAAATTTACTTTTGAAACCAAACATATACTATTTTATCCTATACAATAGAAATTAGTAATTTTTAGGTCTTAACATTTCATAGATTACTCATATTTGATAGTTGATTGTTTTAACAACTGAGTTGGATGATAACATGATCACATTTATGATCACACATCCAAAATTTAAAATATTTTTTATCCCATAAAATATATAAAAATAATATGAATATTTACCTTCTATCACCCAAGAGAGAAACCCATCTTATCATCCTCTTAGATAATACCCATTTCAGATTCCAATATGATCATCTATTAGACAATACCATACTCAAGTTCTAATTTGATAAGTTTTTATAAAATACCATTTTTAGGTTCTAATATATTTAAATCTCTAATTTAAGGTTTTCAGTCCCATAATTTTAGAATAAAGTGGTGAGAAATCCTTACCCCACTCCTTTGAATGCCATTTGGATTTTCTTGATCTCCCCTTCTTGATGCTCTTTCCTTCACTTGTAACATCTTTGTCTCACTCCTCTTGGCCAATAGGAGCAAGTATCTATAATTAAAGGTACAAAATACCTTTTTTTTCCACATTGAAGTCTAAAATAAGCACCAATTTTCAAATAAAAAGAAAAAGAAGCATATCCAAGTAAAAACATTCTTCCTCAATATTCATAGTGTTACCTTTAAAGTCTTTTATTTTCTAAATTACATCCACACCTTGATATCACAATGAAACTATGCTCAAATTCATGTTAAACATGTATTTCTCTACACTTTGAAACTCTCTTAACCTTTCTTTCTTTTGGAGGAGTCAATTTCTACCAAGCTGAATGCACAACCTTTTTCATGTCCCTTGGATGGTTGCTCCATTAAATAATTTTGGGTAAGTACCATCATATAACATAATCCCATAATGTCTTATATCAACAACAATAGTAGTGTAATTTTAACCTACCTTTTTGATAATAAATCAAGACGATTTCTCCACTAGCACTTGTTGCTCAAGTAATGGGAAACATCTACACAATGGTCACCACAAAAAACACCCAAATAGAACACAAGAAAACTAAAATCTACAAAAATATGTTAACAAACCTTTTAAGGCAAAAAGGATAACATGCTCTGATACCAATATGGTGGATATTCAACTCTTTCACCAATATGGACCCTTTCAAGTCAAGGAATTTCCCTCAATTTATATGCCATAGAAAAATACCTAAAATATTGTTTTAATATGTATTCCAAATCTTATGACTTCATAAAAAACATATAAAATAATATCTCCACACTGTAAACATGTTACTACTCCATACATGATTGTAATTAAAATGCTTTAATATATGTGTAATACCAAATGTGAAGTTCTTTAAATATAAGGATGAATATTGAGCTCTCTTAAATGTTTGTGTATTAACCTATTATAAGGAATGTAAACATGAAAGTAAAGAATAAACACATCAACCAAAAAGAGAGATATATAAGACATATCATGGAGAGATTTAATTTGATAACAATCCAATAAGAGTGAATCCATGATTCCTCATCTCCACTATGTTATGTAATTTAAAAGTTTTTCTGCCTTTTGGGATTACAAGGAAAATAACCTCATACACTCATAATGACCTCTGCAATATTGAGTTGAATATTTGATTCTCAAGAAAGGAAAACCTATTGAAATTAGTCTCTTTAGGCTATTTAGTCTTCAAAATAGTCACCTATAATTAAGCAACAATGAGAAAACAATAACAAAGATTCAAACTTGTACACATGTAATGTGAATCTAATTAAAATAAATCTCACTGCTCTTGTTATTTTTGATCTCTCTTGATGGTATCTTAATATCTTTCTCTCCCTGATTGAATGAACTCTATAGGTTCATATTTATGCACAATGATACCAATTGGACACATTTAATAAGTTCAAGAGTCAGAAATTGAAGCTAAAACACTTCATGTCCTTTCATATTACCATGCATCTTTCTTGATTCTCTCTACCTTTCCAAGACCTATTTTTGTCCTTTCCCAGCCTTAAACCCTAATAAATCAACTAACCCATAAAAATTAAGTTGAAATGTTAACAAAAATTCAATATAGGTGGATCCAAAGGTAACTAGTCTGGCTCTTAAGGTCACCAGTTTGGGCTCCAAAGATGGACATTCAGGCTCCTAAAATTTTCTAGAAAACAAATTTACCAACTTCAAATGGTCATAACTTTTATGTACAAACTCAAAATCAGATGCCATTTTTTAAACTTCTCTAATTTTTTGAGAGGAATCTAAATATGTAATTAAAATTTGCTTTTAAAACCAAACATATATTGTTCTATCCCGTAAAATAGAAGCTACAAATTTATAGGTCTTAATATTTCACAGATTACTCATATTTGACAGTTGATTATTTTACCAATAGAATTGGATGATAAGCATGATCAATTTTATGATCAGAAGGTGTAAAAACTAGTGAAGACAAGGTTATACAATATGAACATAAACCTTCAACCTAAGGTGAAGGAATAAAAATAAAAGATGATTGAAGTCAGTGTGATATGTATACACATGATAGTTTTCATCTTTATTAATTTATTGGAAATCTATTTTGAATGACTTGTTAGTGCTTCAATATCCCTAATTGCATGTCCTACAGAGTGCATTGGGAAAGGTGTGGGGTGGGGTCAAATTTTGGTACTTTGTGAGATATTTTTTCATACTATTTTGTCATACCTTCATTACTATTAGTTTGACCTCCTTTGAGTCTCTTCTATCAACCTTATCTATCTCCTTTAGTCTAATTTTTATAGCCTCATTGTATTCCTAATGTATTTGCCTAGCTAATATAGTCTATTATTTTATTTTTTGTCCCTTTACTATATCAACCTAGATGACACACTTCTTAGTCTATCCTTGTATTTTTAACTATAATAGCCTAGATAATACCTTTAACTTAGGGCCTTACATGATTTATGGGTCTGGATCCATATATATATGAGTCATAATTATCATTCCCAAACATACAAAAACACACCTACTCTACTTACACTCACATTTATGATCTTAATTAGTAAAAATAAGAGTTAGAGGTTAAAGTCTTATTATTGGAGGTCAAGTATTCTTCAAGGTTTTTGATGTTGAATAAGAGTTTTCTAATTGAGGATGTGTCCCATAGTGTTTGGAATTATAATTTAAGTACATATAGGTCTTCATTCTAGTAATTTTAGGTCTTCATCCTACAACATCTCTTATAAAGTGCCATTAGATCCCAGGTGGATATTGATGCACCAACAAGTAAATCCAAATGTAAGTATCTCTATCCTTATTCTCTTTCCTTTATTTACTTAGTAGATAGATCTTCTTTGTTTACTATTATAATAGCATGTATTATTTTGACCTTGCATAAGTTATCCTTATATTGAATAAGTTGGTATAGTAAAGGGTGTTTAGGTTTGCCATTACCAATTTAGGTTGATGTTTTACCTATATTGGGATTAATGTGATTAACCATAACTAAATATAAATATTATAAATGAATTAATATTAAAAGATATATAGTAAAGTAAAAATATGAATTTAAAAGCTTATAAATGATTTAGCACTCTAACTTACTAAATATGGAAAGTATAAAAAAGAGATAAGATACTTAGTAGTTAACTAATTTATTGAGGAATTGGACTATAGGTAGGTGGTAGGAAAGATGAAAAAATAGTCTATAGGTCACTCAAATCAAGATTTGGACCTCTATGTATTCCCAAAAAGTATTTTCAACCTTAGGTCGATACCTTTAGATGTATTTTAAGTTTGATGATTCTATCTTTGTGTATTTTTATTCATTATTTTCACATAGGAAGGTGTGTTGATTATCTTTTATCTCTATGTATGATCTTGAGGTATAATTATATGTGAATATAACATAAATATGTCTTTTTCACTTGAAACTCTAGTTTTACTTGCAATGATATATCTAGGCTTGCAAAAGGGGATGAAATGTGGGTTAAGCAAACTTGAACCACTCCCTACTAAATAGTCGACCACTACCTACATATCCAATACTATTAAGAGAGAAGTCAAACCACATATATTTCTCCCTATCAATTAAATGTATACAGTCATTCTCATTTAATGTATGCAACCTACAATATAGGTCTTGGTAAATAGAAATTGGAAAATTTTTCTTGGCTCTTGAGTGCTTTAGACTTGGTAAAGACACACTCCAACTAATTGATTGTAAAATTGAGAATAATAAAGAAGTCTTCTTGAATGTGTAAGTGTTTGAATGTGCTTATTAATTGTTTTATATATGGGTAATAAGATTAAACTTATTTTATATTCATATGAGGCTCATTAGGTAATTTATCATGCCATTGATATGTTAGATAGATGGGCTGACCCATAGGAATGATTTGAATTTGAAATTTAACCATTATTTGGCATGAAATGAAACTGTCAAACTTAGACACTATTTTCAGATGATATGTATTGAATTTTATTTTACTATCTATAAGATAATAAGACTAATATTATGATCTAGAGATGTTTGAGTATAATAGTTGATTAGTTTAACATAGGCTGGGGGAATTCATATAGGTGCTTGATATCAACTAGAGAAGATCATATCTATGGAGAGAATGTGGATGTGAGATAATGGTGAATTATAGTCATATATGTACACAAAATTCATGTAGGGTGAAATTAATTCAAACTAACATTAACAAGTATTAATTAACATATTTTATTGTTTACAAATGCCTCCCTTTTATTCTAGTATTGAAATGTAATATAAATACTAGAGTAAGAGGATATAGAAATGTATCTGAGTGTGTACAACACACTTTATATTTGGTAGATGATCCACACATGCAACATTTTCATAGAAAACCTATAATGAAAATATGGTAGTGAATTTTCTATGAATAAATCTAAAAAAGCATAAATTGAAACTTGAAGAGTAAGAAAAGAGTGCACCTATAATTGGGTGAACTATGTTTCCTTGTAACTTGTTGGAGATGATGCTTCTTTGTTGAAGCATTAGATAATGGTTCCTCTTGCTAAACAATTTTTGATAATTGGGGATGATCAATTCCCAATTTGTGTAACTAAGGTAGAGGCCATGGATTGGAAAGAAAATTCCTCCTTCCCTCATTACAAAATAAAAAAATGGCATAGTTCCAAGGCTATTGAGAATTATAGAAACCTCAATCACACTAACTAATGTAACTAATCTTGCACTAATATTTGAACCCCAATATAGAAGGTGGGAGCCACATATTAGGCTCATAGAGTAATGCCAAGGCCATTGAGGGAATTGAATGTCAACCACTTTATTCATTTAAACATGAATCAACCACTATAAATGTACTTATAGATTCAAGGGTGTTCAGTACTAGGTACCATTAAATGTTTTTAAAAAATAAAAATTGCAAACAGGTAATGTGAAAGAACAATATTCATGCCCCATAATCTAAATTTATTTTCACTAACATTGGTAAACTCTGATAATGTGTATGCATGTTCCATATTCATGCCCCATAATCTAAACTACTTAATGACAATATGATATATATGCCATGCATATTTATGCCATTTATGTTTTATGTATGAAAAATGTGAAAACCCATATCTCATGTCCTATAAGATGAGTGCATATGCCCCCAAAATATATCTAGAATGTGTCATTTGAGCCAATCTAAAATATCTATAATTTATAGAATATGTGCTAAAATATTTAATTTTTGTTCATGAAAGCTAAAGTATTTACGAAAATCCCACTAATATGACCCCTTTTTGAGGTGAGGGACATATCCTACAAGTCACTCATCTCAAAATAAAGAGTTAATTATATCACGTTATGTATAAATATGTAATCATGTATAATCATGTCAACATGTGGATAATGTCATCTTAATATAAAATATTTCATCAAAGCATGTATGAAACATATGTATTCAAAGGCATATAAGTGTAATGCCAAGACATATATAAATATTAGGCACACAACATGAATCATCACTAATAAATGTACCCATAATACTACATATGAAAATTTCATGACACCACACACAAGGGGGAAGTACATGACATGGATCATGTGTCAGGCACCTAGAACAACAAACATGCTCTGATGCCAACTTGTCAAGATCTTGCTCCTCAATAAGAGCACAAATGATTAACTTGTATAAGCAACTAAACACGGAATTATACCAGAATGAACAAGTAACTAGAATTCACAAATGACACAAAATATGAGAGACAATACACAATCTTGTATTAATACTCATGCCAGAAGGAAATACAATGAAGATGCCACAATCTTCCACACCTCTCAGATGTATAGATTTCTTTCCCTCAAGAGTTCACTCTCCTACCAAAAACGGTCCCAACACACAACTCAAACACAGAGTTGGTGTTCACCTCCAACCAGTTAGTAATAACCCTGCCAGTACACAAGTACTCAAAGTACTTCAAGTAGATCTCCCATGAACTTGCAACAACCTGCAACTCAAATGATCTTAATTACCATGTAGAACTTCTCCCTGATCTTACTGCCACCTGCAGATCAACTATTCTTACAATTGGAAGGATCTACCTTGCCTTCCCTTTTTGCTCATCTTACAATACATGCCAATGGGTCTATAAATAGATCCCATACTAAAAAATAACTTGTACTTCTAATTTACAATAATTAGACATGCAACTCAAGACCAAAAATAGCCTTTACATGCAAACAATCGGTTCAACAAACTAACTGTTCGTGCAACGAGAAGTTCTAGAACCGCACAGGCGACTGACGTCGATCCCTGTCTGCCTGGAGATGACCGACGTTGGCCGTGCATAATTATTCCTCCTTTGATTCCATGTACCATATTCTATTGCATTACTTTGATTCAAATCATGACTATAGTAATTAGTCTTCCATGCATAGTCACAGTGATTTCTCCATTAATTCCATGTTTCATAGGCTATTGCACTATTCTGATTCCATACCTGACCATAGTAGTTATTCTTGGGATTTTTTGCATAGCCATAGTGATTGGTACTTTGATTTCCTATATATATAAAGTCATTATTTTTATGGCACTCCCTCACATAGCTCCATGATTTTTTCCTCTCATGATAATGTGGGTGTCTATATACCTCAACCTTTTCTCATACTTGGGCCTTATCCACCTTTTATTCTACCTTTTTCATCATTTCCTTTGTTGGTTCCTTTGTCTTTTAAGTAGATGAAGTGTTCTTTTATGATTTTATTTTTTCTTCATCTATGTCATCATTTGAATCTTCATCATGTTCTTTGTCACATGTTAAAATTCCATCTTCATGCCTTGACTATTACTTGACCCTTTCCAACTATGATATTCTATAAAGTGACCTTTTTTTTCCTATACCAAAATATCATGAACTTCTTCTAAACATTAATATTGATTGTTCCTAAAGTTTATAACCATGGATATTCAATAACCATATCCATACCATCCATATCCAAAGAATAAAAATATGAATACAAAACGTATTCATCCTTAGTGAGCTTCAAATCTTCAAAAACTCAATTATTCTTACCATCCACTTGAACCTCCTTGATATTCTTTGCTTGAACCTATAAATGTTGGGCCACATCCATGTTGATGAAGTCATACTTTTTGGTAGGGTTTATGGACACAATGAACTTCTTCTTTTGAATACATCCATGAAAACAAAAATTTGACTCTGATTTATTTAGAGCCAAATTATTTAACACCTTATCATCCAATCCATATTCCTCTCTTTGAGATCCTATACCTCTCTTTATGCATCCTATGTAGCCTCATCATCATCATTATTATGTTATCTTCTTCTTCATAATCACTTACATGATCTTCTCACTACCATCATCAAAATTATTTTCTTCATCTTTTTTCACATCATGATCCTCAACCACTCTTGAATCCTTTTTAGCTTCCTCCTAATCATCATTATGTTTATCCTCTTTTTCATCTTCTTCTTCTTCATCTACACTATCTTCTTGATTATCATCATTAGTCTCTTCTTTCCCCATATGGCCATTTTTTTCCATGGAATACTTCACCAAAATATTTTGTATTTTTATAAAACTCTCCGTCAAATGTTCCAACTATTTGTAATCCATTCGACCCATGATTTAGGAAAAAATCTAGGATTAAGGGGAAAATAGAAAAAAAACTAATAACTTATGTGAAACTAATCCAAATGGTCTAACTTATTTTACTGAATCTTCTATGTATGATATTTCAACTACAGTGAAACTTTAGGGGGGAAATTCAAAATATTTTGGCCTATAGAGTGAATTTATGAAAACTAAAATTGCATTGAATAAGTCAAAATGTTTCAAAACATTCTAAAATTTTGATTGTAGCTCTATTGTATACTAATACAGTATCAATAAAACTTTCGTAAAAAAATAATTTGTGTCTGTATATATGATTAATTTATTACAAACCCTAAAATAGAAATAACTCCCTAAAATGATCATAAAACCTTGATTTTTTTTACTATGACTTCCTTAAAATATTCTTCATCTCCAATGAAAAATTATAAAAAAATTCATAACCAATTACAAAATATTAATGATTCCACAAAACTAGGGTTTCTCCCCACACAAATTGCCCAAATCAAAGCTCTGATACCACTTGTTATGATCCACACTTATAATATATGAAATATGTAGAATATAATGTAGAACAATACAAAAAAGTAGATATTGGTGGGCCAATATGCCCAAATATTCAATATATGTAGAAATTGAATAATTACCCTTAAGGTAGGACAACACCAAAAAATACTCCTTTAGGAAAGAATAACTCCACAATGTCTCTTCGAGGGGACAACCTCCAATATGTTCTTACCATAGAAGACTCAATATGTATACACATAATATTTTCAAACTATTATTGATTACTGACACTTCATATCTTACAAGAACCTGTCGAGTCTCAATCTCTCTGAGTGCATGTCTTAAGGGGTGCACCGAGAAAAGGGTGGGCAAACCATCAGTGCTTCATAAGATTGTTGTTACTTTTTCCACTTTCCATCTACACTCTAGCATCCTAAAACCATTGAACCCAAGCTTATTCCTCTTAGTTCTACCTATTCCCATCATTTGCTATGTTTTATCCTTCATTTCTTACCCTATCACCCTTTTGACATATTGGTTGTGTTAGGTCAATAGGTTGACCTAGTATAGTTTAGGGACTTTTTCTCTCTTTTGTTTTGTTGGCCTCTTGGTTGACCTAACACATACCGAAAGAGTTAGCCCCAAAAATGTGCTAGGTCGACCGGGTTGACCTAGCATAGCCAACATGCTTGAAAGTTTTTAGGGTAAGTTAATATTATATATACAAGGTCATTTACCTCCATTTTAATAAGATTAAAGAATTAAGCAAATAAGTGCTAACGAACATTGGCCTATTGACCATTCTACTTGGGGAATAAATCTTTAAGGTTTAATACTTTATTTAGAGCTCTGATCTCATCTTGTGGATAAGTCTTTTAGATGCTTGGATAGGTTATGTATCCTAGACCTGATTTATCTTAGTTCTCCTTACATACCATGATAATCTCTTGCGAAGCACCTTGGCCAAGGGAGATATTGAGGCTCGGTGGGTTCATCTTCAAAGGTAAGTATTCCTAACTTTATTCCTCCTTTGTAAGATTAGATAGATAGAGCATATGTATTATTATCTTCCATGTAATAGGATTTCATACACATTGACATGAGTATATGTATTCTAATACATGGTTAGTTTAGTTGCTTATTTATTTTATTTCTAACCCCCACTTTGTGCCACAAGCTTTGGTGCACACTAGATTAGATTTACTTTTTCTTGTTATTAGATTAGTGAAATATTAAATCATAGGACGCTTTTAGGGTTATTATGTGATTATTTTAGACTATAGGCTTTGGAACCCTATCTCACATGGTGTGTTGTGACAAGTGATCCCCTAATTAGGTCTAGTGGATCCTCACATTGGTCATGCTCCCACTTAACAATTGTATGCCCCTAATCAGAAGTGTAGGTGTGCTCTATCCCATTTGATCTAGGACTAATTTATGGACATGATGCATTTTTAATTGTATACATTTTGGTGAACCCCACATGAATCAAACCCTTGTATGATTTCTTTCACTTTATTTCATTTTATTTTGATCATCATTTTTATCATATATTTTGACATACTAGATTGAATCTATCAACCTAGTTCTTTTTCTCTGTGCGTAGGTTTTTAGGAACAAACAAATAAATCAACCAACTTGACCCAATATAAGTTTTAGTTTTCCAAACTTCTAGATTAGTCTACTAGGTAAACCAGCTTGACCTCGTGCATTTTTAGACTTTTAGTTCAATCTACTAGGTTGACCAGGTCAACCTAGTGAATTTTAGCACTTTTTCAATAGGTTCTTGTATAACTTGATCAACCAACTCAACCCAATTTGTAAGTTTTTTCTAGTTTTCTCCAAGGTTTTTTATTAGAAATCTTATTCATTTTCATCTCTGATCCACCAAGGTCATTTTCTATTTCTTTGTATCTTTCCTTTTATGTATTTTATTTCACAGTTTGCAGTCTTTAAAACTACCCCTACATAGTCAACTAGGTCGACCCTGTGGACCTAGTTCTATATTTTATGTGTTGTATGAATAACTAGATCGACCTAGCCAACTTAGTTCAATTTCATACCTTACTTTCATAGTACAGGTTCAATCCTATCGACCTTATTCTGTATGTTGTGCATATATTGTTTACACTATACCTTGTTTCAAGTTAGAAATTAACCTTATATGCTAATCACATATTTATTTTCAGTTGCTTGCATGCTTATAATAGCTCACATAGTTTAATTAGGGGGTTTTTTTATTAATCACTTAGTTTCACTATTCTATTTTATGCATAAACAACCAAATCACATAACATCAACAAGCACTTTAACATCTATTTACCTAGGTCTACCTACTTGGATTTCATCATCAAGGGGGAAGCCAACTTGATGCTCTAGTCAAGTATAAAACATGGTTAATGATATATTTTGGCTAAGCACTAGTAACCCTTATTATTGTGGTGTGTGAAGTGAAGGGGTAAGCCCCAATACCAAGCTTGTATCATTACCACTATAGTCCTTTTCATCCCAAACTACCTGAAACTATCCATAGATTGCTATATAATACCTTGCTTATAGCCGATCTCCTTTTCAATTTAAAATCATTCTTAATAATCTAGTTAACATTATAGGTTGATCAAGTAGCTAGATATTTACTTTTCAAGTTTTTTTTCTTTCTCTTTGCTCAATTGTGTGTGCAAAAACTTGCATTAGCTAATGTTAGTGTAAGATTTTGCTTTGTGTGCATCAATTGGATTGGCCAACATCAATTCAATTGATTGTTTATTTCCCTTTTAATACTTATTTATTGATTTTCATTACTTTAAAATTATCTTGTTTCATATCAAAACTTGATATCAACTTTATCATCTTCCTTACATCATCACAAATCTAACACATCTTACAGTTTACAAAATAGATGAGTATAACCAAAGATATAAGCAAAATAAGGAACATGTCTATTGTACTAGGTCAACCCTATCAACCTAGTATCTTTTTTAGCCTCTGTCCACTATACTAGGTCAAATTGGTCAACCTTATACTATCTTCATCCTTTTTACCTTTTTTTCTAACCTCTGTTCATTGTACTGGATTGACCTGGTCGATCCTGTATAGGTTTGCAGTCCCTGTATTTGTGCTAGGTCAACCCATCAACCCTGAACTATTTCCTATCACTTTTTATTCTCCTTGTGTGGTTATCTAGTCTTGTTTCATCATTATGACATATTTTCAGTCTTCTCATAGTCAATAACATTAAATTATTAAGGACTTGGATAGTAACCTCACTTATTTCATTACTTTCGATGAAACTATCCAATTTCTTCCTTCCCCTTCTCCTAAGCCTAAACCACTCACTACACAATGCAATGTAGTTGAGATCCTTCATCATAATCCTCTTCCCAATACCAAGGTTGGGAGTCCACCAAATAATACTACTCAAATTGATAATCTAGATGGTTAATAAATATTCAAAAACTTTGATGATAATACTATTTGCACTCCTCACAAGAATGATGGCCTTATCAAGCTTCCTTCTTCTTCTACCACACTTAAGATAATTAACACTAATGTTGGGAATCCTTCACCTACAAAGAATCCTCCTCTCACCAACACTAACAATCCTCTTCCTATCAACACTAATACCTCACTTTCAAACCCACCTATTGACACAACTCAACTTCTTGCCCAAGCCATACATCAAATGAACATCATGCAAACAACCAATAAATATCAAATGATGAACATCCAACAAAAATTATCCAACATGATTAGTAAACCACCTCAAGTCATCATGTCTCCACCAAATAAAATTTTTATCCCTCCTCCTCTTAGAGATGCCAATGTAAATATCATCCCTCAACCTCCAATGAATAATAAAATGCTTCAACATACTCAACATGAGCCTTTAGCCCCATTCATTGCATCAATAGATATTGGAAATATTTATCCAAATATCACATATAATGGGAATAAGTACCCTACTATATTTCTTAAGTGTTTTGGTAATATCTATAATGATTGGGTCCAAACTAACACCTTTACTACCACCAAGCTCTTTGCCAAAACCTTTGTTGGTAATGCACTTGAATGGTACAACCAACTTCCTAGACATTACATCTCACAACACATTTACCTATCTCAAAATTCACCTACGAATCCAATGCAAATCATTTTAACAATTCAATATCACCTTCCTCCAACTCACATGTTAGGGCATCTTGTGATGCCCATCCACATGTCCCTTTAGATTTTGGGGCATCTTGCAATACCCACCCATATATCCATTCAGACTTTGGGGCATCTTTTGATGCCCATCCTTGCATCTACTTACCCTTTGGGGCATCTTGTGATGCCCATCCTTGTATCTACTTACCCTTTGGGGCATCTTGTGATGCCTACTCTTATTCTAAAATGCATAATAACAAACAAATTCAGTTTCAAAAAACATTCCAAGACTTATAAACTTATATTTCACATGCTCGTATTTTGATACAGACGTTAACATAGATTTTAATTATTCTTTTTATCTCATGTTTCTTTGTTTTTATGTATTTTTATTCTTTTAGTTTAACTTTTTTAAGCATCATTATTTTCCTTTATGTTCTTTTGTCTTTCTTACACATTTTATTTGGCATTTATTTGAATTTTTATCCTTATATATCTATTTTATTCTTTATATGTTTATACCATTCTTTGCCTTAGTAGCTTTATAATCATTTTTGCCCCTCTCTTTAGAATTTACCTCTTGATGTACCATAGTCTTCTTTTTCTTTTGGCATTTCTCTTTTGGCACCCTCATGGGTTTCTCTTTTATGAGTTGCTTTTTAAGACCATGGATAGGACCCAAAATTCCTCACAAAGTTACCATATTTTATTATTTCTTTCTCCCTCCTTCTGCTTACCAATCTTGATTTAGTACCCCTTGGTTTTTTCTTTTGTGAGTTACAATGTAAGACTATGGATAGGACCTGTCCCTCCTCACAAAATTGTCTAATAAACAAGTCACCAACCAAATTACATGTGTTAAATAAGAGATAAGATTTGATTAATTATGAGGTTTCACGTCATTGACATACTTCCCATCTTGATATTTAGTATGTTTTATAATTTCTTCATTTTTCTTTTGCCTTTTATTTTTTGAGTGCATGTAAGATTACAACCATTTTTTGAATTTCTCATACTTCCCAGCTTGAATTAGTATGATAAATTTAAAACCAAACTTTTGAAAATTTTGTTTTTCTTTTGTACTTCCCATCATGAAATAGTATAATTGATTGACTTAATTTTGATTTGTTTTTATTACCATTTGTTTGTCATACTTCCCAATGTGATATTTAGTATGATTTTTACTTGTTTTTGGTACAAAAATCTTTTACATTGGTTTAAAAACAAATCCCATTTTACCATCTTATTTGCCATTTTATTGGATTTTTATACTTAGTCATTTTTTGTTATTACACATTTCCCAACTTGAACTAGTGTGTAGTACATTTCTTTGATTGATTATATTTTTTCAAGTCCTTTTTCACCTGTTTCTTTTTAACCATGCATGTGTACTCCCTAATTCTATAAAATAAACCACACCACATATATTTACAATAGCACATACAACAAAGCTAAATACATGTCCTAGAAATAAATATATCTAAAGCATCCATAGCCTCAACCATAATGAACAAACACAACAATCATAAAGACAACATACACAACCAACACCAATAAGCCAAAATGATACATCATATATATACCATGAGTTTGATATAACATATACAACCATATACAAAGCCTCAGCACTAGGGCTGAGCTTCATCCTATCTATCTCATGGCCTAGCCATGCTACCTACTGAGGCCTCAGTCTAACTCCTCTAAATAGTGCACTATAATGAGGTAGTTTGAGATCTCAATCCCTCTACCTATCCCTATAGGCATGTTATCTGAACCTGTGCTTACACAAACTCAGATTGGGTCATTATATGTGCTTGTGGCAACTAATTTTGGATTATTGTATATGCTTGAATTATCTATGTCACTATCTCCAGATGTACATCTCTCTCATCTATCAAGGTTTGTCAGGCATATCTCTCACCTGCACCCATCTCTACTGGTGGTTGCACCTTCTCTCTTTGCACCTATATCTACCTCATTACCTCGTTAGCTAATCTGAACTAGCTCACCTAAGTTGGGGTAGATGGTACACTTGGATCCTCTAGTGTCATGGGGTCATATGGTTATAGAGTCTCATCTAAGATGTCATGGAGTGATCGTCTCACTAAGGACCCCCATCTCTCCTCATCATCCTCAATTACACTTGTAAAAACACATCAGATGGATATTAGATCACTATCATATCTCATAATATCTATCTATATCTCTTTACTACCAAATAAAAACTTACGAAATCATTCAACCATCTTCATACCTATCTATTTCTTGTATCCTATGATATCATCATTTGCATAATCACCTAGCACAGTCTCCTCATCTGCATAGCCTCTTAGTACCTCCTCAACTCAAACTTGGTTATCATATCTCATGTCCATCTCAACCTCTATCTGAGTGATCTCTCTAACATCTCCTATGATGTATCTATGGAATCATTTAGGATGTCTATAATCTCTACTCTCTCATATCTCTATCATTGTCATGTCCTCAATGGTTGTTATTCATCATACTATAGGGTTGGTAGTGGTACATCTAGTATCTTTCCCTCCTCCACCTCCTCCTCTACCACTCATCATGCCCAACCATTCCATGGTCATCTCTGACATGGCCTCAGTGTTAGCCTCACTATCAGTGGTCTGAGTCTCCTCTTCCCTCATGACTCCCTCACATGTTGATCCCATTGGTCAAGCATCAGTATTAATGTCACTAAATGAGGTAGGCCCATCTATCTTGGCACCCATGCCACAAAATATGATTATCTCCACCATGTATAGTGACCAATCACCTCTCTCCTCTCTAGTGCTGTGCAACTAAGTACTAGTTTGCCCATGTAACTGTTATGTGCCCATATAATTACCACATGATGTTTGCACATCTCATTAACTATAGTGCTAGCACGTGAGGCATGACCTACACTACTTGGTCCTCCCACCATTTATGTACTCGAGGTAACCCATCATCAACCATATAGGGTAACCCAATTGGTCGATACATGGGGAATCTCCTATATATCCATGTTATCATTAGTATGATTGGTCCCATAGTCTTTTACCCTTTGACCAGCATCTCAAATAGATCATGTACAAGTTGGACCTAGATGATAGAGCCTATATCATATAATACTCCCTCTTCCAACATCATCTTACTCAAGACTACCATGAATAGTGGTACCTTGTCATGTGACTTGTGATAAAGCACCTGTTATATCACAAGAACTATAACTGCCTTCTAAAGGTCTAAAATTTGTGATATATACACATCATCCATAATGAATCTCCATCCTCTCAATATCATCTTTGAGCTTATATCCGACATGGCTAAGTCTCTCTCCTCCTCTAAGTTATTTGGTATCCCTGTGGTCATTGGTTTTCCTACTATGGGTAGCCTGAAGATGGCATGGACATCCTCTAGTGTGATACCCACCTCTATCACATCCCCATACACCTTACATTGAAGGTGTTAGTCAACCATTCCTAGCATCCCAAGAACATGACTAATAGGTCAGCACTAAGGGGGATCCTACACATCTCAGATATACCTCCTAGACCTATAACTATCAATCTAGCTAGATCTCCATTTGTCAATCTTTCTAACAAATCTAGTAACCAAGACACGTCCACCAACCTCTAGAATCTTGGTTGTCTCTATAATCAAGAAACAACAAAGGATGTATTAGTCCCTCTATGTCATATATAATCACAATACATTCTTTACACATTTTTACAATTTTTATTAAAAAACAAGTCTAATTGCTATTACCTTATTCATTTTATTCACTGTATTCATTTTATCTTGTTTCTAGCTTACTTGGTCCCTCTTTCCTTCCTTTGGTCATTTCAGACCATTCTAGCCCTCTTTTGGCTTTTTGCACACTTTTTTGTGCTTATTATGGTTCCATAGTCAACCTAGTTTGACCAAAATTTCCCTATTTTTGTCATAGTTGACTTCAAATTCCAAGTTAACCCTTTTATTTTACCCTCCCTGGTTCTGAGTTTTCATTCTGGTCCTTACGAACTAGTTTCTCATTTCATTTTAGCTTTTCAGCCTACATATTACACTAGGTCAACCCATACCTATTGGGTTGACCATATGGATTTTACCCTGTTTCAACCTACTAGGTCGACCTAGTAGGTTTTGTGTGCCGACCTAGTATATTTTACCCTAAATATGCATTTTTCTCGTTTTCTTCCTAAACCCTTCTAACCCATTTTCCATCTTCTTATTTGCTACCCTTAGAATTTAAGTTTGTTTAATTTTGACATATATAAATGCTTAAAAACAAATTTTATCAAAAATTCACTTAATTCAATACAAATTTCAAAAACTGGTTTGAGATCCATAGTTGCATACCCATAGTGCACCTACTACCGCCTCTGGGTGTCCTCATTTAGCCTATCGTTCCCTCACCATCCTAGCCTTGTTTGGTCTCAGAACTCTCTTTTCTCTCTTTCACAATTCAAAATGCCAAATGAATTCTCATTTTCCCTATTTAAAACCACTTTTTAGCAATTCAATTCTTTCATTTATTTTCAAGAAAATTCCTTGTTTTGCCTTTGTCTTTATTTATACTCATCTATTTTGCAAACAATAAAGTGTGATAGAATAGTGATGACGTAGAGATTTTTTTCCACTATCATATGTCTATCTTCCAAAAAATTTGATTTTTGGCTATTTTTTGCACCAACTTCTACAGGTTCTCCTAGTGTACTCTACATTGGATACCTTCTTTTCTTATAGTCTACTTATTTATCTATGACACTAAGGTAAGTTAAAGGTATGTGTTTCTCAATATAGTTCTTTCAGTTATCTTATTTTTTTATTACTACACTATACTTATCATCAACATTATGTGTTATCATGTTCTATCTCTGAAGCACCATCTTGTGTTGCATTTATGTGACACGTAATGAGCTTCAAATGTAGAATATATATACACATAATATTTTCAAATTTTTATTGATTACTGATACTTTGTATCTTGTAAGAACCTATCAAGTCTTAATATCTCTGAGTGCATGCCTTAATGGGTGCACTAGGAAAGGGGTGAGCAAACCATCGGTGCTTCGTAAGATTGTCGTTCCTTTTCCCACTTTCCATCCACACTCTAGCCTCTTGAAACCATTGAACCCAAGATTATTCTTCTTAGTTCTACCTATTCCCATCATTTTTTATGTTTTATCCTTCATTTCTTGACTTAGAACCCTTTTAACCTGACAGTTGTGTTAGGTCAACCTAGTACAGTTTAGGGACTTTTTCTCTCTTTTGGTTTGTTGGCCTCTTGGCTGACCTAGCACATACCTAGAGAGTTAGTCCCAAAATTTTGCTAGGTCATTTGAGTTGACCTAGCACAACTAACATTCCCAAAAAAATTTAGGGTAAGTTACTACTATATATACAAGGTCATTTACCTCCATTTCAATCTTTAGAGCTATGATCTCATCTTGTGGATAAGTCTTTTGGATGCTTGGATAGGTTTTGTAGCCTAGAGATGATTTATCTTAGTTGTCCTTACATACCATGACAATTTCTTGTGAATCACCTTGGCCAATGGGGAGATTGAGGCTCGGTGGGTTCATCTTCAAAGGTAAGTATTCCTAACTTTATTCCTCCTTTGTAAGAGTAGATAGATAGAGCATGTGTATTCTTCTCTTCCATGTAGTAGGATTCTATATACATTGACATGAGTATATGTCTCCTAATACATGTTTAGTTTAGTTCTTTATTTGTTTTGTTTATAACCCCCACTTTGTGCCACAAGCTTTAGTGCACACTAGATTAGATTTACTTTTTCTTTTATTAGATTAGTAAAATATTAAATCATAAGACTATTTTAGGGTTGTTATGCGATTGTGTTAGGTTATAGGCTTTGGAACCTTATCTCGCATGGTGTGTTGTGACAATTGATCCCCTAATTGAGATAGTGGATCCTCACATTAGTCATGCTCCCATTTAACAATTGTATGCCCCCAATCAGAGGTGTAGGTGTGTTGTATCCCATCTGATCCAAGATTGATTTATGGACATGATGCATTTTCAATTGCATACATAATGCTTAATTGATTCATTTACAATTATATTCATCTCCTTTATATAGACCTCTATATAATTAACAATGGATGGCTAATCTCCTAATCCCAATGTAGGTTGACCATTCCCCAATGCACATATTCCATAAGTTACTCATTTATCCTAATATATTGGACCCATATAACTAAGGGGGATGTGTGACATATGTTGGAATCTCCATCAACCCATATACATTAATATATCATATCCTTAGGTACATAGAAAACTATGTATACTATGTTAAATATAATAATTGGTTATATGATCTTCATTATGCATATCACTACTTGTGGATTACTATGTTTATTTTCTAAATTGCCATGGTACTTATCATGCATCTATTGGGGTGCATTATTATTGAGTGTTTACGCTTCATTTATTTATCTAGCCCTCATAGGGGCACAATACTACATTGGGGCATGTCATTTTGTTCCTACCTTGCTTTTTCAGTGGGGGCATCTTTCCATTTAATATTTCCTCAATCTTATCATTATGCCTAGAGGTGTTCTACAATGGCAGTTAAGGGGTGGTGGTGGATTGTACTATCTGTAAGTATGTTCATTTTTAATTTTGACCTTAATTTTGGTATGCATTTCACTTTGACTTAGAAGTTCTCCATTTTTTCTTGCATAATTCAATCAAAAAATTGTAATACCTTGGCCATATGGTAGAGTTTAGAGACCCCTTTTTCTTTTCAAAATTTATTTGCAAGCTTGACACATTGGTGTAGCTAGTAGGAATTTGAGAAAAAAGTAATGAAGTTAATAATAATATTGGTATGTGAAAAATCCAAGATAAGGGCCTTGAGATTGGTATTTCCTAGCATTTTTTAAATATATATTTAAGATATTTATCTCTATATTATGCATATAAAGCTTATGTTGGGGCAGAAATTTTTTCCCCGTCACATTTTTACACTGTGGCATCTTCCTTTCCCCTCACTCTCTTATCCTCACACAAGATTGTGTCTTACTATTCGGATTTGCATGATAATTTTTTTAGTGGTTACATACATGCATTTACATTGATTTTACAAATCATTGTAGTTTCTTTGACTATTTACATGATAATACATGGTGTGCATAACTCTTTATTTTGAGATGATTGATTTTAGGAATAGATTTACCATCTCTCAACTCAAAAGTGGGCATACATATTTACATATTTTTCAAAATATTTTAAGCAAAAATAATCACCAAGAAAGGCCATAAAATGACAAGTATTTACTTCCCTAATCGAGAAGTGAAGCTAAGTTGTCAAAACTTACTCTAAAATTTCTAGTACCTAAGTGTTAGGAAGGGTGAGAAAGTGTGATGATAATTTGTATTCAGTTACAGATACCAAGATACTATAATATGGTTCATGTGTCATCAGGCGTATTCATTCTTATGCTCATTCTTTAAATTTATATATTCATAGCTTACAAGGGTCGTTGAAACACTTCATTTAATTTAATAATGTCAGTCCAAGGTTGGTGTCCAAGGTTATATGCAATAGGGAAAATAAGACTTCTAGGTAACATTTCTTTCTAATTACAAATTAAAATGACACTCAATTCAATCAAACTTAAATTGATAATATTATACCAAACCTAAATTAAATCAAATATACTTTTAAATAAAATGGGAATAAGAGTTGGAAATAAATTATCAAATGCAAATGCTAAAATTTCAAAAAAATGTTGTAAATCTTAACACACCTACAAGTTAATCCAAGGAAACAATAATGATGAAATAATTACTAAATTTGATAATGAAAATAAATAAATCTAATCTATAAATACTACAAAGTGTGTTCTTATTCCTCAGGTTGATTGGGCCCTTGTTCTACCTTTGCATTAGGACTAGAAACAATCAATCAATAAACTTTGGAAATGCTTTAATGCTTCAAATTCTTATTCAATGCAAACTCTGTTATGAAAACATAACAAATCTCTTATAATCAATCTTCAATTACTAATTAGTTTTAACTATGAATGAGAAGGTTGTATTTATAATACAATGTATTTAACAACTTCTTAACTTTAACACTAACAACCTAACAAATAAGTTTACAATTAATTTCTTATTCTAGGCTAACAACCCAACAACTTAGATTCATAGGACTATTAGAAGAATAATATTAATTTTCACTATTCTAGGAGAGAAGAGTGAAGAGTGTTAGACTCATAGATCCACTGTCTTATTGGAGAGAATTAAGTGTGATATTTATAATTTGGTTTCCTTTTGATGTCTCCAACAACATGTAGTTTGAGATATCCATAGTAGTTGAGATACTATAAATATCTAGCTTATTCTTGGAAATATATATTTTAAATACTATAAATAGATCTTTAAAAAAATACTCCAGAAATAATTCTTCAATATTCCTTAGATCTTCATGTTCATAGATTCTAGGACTGTTAATCTCTGGAGATAAGTTGTTGTTGATCTCCAGAGCTGGTTTTTGTGGATCTCTATAGCTAGTCTCGTGTGGATCTCCATATCTAGTATTCTATGGGACTCCATATCTAGTTTTGTATGGGACTCCAGGGTTATTGTAGGTCACTAGATCTGGTACAAAACTACTCTAGAATCGGTATTCAAGTGCTCTAACTTATGCCATCTACATTAATGATCTATTTAAGCCTAAATATTAAAAAAGTGACATCTATTGCACAATAATCATTAGAAATAGTTAACAAATTAGATTAAAATGACTTCTATAGAATAGACCAAATATATACAAGGCCCTTTATACTAGGTCTTTTCTATGATTTAGCATGCTTGGTAAACTTGTGTATGTTTGGATGCTTGTGGACATATTTCATGCCACATTAGTATATATTCACCCTTCAATCATATATATATATATATATATATATATATATATATATAGACTCATTTCAAATTATTTTTTTGTCAGCTTCAATATGATATTCATATATTCTCTATGGAGTCTTGTCTCCTTTCTATGTATTTTTTTTCCTGGTACATATTCAATGATCTATAATTTTTGTCTTGTATAGGATCAATGACTTGATGATTATTTCCCCTATGTTTTCTTGGGTTCCTCTTACCTTGGCATGATTTTATGTGCCTTTTATTTCACTTATCACTCTATTCCATGGTTGGCCATGATCAGCCTTTGTGTCATGTCATGTCATATATATATATCAATGTATAATCATTTTACAAGTATCAATAAAAATGAGAAGTCTCCTTAAGTTAGCAAATAACACATTGAATCCATTCATCATTGCACTTGTCAAGGATCTTACACATTAATACTTCATTTTTTCTACATCATCTGCAAGTCTTGAGTCATCATCGACTTGTATCAAAATATAGTTTAGGTGATTTTATGTGCCTTTTATTTCACTTATCACTCTATTCCATGGTTGGCCATGATCAGCCTTTGTGTCATGTCCTATATATATATATATATATATATATATATATATATATATATATATATATATATATATATATATATATATATATATATATATATATATATATATATATATATATATATATATATATATATCAATGTATAATCATTTTACAAGTATCAATAAAAATGAGAAGTCTCCTTAAGTTATCAAATAACACATTGAATCCATTCATCATTGCACTTGTCAAGGATCTTACACATTAATACTTCATTTTTTCTACATCATCTGCAAGTCTTGAGTCATCATCAACTTGTATCAAAATATAGTTTAGGTGACTGTTCATGTAGTTTCCATCATGAAATTGTACCAAAATCCTTTTCTCTCAATTAAACTTTACTCACATGCATAAGACAACTACATTGAATTGTATTCCAAGCATGTAGAATATGTAGTTTCAACTCCTCGAGGGGTAGCTCGAGTTTGCTAACTTTCACACAATTTTTTTTTATACTTTTGAGGGTTAGTTCAAGGAGCAAGAAATGAGATAATTTGACACATTTTTCCCACTAGTTTTGCAAAAAAATCACACATCCCTACTCACCATCAACCTACACACCTTAAAAAATTGTGTAGTCTAAAATAGATGAGATGACACATTTGGCTATAAGGTGTAATTTCATAAATAACATAGATATACAACTAGTTGCCTATTCATTATGTACCATATAAATTCATTGTCCAACCAATATTGTCATAGCATAGTTATGTTGGGTTCTTTTCTTTTAGTCTAGTATGACTTGTCCTAGTTGTGTGCCTAAAGAGAATAAGTAGTCCAATGAGGTAGTGCACTGGTGTATCACATGAGAAATGACCTCATACACTCATCAGAAGCATGTAACTTAAGACTGGATCCCATTAGTTCTGTCACACGATGTTGTATGCATTGAGTGATCTATACCAGGGTGTTTGAACATGCATATAGTTATTTAAACATAAACATCATAGTATATTTAATCCTACCAATATTATTCCATTATTAAACTAATCGTCATGGAAAGAGATAGGAGCAAATTGAGAAAAAGAGCAGTAGCACCATTGATTCCATAACAATATTACAAAAGGTATTTCAGTAGCACAAGTATTCTATCTCATTACATATCAAATATAACCATACACAGGTCACATTGCATATCAGGATCATGACTAAGATCAAGATTATAATAACCAGATTATAATTACAAAAGATCACCTCTCTAATTAAAACTAGGGGGTATTTATACATAGTTTTACCTCAACCATTCAATTACAGTATTAATATCAAACAGATGACTTAAATATGACCAGTTCCCTCTATATACCCTCTTTGTGATATATATTCATTGTTGTGTTCCTATCTTCTTATGAATCGATGTTAGATTCACACTTGACTATGCTCCTCTAAAGATCGTGTGAACTACTTCCTAACCATCTCCACTTTATACACCCTTGTCTAAATCATACACTATTGTCTGAGTCTTGCATCCTCGATTCCTCCATTTTTTTGCATCCTTGCTCCTAGTGACTTGTTTCTCTTGCTCAAAAGCCTTTCATGTCATGTCTCTCTGATGCCTTGGCATACTTCTGTGTCTTTATCTTTCCTGTCATTTCCAAAAAATACTTAAAATAAATCAATGTAAAATTTGGGGTCTAACATCAACCCACACTGAGCCAATAGTCCATCCTAGACTATTGCCATCCTCTAGTCCATCCAATTCCAAAAACTCAAGTCCCATCGATCCTTATATCTATACTTCCCATAGCTTTGATGTGGAGAGTAGCTTCTAGTGCCTCACATGGGTCTGTAAAGGTATTTTTGGATAGATCTCAATGAAAAGGAAGTAATAGGCCTTCCACAAAACATTGAGCATGTTGTGTTGGGTTAATCTCAAATGATATTTTTTAAAGAAGCATTTTGAAATGCGCATCATATCAGGACTTGAACCCGGGTCTCTCAGGTAAGAGCTGAGTATCCTAACCAACTAAACTATAACAGAACCAAAATGTTGGGTTATTTTCCTTTAGTCTATAATGACTTATCATAGTCGCATGCCTAAAGAGAATAAGTAATCCAATGAGCTAGCACACTAGCATATCACATGATAAATGACCTCGCACGATCAGTCAAAACACATAGCTTAAGACCAATTCTCATTGGTTATGTCATGCAATGATGTATGCATTGCATTCTTTATACTAGGGTGCTTTAATCAGAACATAGTTCTTTAACCATAAACATCATAGTATATCTAATCCTAAAAATATTATTCCATACTTAAACTAATCATTGCGAAAAGAGATAGGTGCAAATATAGAAAAAGAGCAGTAGTACCATTGATTCCATAACAAGATTATAAAAGGTATTTTAGCAACACAAGTATTCTATCTCATTATATATCAGAGATCACCATACACAGGTCACACAAACGGATCATGACTAAGCTCAAGATTCAATTAATAGATTATCATTATAAAAGATCGCCTCTTTAAGCAAAACTAGGGGGTATTTATACATGGTTTTACCCTAACCATTCTATTATAGTATTAATATCAAAATGATGACTTGGCAATAACCAAATCCCCTATATACCCTATTTATGATAGATATTCATTTTCGTGCCCCCATCTTCTCGTAAACCGGTGCTAGATTCATGCTTGACTATTCTCCTATGATGCTCACACAAATTGCTTTCTAACCATCTTTGCTTTTTGCACCCTTGTCCAAGTCATATGTTATTGTCTAAGTCTTGCATCCTTAGTTCCTCTATGTTTTCTGCATCCTTGCTCCTTACGACTTGCTTATCCCATGCCAAGGCCTTTCGCACCATGTCTCTCCCATGCCTTGGCCTACTTCCACACTATTTACAAAAAGTACTTCGAATAAATCAATACAAAATTTGGGGTCCAACAAGCTAGTAGTCCAAATTCCATATCTAGTAGTATAATCAAATACATAGCCTAGATTTAATGCCATAAATCCATTATAGTCATCAAGTGTATCAGTTTTTTATCCCTTCATCATCTAATTAAAGTGTCATTACTTGTTCAATCAATGCCATTTTTCCAATTTCTATTTTTAGCACGTTAGGATTCTGATTTATTGTTTTAGACTATATTGCCTTAGATCCCTTTTGTGCACATATTTTTCACTGTTTATTGTGATACTATACCTTATTGTTCACTTTTAGGAAAATTAGATATATGAATTGCATGTTGATGTAAAACCACCTTCCTATATTAAAATGAGTTTCATATAATATTGCAAGTTAGAGAGTCATACATATTCGAATAAATCCATAGTCATTTACCAAGTATCAATCAAACTGAGAGCTCTCCTTAAATTATTGAGTTGCACATTGAATCCATCCATCACTACATTTGTCAAGGAGCGTATGTATTGATCCTTCATTATTTATACATTCTCTTCAATTATTGTGCCATCATCAACTTGTACCAAAATATTATTTAGTCAAATGTTTATGTAGTTGCAATCATCAACTTGTACCAAAATCCCTTTCTCTCAATTACACTTCACTCACATGCACAAGAGAACTATGTTGACTATGATTCCAAGCATGTGGAATAAGTAATTACAACTCCTAAAAGGGTTCCATGATCCATAAACTTAAGCAATAATACACTTGCATATTTTAATTTTGCTTTACAATATCAATTTATGAAATAATTTATAAATTGACTTACAAAACATCAATTTAACAAGAAGAATTCAAGAAATTCTCAAAACACAACACACAATTTGATAACGAAGTTCGGCAAATGCCTATGTCTTTGGGTTCGCTTAAAACATGAACCAATCCACTATAAAATGATTGCAAATACAACAATTTAAATGCTTAAATAATGGATCCACATGTGTTTTGGACCTTCACATAATCCCGATAAATACTCGAACAAATTCTCCACCTTCTCAAAAACACCTTTGAATGTCTTCTACTCAAAAATTTCACTTCCAAGCATTAAAATTAGTGACAAACGACCTCAAATCTAGACACTTAGTATATTGTTGGAACCGCCTCGAAAACTAGAATATTTCACTAGTTTACCTCTAAGTCTAATAATGACTCTAAATGCCTCAAATCGGAGGAAGAGTGAAGACTAGTCCTTAAGCCTTTAGCAATATTGGTTGATTTCCATGCACTCAAATAACACTTTGACCCCTTCATATAAAGCTTGGGTCCACGAACGCAATCGTGGGATGCATATCCTTTCATCCGAAAGGATAGAGATTCGAAACCCATGCATATGCTTTTTGGGGTCATGTCAATCCATTAATCCCACATTGAATGGTGAGGGCGCTTCGTGGATATTTATAAACCACGAAGTTTAAAGTTCAATATGCCAAGTAATTGGCATTGGCATGTATTTCGTGGGGTTTGGTGAGTATGTGGTGGCATGTTGAAGGAATGTGGTGACATGTTTGGCTATTTCGTGGGTTTGTGGATGGAATGTGGGTTTGGTAAAATTTTCACGTGGACATGGTGGACTATATATGGTTTGTTTGGAACATTCAGTGAATTATATAAAATTGGACCATGGTAATTAATTGACCACTTGTTGACACATTCAAATCCTAATTGTTTTTGTCTTGTTATGTTATCCGTGTTGAATGACTATATTCCCCTGTCAAAGACAAATAATTGAAACTCACTATTTTACTTCATGCACTGAATGACACATCACGTTCTTACTAGTCTTCATTTTGCCATGTCACCTTGTTGACCAAGTTTGAACACAACTTTGACCAGTCATAATTTGCACATACAGAGTCTGTTTCACGAACAGTAAATTGTGTCGAAAAGCTCGTGATGAATTCTTCATAGTGGAACTATTTTAAAATTGTTATGTAATGGTCATTTTATGTAGTTTGACCAACTTTGACATACTTTGACTAATTTGACTAAAACTTTGACCAGATACACAAGGAGCATACGCGTTTTTTTTCACATTCTGCATACCATTGGAAAGGTCGCAACGGGCCCTACATGATGGTGTAGGTTTTGGTCTGATCTAAGACCTTTTCTGAATTGACCTCCGGATCATTGCCCAAGTCAACTAACTTTCACACACTTGTTTTGTTTTTAAATTTTAGGGTTTGGTCAATGATCTAAAGAGATATAATTAGATGCATTTAGCCTGCCAATTCCACAAAACAATCACACAACCCTACTTATCATCAGTGTGTGCACATGCCTAGATAATTTTAGAGTTTGAATCTAACCAAAGGACACATGCAAAGGCAAGGTATAAATTCGAGAGTATCATGTGTACCTATTTGGTGCCTTGTCAATTTTATCGCAGTATAATTAGTAGTCCAAATTTCACACATAAAAGTACAGTCAACTATGGATCCCATATTTGGTGTTAGAAATCCAATACACTCATTAGAGGAGTTAGTTTTCATCTACCTTCATCATTGCATTACTTGTTGCTTTTTTAATCATTTACCCTACTTTAAGTTTCTATTTTTAGTACATTAGGGTTGTAATTTATTAATTTATACTATATTATCTTACATCCCTTTTCTGAGCATAGTTTCTCCCAATTTATTGTGATAGTATACCCTAGTGTTCACTTTTAGGTGAAATAGGTAGATATATTGCATGTTGATGTAAAACCACTTTCTCATACTGCAATGAGCTTTATATAATGTTGCAAGTCAAAGAATTCCAAATATTGACAACCATTATATAACTACAAAATAACACTGAGTCACCTCATAAACTTATTTTGGATTTTTTGTAATATAAAGTTTACTATTAGTTCATTTACATGGTTGTGAACTTAGATGAACTTTGTTCATATAATATGTGTGAATCATGCGTAAGATACTATCACAAAAAAAAATTGAAGGTCGAATGTGCCTTTAATGTAAAATTTTTATAATGATTATCTATTCAACATTTCCTTTTATATGTTAATATAGCTCATAGTTAAAAAAGGAAACATAAAAGACAATATGTATAATTGTTATAATCACTCAAGGTTTTGGATGATCTACCTAAAATTTCATGTTGTATTTTATTTAGTTTACAAGAAATGTTATTGTATTTTATATATTTTGTATAATAGAAGTGTTTCAAAGTAGGACATTACCAAAACGCAAGCCTAAAATATCAATCACTCCAAAGTCCATACTAAACCTTCAAGAAACACCTCTAGTAGTAAGGAAGAAGAAGGGATGTATATATCTACCTTTCGAATGGAAAAGAAGAGTGGTATCAAGGAAACCTTGAGCTCAATAGTCATGGATTCCATCACAACATTACAAATAGGTCAGCTCATTCCCTTCATGTTTTTGATCCCATAGATAAAAACAATTTATCGAAAATTCGCCCCCATATTTTTTAAGTCTTAATTGAATCCTTTGAAAATTTTGGAAGAAACACTTTACCAAGTCAAGAAGGAGAGTTTTGGATGTGTATTTCCTTTGGCTCTGCACCAACTAGAGAATCAACTCCTTTGTGGGATCATCAAAATTATGAGCATCTAGGTTTAGGTGAAAATGGGTTTGTACCTCTTCTGCTTTGAAATTCTTGTTTGTTTCATTCAACAACGCTTCTCCTTGAATATCCTTGATGTAAAAATGACCTAACAAGGAAGAAGGATTGAATACTCCAAAATCGAGGTAGAGAGTAAAGACTAGGTATAAAAATAGGGGCAAGCTTAACCAACACTCACAAACTAGTTGACTTTAATTGGGCAACCAATCAATTTTTTTAATATTTAGTTCTTTTTGGTATGGATTTATGTGATTGGTTAAAAGTGTGGACCCCACCAATCAATTTTTTTAATATTTAGCACATTTCACAAAGGTAGTCTTTAATGCAAAATGATGGTATTTAAGCATGGGAAGGCATGAAGAGCCACTTGCCCCTTCAATACCATAAAAATGCCATGAAATATTTCCTCGCCTTATTTGCACAACACCAAATCATTATATTTTGAAAAGATAAAAGACAATTAAGAAATATTTTCATATTCCCTCTAAGCAAGGTATTGAGACCTTACCAATGAACTAGATTCTTAGAGATGATCAAATCCCCATTAGTTAATGTGTTAGCTCCGTAGTTAACCACAATATCTATTAAGTAGTTAATTTCTCTATAACCATGTTGGAAGGTGTAATAGAAGTAAAGTAATTTTTCAATCAATGAACTTTCTTGATGAGATTTTGAAATTTTCAATTTACACACCCAGATCTACTAACAAAACTTATGATGAGGAGAGAGTCTCCAATTTCAATTTATGACTAACTTCATACCCTATGTAAGTGCTTAAACCTCTACTGTGTTATTAGTGGCATTGGGGAAGTTGGCTGAAAACCCCATGATAAACTTATCTTGATTGTATCTAATCACACCTCTAGCTCCTAATATTCTTGGATTGCCTTTTAAAGCACCATCGAAATTGAGTTTTACACAATCCCTTTTGGGGGTCCTCCACCTAGCCAACTTACACATATCTAATTTAGAAAGAATATTTGCATTCTCTTTACGAAGTAGGTCCCATTTCAAAAGAATGCGTCACTCTTCTCTAGTCACATTAGATTTTATAATTGGAACTTTGGTCCTAAATATATCCTGGTACATAGAATCCAAATTTTAAATAAATCTTCTAAAGAGTTGGTAGCATATCCAAAGGCTCTAGTGTTCTTTTCCTTCCAAATGTGTCATGCAACCATTGTAGGCATCATATTCCAAAGTTTACTCCCCTGATCTTTGTTATCCTCTAGCCAACCAAACATAAGGTTATGGAAGTTTTCTGAACAAACCCATTGCACTTTCATTTTGCTAAAAAACAAGGTGTAGACAAACCAAAAAAAGGAGCAATGAAAAAAAATAAATTAAGAGTCTCCTCACTTGTCTTGGATTGACTGTAGTTGTGGGAATACCCATAAGCTAACCAAGTGTATATTATAACAAACACTCCACACAAGCATAAAAAGATAGCTTAAATGGGGAAAATCCTTTTAAAGCTAAAGAAAAAATAGCTTGTGTGAAAATCCATATTTATAACAAGTGGAGAATATGGATTGAATGGGGAAAATCCTTTTAAAGCTAGAGAAAAAATAGCTTGTGTGAAAAAATTAGTGCCTTCAACTAAATTATTATAAATGGTATATGCTAAAAAGAGTCCTTTTTTTAAGAATATTAATGTATTATTCATCAAATTGGTGGTTAAAATAAATAGTGATAGTTCATTGGGGGAAGCTAAGTGCTAACATTAAAAATGAGACAAAATAGAAAGTAAAAGATGGGGCTGTGATGAAAGATGAAGGTCCAAAACCTCTTTAAAAAAATAAAATTATAACACTGAAAACAATATAAATTTTTAAAACTACTACAAAACAAATCCCAATTTTTTTTAAAAAATAAAACTTTTAATTATAAATGTATATTTATTTAGTATCTACTTTTTAAAAAAAAAAATAAAAAAAATAATCAAATTTTATTATATATTTTCTTAAATCTACAATAATCGTCACAATTTCTAGATTGAAGAATGAAGACATACTGTAAATCTATCTCAAACTACCATATTTGATACCTTGTTATCCATAGTGCAATACTACCTTGGCCAAGACCAAGAACAAAAGTTCATAAACCTACGCAACACTAAAAAGAAAACGTGAGAGCACCCAGTGGAAGTTTATGGATAAAACTTATGGAGGGTAAAACCCATTACATATTAGCAACTGCAGTCTTCATTGATACAGCATCTTTCAACTCTGTCAGTGAATCCTCAAAGCACTGTGCAAGAACTTCAGGATCAGGGATGACATCTCTTGCCACTAGAATTTGCAAACATGCCTTTCCCATATAGCTCATCATGTGCAATGTAATAGACTGCAAATTTTCATTGTCATTGCCATTATCAATATCCACTTTCAATTATAAAAAATCTTGATATATTTATGAGTGTGGCATGTGTGTATCTATATGACAGATATATCTCACATATATGTGCACATATACGTATGTATAACACAAATACATATTGTATCTATATTCACAATACATATATGTATACATAATGTATATACACACATACATGTATTTATATATACACATTTCCATTAGCATGAGACTCGAGCATAGAAATTCCCAGTTTGACAATGAAGACTGAAATATAGAGCCTTGTCTAGAAAACAGAAAAGTCTCAAGTTGAGGATTACTTGTGGCAAGCCAGAGCATGTTGCAGAAATGAATGAAAGCGGATTTCCTGCAAACATAATTTCATCTGACGGACCTCGAACATTTGACAATGTGAAAGTGGTGTTTGCCAAAGCTCTGTAGTCAAGATCTGATGCAACCTGAGAAAGAAATGGAGTCACAAGTTAGTTCAGAAACCTCTTCTAGGCTAACTTGCCCTGGCAACACCTCTACAGCTTTTTCAAGATTCCTGTAGTATATATTCTCTTTTCATGGTTGTACCTGGAGGCCTATGAATTTCATAACAAATGCTGCAAACGCATAAGTGAAAATTGCTTCAAGGGACGTCTTCTTGCGCTCAACCATAGCTTTTGCGTGCCTGACAGAATCAAGAGGGTCCTTGAACTTTTTGAGACATAATTTAAGCAGCACAAATCCCATGTCATTTCCCCACCTTGCACTTGGGTCTCCCATCAACATCTTTGAAAGTTCCTGCAGGGTATCCCAAAATCTGTCATTCTAGTTTACATTATAAAGGCTCACTACTGTTGGCTTTAACCTTCAATACTTTTTTAATATGAACAGATGCTTAAATTTCAAGGAAACAAACAACCAACCTGGGCTCCCGTTGCCATTCGTGTATTCACCATGCATAAACCTGATAACCTAAGTTTCTCAATTGAACCTGCCAACACAATCACTAGATCAGAGTCTCTGAGGAAATATGCTACAACTAGCCAGTTTTGGCATTTTTCTTTCTGATGTTTGCCAATTATATCTAGTCTGATGTTGACTCCAGTCCTCAGTTAAATTTAGATCATGATGTATTTCAGTAGCTATGCATTGGAACCAACATAAAAAAAGGTAAGATCTATTCCGGTGTTTTGCAATAATCATAGATTGTGTAAATTACAGATCATTTTGGTTTTGGAGCAGGTATCTTTTGGCTTCGTGGAGGAATCTTAGGTTTTATGTGCTTAACCCATATAGGGAAAGCTGGAGTAAGAAGAAGAGTGGCGAATTTGCAGAGATAATTGTATGACAACATGTTTGTTGAAATTAGCATGTGTTTGTCAATTTGTGGTGAACTGTGGTGTTAACACAGGAAGCCCCCAAATGATCTGAGGTTAGAACTCAGAAGATGTTAAGAAGCCTGTGAATCCCTGGTGCCCTTAGCGCCACCGGCTCAAAAACATGTTGGTTTGTTCTCATCAATATGTCCTCGCTCCCTATTAAGTCATCAAAAGCCTCCAATGGGGATTAAAGAGGAGTTGTGTGTATCAAAATTCCTTATAGGCTAGCAATATGTTGACCTTGACAGCAATTTACCTAGGTTTATTTATTGTCTGACGTCTGAACTTGTAATTTGATTGCATCTCACATAAGCCTGCAGAAGGTTCATGCATTTTAAAGCAAACTGTATTGAGGATTTCTACAAAGCACAAAAGAAATGTTAAAGATCATGCATTTTAACGCAAATTGTATTGAGGATATCTACAAATCACAAAAGAAATGTTGAAGATCTAACCTCTGTTTTTCATTTCAGGGCATTTCATCTCCAAGTATCGCCGGAAACCAGTTGAAATTATGCTTACCAACACATCGTTTATTGTCTGCACCAAATCATAATTATCAGAGAAAGATCCTTAGAGCTCAAAAATATGTTACAAAACTATTTTGAGATACAAATTTTCATAAACAGTTTTTACTATCTGAAAATGCATCTTATCTTTACACCAAAGAACGTGAGTCACCCCCCCAAAAATAAAACAATTGCGGAAATTGAAAATCAAAGAAGCTTACCGCATTTACTGCATCCTTGACAACAGTCATGTCATTTATACTAAAGTAAGCAGTTGCTAACTTTTTCGGCCACAGCTCAACCCCAGCATACCCCTTGATAGGCATCTTGCTGTCTTGAAGCCATATTATTCGTGACGCAAAATACATGATATCGATGAATGTATTCCATGCGAATATAATCAGTTTCCACAGCAAAATGAAATACCCAAAAGCTCTACACTTATGGCCACGAGTGTCTGTTGTGAAATTAACGGGATTGGGAAGTACTAATGGAAGATCTGGTTCAACAACTCTTCGGCACCTTGCCAGAGCAAACGATAAAAGCGAAATTCCATCTCCAAGAGCATGGTGCACTCTGATAATAAAACAACCTCTTACATCATTCAAATTCATACGAAATGCATGGACATCCCACAGGGGTCTTTGCTCATCAAGAGGACTACCAAAAATAAGATCAGCAAGATATTTGTTTGGAAAGCTCTCATCTTTTGCATCATCAGGAGATATCTCTGAAACCACAATATGTTTGTCAATGTCTAATTGAGTTTTTTGCCAAAACTCTTTCCCCCTTTTGTCTCTGACCTGCAGCATAATACAAGACCAGTAAAAGGTTGGTGATGTCATAAACTTGAGTATTGAAGAGACGAAAGCTTTTGTAAATATAACTGTGTGCAGATGATTTTATCCATGTTTGTTATCCATCCTTGAAGCTCTCGTCTCTTCCTCTTATGGACTGTGAAACTATAAGATCTTTAAATTAAATATTGTTAACTAGACTAGAAGACCTTTCTTCCTGACCTACAAACAGTTCCAAGTTCCAAGTTCCAACACAGTAATAATTAATAAATTTACGAATAGCAGAAGTGATATGATAAATCTGAGAGAGAGAATTTTGAGTGTTACAAGTTTTTACATATACGTTTCAAAATTAAAATGGATTTAAAAAATCTATTAAAAGTTTTTATTCAAAAATATTTTCCATTAATATGGACTGTGAAAACTTTAAATCATTAATGATAAATCTTAATAAATTCTATTAAACGGAAAGTATTCGCCATGCTCAATCTGATCATAAATTCTGTAAAGAGCATTTCCTTGTGACGACTACTTGGACAGAGATATGCATATTCCTGATGGGTGATCATTATTCCATGCTCAATCGGAAGAGTCACAAAGCTTTAAACAATTCATGTCGTATATCCAGCCTAAAAGTTTCCTCTTTCTGCATTTAATACTAGTTAAGGACCATACAGCCACCAAGATCATTTGTTTCAATCACATCAACCCACAATTCATCCAATCAAAGTTGGTTCTAAGTTTAGGATCATCCAGTGGCAAATTATATGATTGCTGTAAATGCACAATAAACATGTTTGACGTGAAATATTGAGAATGAAAGTGATTCCACCGACCCTTGATTCTATCAGGAAAAACTCTTTAACCAGACCCAATTAATCTAAACCTTAAATACACAGATTTAAATATAATGTCCTTTATGATTTAAGGCAATAATTTAAGTTCGTTATAAGAACTTTTTCCTTTCTAAAATCTTTAAATATTTATCTTCTAAGATCTTTTAGTTTCTTTTTTAATGAAAAACTCTTCTAGTATTTTCTTAAACCAGAAAGCTGATAGTTTCAAAAACAGGAAACAAGGTATTCCACAAAATCCTAAGGACAACTTTTCCACAACCGCATGGCCTTTTCATGGTTTGTTAAGCCTCGATAATTTGAAAAAGATTTTTTCTTATTATCAAGAATAGCAGACCACCACCCATATTTCGCCTGCAAAATAAAAAATATTAGACATGAAAATGCATATTCATATAGAGTGACAGAGATGAAGTATAAATACCAGCACACTGCAGAACCTTGGGTTGTAAAGTATGGCTTGGGTGAATTCTTCCTTGAGAACATCTTCATCCACTTCATCTTTGAGGAAAATCATACAATAGATAACTGTATCCCACCTCTTAAAGATTCTCCCGAATGGTGTCACAGCCTGATCCTCAACCTTAATAGCCCCAGCACCATCATCACCACCACCATGTACTGCAACCACCTTCTTTAGCTGTCCACTCCATGAATCGCGCTCTCCCATCTTGCCGAATGCTTGGCCTCTGCAGGAATGAAAACCTTTGAAAAATGGGTGGTAGTGGTACACAATGACTGGTCCTCAGATATTAATATAGGCAACTCTGTAAACTAATTACGATACCCAGCAGCTTTAAGCGTATCAACTATGCTAGTCTCTCTGTCTATGGGTGTACAACAGCTACCATCAACGGACAAACAGTGGGGCTGTACGTGACTTGTCGTATGCTAAAAACCATAAGCCCCATTAGGAAGGTACCAACTGTGACTGGCATCGATTTAAGACACCTTTCAGCTTGTCAACCATGTTCTTCAATGTAAGTGATCAAAACCTTCCAGTTTAAGTTGGGCTACAAGGATTTAGTGAAGCTCGTAATGGTTACCAATCTTCATGGGTGGAGTAGGTAATAATAGGTAATGCAGATTTATGGTTACCGATCTTCAAACCGCTCAACATAGCATTTACACACCACCAACTCACCAAAGTTTGCCCACCCACATCTTTAAGCCATGTTTTGATTACATAGATTTTACAGAATGACAGAGTGATATTAGATTTTTTTTTAAATGGGAAGGATGGAAATATATATCCAGTAATTCATTTAGGATATAGGATAGTCTTTCTACAGTTTATGAAGTAAGGATGTAGATTCAGAGATTTATCGTACCAATACAACCACCCTTGAATACCAATACAAATTTTAATATAATTTATTATAATTCTTTTAATAAATTAATTATAACTAATAATTATCATTCTTATTCTATGATAATGTAAAGAATATAATTCAAAATATTGATTCAAAACCCACACTAAAATCTAGAAGCTTTCACTACACAATACACTCGTATGAACATATTTAAAAAAAATTATGCCACCATTTATGTCGCTTTAAGGTCCCTTTCAATGGTGGGGATCAATCAAACTATTGTTACGTGATTTCTGAAGCTTGTGTCAGGAATTATGTGCACCATAATTATGGTGATTTGAAGCTTGTGTCAGTAAGGATGTTGACCATATTTATAGGAGTCTAAAAAGCTTCTTACAAAAGATAAGATCAGAGCTGAGGGTGAATGAGAATTGTCGGGCAGGTAGTAATAATGACTCGGGACTGAGGTGCTGCCGTAAAAATGGTTGATATACCCACATAACAACCGATAATTAAAATTACTAAATTTTTTTTTACGGAAAAGTTTCAAATTGCAAGGACTAGTTTGTTCTGTCAATATAAATCAGGACCGACTTTTTTGGCATGGAGTTCTGAACTACTTTTAAGTTCATAAAAACTAGTATAATATCGTACTAATATAAACTCCATGTAACTTCCTGACGCTTGTGGTTCCAACCTTTTCTGCAAAATGTATATTGTTTTGTTGGTCCAAATATTTACTGTAGAAATAAATATGGTATCTAACAAATGCCCGGATATTGATATACAAATTTTGACACAATTTTTAATATAGAGATATTTTTAAAAATCATATATATATATATATGGAATATTTTTAATATAATTTTGATTGAAATTTAATAAAAATAAATGATGATATTGTTATTAGGTTTTAATTGTGTAGTTTTTCGCGTCAAACTCATTGACCCATGTTTTATGAGAAGTGGTTCACACTCTCATAAGAATGAATGGTCCACTTAGCACTCATTGTATCTAGGTGATGCTTACAGGAGTGAAGCATTGGGCGTTTCCGGGAGGTCACCCATCCCAGTACTACTCCAACTCAAGCATGCTTAACTGTGGAGCGTGTTTCCCTATGTTTTCTTTTATTTTTATATATCCTCCTTTCCTCTCTCTTCCCCACCTGTTTTCTTGAGTTTCTAAAGTTTCTCTCAAAATTATACCATATGTTTCTCTCAGAAATGTATCATATACTTTTCTAGAGCCCCAGAATTGTAAGTATATGGTTTTGGGATTAGACCTTTCCGAATCTTATTTTGGATCTCTTGTGAATTGTGGGTTCTTCCTTGTCGACTATACATCGGTTGTGTATTAGCTTGCATGCCAATAGGGTTCTAATTTAGATTCGACAAGTCTATAAATACGTGTGCATTAGTGTATTTAAGACATACAATGAATGAGCACAACAATCAATTAAAACATTTAGAACATATATCCGAGTCCTTAAAGAAAAATGAAACATTACTATTGCCTTTTAGAAGAAATCAAGCATTCATTATAACATTGAAATTCATAGTAAAATAGACATTATATCACATTGGTTGAACTACGTTATCTTTGGCTTGTTTTTTTCAATATTATGAGATGTTGAGGAACTTGATAAGTAATCAATGCTTTAAAACCTTGTTAATCTTGAGTGTTTGCTTTTACTATTGCTAATGCTTTGTTTTCTTCTCAAAAAACTTTGATTATTTCCTAGGTTCCTCAACATCCCCCTCTTTCTTCTTCTCAATTTCTTCAAAATTCTCAACATCTTGATAAAATTCCTCTTATTCAACCCTCAATTGCTTAAAATTATTCTCAAATTAATTCTTTGAAAAACATCTTTATTCCAACTTACTCTACCACTACTTCTCTTCTAAATCCTGAAATGAATATTATGATATTGTTTAACTCTATTTTGGTTTTATAAACTCTGATAAGACAGAAAGTAGCAAAATAATGATTCATTCAGATTTTTACAATATGCACAAATACTCACAAAATGGATTGATACTATGATAAAATAGACAAGCTAAATACAACAATAAATGTATAACAAGAGGTAAGAAGGCTCTTAACTTGTTTGGTGTACTGCTTTGAGTTTTGAATGTCTAAATGATGTGTCTCTACACTGTATAAATACTCTGTGTATGATTCGTTCTAGTCTATTATCCATTAGTCACTTCTATTAGGTTAAGTCAGTATCGATAAATAATTCTAACCTATAGTGGTCGTTAATATCCATGTACACAGCAAGCTACTATTTTATTTTGGGATGATGCACCTATGTCTGCAATATTTGTTTCTACCTTTTATTGCCTTTGAAATCTCACGGATGCACCAATATGATCAAACCTTAATTCTACACAACCAATCATATATCAAATGGGATGTCCAATACTTCAAAGAGGGCTCAAACTCGAATGTAGTTCTCCTACTAATGGGTGTGTGTGCGTAATTTTAGATGCAAGCATATATGCTCTTTTTCCCATCTTTCCCTTGGTTCAAGCATGTAAATGTAAATTGACCTTTGTAAGTTTAAAAATTAGCTCTAACAATTCTATAGGTGCAATATATAATCTTTTTTACCCTTAATAATGTAAAGTGTTTGTCTCAAAATACCTTATAGTGTCTTTATACATATTGGGGCCTATAACTTTGAATTAAGAACCTGGTGGTGTCCAAACTCAAGCTCAAATGTGCCCAAACAACAGTCATAAAATGAAACATGCATAAGAGAAATTGAAAATATGCTTAGGTCACTTCCATCATCTTTGGTCATTGTAGACACTCTATTTTCATCACTTTTGTGTTGAAATTGAAAAATAGAATGACTTTCTGCAACAGTGTAAAAAATAGATAAAAAATTATTAAAACACTCAGATTTGTCTGCACACTTGATGTGCATACTCCAAAATGCATTGGCATATCCCTGATTAGGACAATGCACTATATCCAATTGTCAACCACACTTGATTCATCCCAAGTTAATTTGATACCTTGCAAATGACATCCTCTACTAATTAAGTGGAACAATTACTCAAATGTCAATATTGCATAAATCACATGCAAACTAATGAAGATTGATTAGCTGGTCAAAACAAATTAAATGGATAAATAAAAAATCCATGGAAACTGGTTAAATTCCTAATTATGCAAAGTCAACATATTTAATTTATCCTCATCATCATGACATCATATGGCAAGTGGTTTATTCAAATTGATCCAAGGGTAAAACTTTACGAAATATCAACATAAATGCAATCCATGCTCATTCAATGCAAACTCAATCCCAAATATTAACGGCATAAGTCCACCAAAATTGATTGATCCTCAACCACACATCTAGATCATCATTTGATGGTTGAATAAAACGTATAAAATCTATAAATAAATGGGTCATTTGCCATTATAAACATGACCAACTAGTGCAACGAAGCTCTACCCAATCCTAAAGGTCATCATTCAATAAGATTTTTTGTCAAACTTACTCTGTCAAAATCTAACAAAATATTCACCCATTCCTTCATTACTTAAAAAAAAACATGCATATCTCAAGGGGAAGTGTCGTAGGAATGATGTCATGACATTGAGAAAGACTCCAAGCTCTATATCCAGGCTAAACAAACCTGTATGCCAGCAAGCCAAAGACATCCAAAGAGGAAGGTAAAATCATGTTATTTTGTCTTCATTATGTATTATTTATCTCTTCCTTGTCCTTACCCAATCTGAGGACATGGGCTTGGGTTTAAGGTTTTTATGCATTTGATTTTGATTTTATACTAACGATAAAACTAATTCCCTTGTACTCATGTGTTCAATGTCACTATCGACAATCAATATTGACCTTAAATGGTAGAACTAACCCAAACCCTATAAAGACTCCATGATGAAAGAAAGGGCAAGATATTTCTGTAACATGGCAAATCAAGTTGAAGATGATAGGACAAAGGTGTCACATAGCTAAATAGAATCAATAATATAATTAAAAAACCAAAATAGATGTGCCACTAAGTACTCAGTTTGTAATTTGAAATCCATACATGCAAAGTTGACTAAAGGCATTCTGAAGCAAAGTTGGGTATTGACAAATACCTACCCTAAATGATTTACAACTCTATGTGATAACATAGCAACCAAAAATGTAGTGGTGAAAAACTTAGCAGTAAAAATATAATATGACAAAAATGTAGTATGACAAAACATCGCAAGGACAAAATGTAGCGAGGAAAAAATGTAACGGTATTGGTAATGTTGCAAAAATATAATGAGGAGCATAATTGGGACATTTTAGTGATTAGCACGTTTTTTATTTGTTGTCTATTTCATTTTGGTGATAGTAGTTAACATTTCATGGTGGAAAAGTAATGCACCAGATTTACAAGCAAAATAACAGAGGAAAATGTGATTTTATGAGTTTTGACCTTTAGTTGAAAATTGTGTCATATTCTATGTGAACGCATCCTTTGCTATGTTTTATTCCTACGATGTTTTATCCTCGCAACATTTTTTCTTTGCTACGTTTTATCCTTGCTATGTTTTTTATGCTACATTTTTAACTGCTACATTTTTATCTACTACATTTTCAATGGTTCCTGATATACAAAATCAAATTAATCTGTTATCCCAAGGGTCCCAAAATCTAAGTAATAAGGTCACTTCTAATAATATTTTACTTAACCCTTTTACTTATGAAACACTTATGTTAACTTTTCTAACATGATTTTTGGCTCCAATGTTCAAACTATTTAATGGAAAAGGAGACCCATCTCATCATATAATGACTATTTCTCAGTTTTTACTTATAATGATAAAATATTAACTAAACTATTTCAAATATGTTTGAAGGACTATGCACTTGATTAGTTTTATCCCCCACCATGTGGATGTGGGCATGTTAAACTACAAGATTATTTTGTTATGGCCAACATACCCCTATTCCTTTTGGAATAGGGACCCACTTTTTTAGAATAATGTTTGCCAAGAATTGTAAGATTATATGATGAATGTAATTGTTATAAATATTTTTTTGTTATGATCCAAGGGTTATTCATTTTGACATGTTCTAATGGTTATCTCATGTGTGATCTTAGTTTTTTGCATACAAATTGACTAGGTCTTCACAGACATGAGGAATTGGCTCTTTACAAACTTCATCACGACATTATTATGCATTTTCACATTAGATTCAAACGTGCATGGATTCTTAGAACTAAACATCCCTATAACTAATCATCTAACTATTTTCCTTATGCACTACACATTTTTTACACTTTATTTTAGTAATTTTGAGGACTACATACCTACGAGTCAATCTCAGTATGCCACATGTCACATTCCTATTTTCTCCACACATTGCAACACTCACACCTCTTCACACCAATTTTTTCAATTGTGTGACAACTATTTATTTGGAGCATGACACACACCCTATTTGTTTTACTATATGTCATGCTTTTACATCTGTGCATCCTCATGTCTTCATAGTGCTTGCACATACATATTACAAGAGCCCAAGTTGTAAGAATCCCAAGCCATTCATAGAACTCTGATTGTCATATCAACACTTTCTTATAAACTTGCACCTCTTACTTCACTCAACTTCAATCACTTAAACCATATTTTAAGAATTGTGTAATTATAAACCCACCTAAGGAAGCCACGAGTCACATTATCATAGCCTCTAAACCATGCATTACCCACACATTCAAAATCCCAAAGATCGAATAATATGACTGTGAAGTAACAATAATAAGCCAAATGCCATGATTTAATTCACTATGTACTTTGAAGAACTCAAAGTAACTTCATAAGGCTCTAAAAACTATGAGAGTGTAAACCCATCACAAGATGCAACATGTCCAATTGCTAAGGACCTCGTAGTGGGACATGACTAAGAAGCACCATTGATAGATTCAAGAACTGTAAGACTTAGATCCAACTAAATATTATCACTTGGCTAATACAGGCACCTGCATTTTGACTAGGCAGAAAAAGGAGGCTCCTATAATCCACATAACAAGTGAAAAACAATATAAAACTCATACAAGCTCCTTGACGAAGACATGTGGAATGTGATGCTACACTTTGAGATCATCTTATGCTTCGACTCTTCCCTGAGAGTTCAAACCACTTAGAGTATTCCACTTCACTCTTTAAACATGATGTTAAAGCTAATGGTCATCACCGCGTATCAAATCGGCACAAGTTTCATGACAATTCACATAATTTATCCAACATTAGAGACATGAGAAGAATTATCACACAAATATATTCGCGCATGATGCATAGATAGAATTAATAAGTGTAGAGGCCATATAAATATAAAATAAGAATAAATTGATCAATGGGGCTCGATATATGATTATAGGCAACCTCCATTTTGGATCAAAATATGGAAACAAACATATAAATCATTAAATATATACAAAGCTTATTGAGCATTAGTATAGTCCACAGGCTTATCGGGGCTAACATTTTTAGGTTTTATTATAAGTTGGATCATAACACCTTTTGAGAAAGCTTGGCTTCTAATTTAGAATATCACACAACTTTACCTATGTGAAGATACTCCATGAACTCTAAAAATGACTCGAATGCTCTTGAAAATGCCATTAAGAATGTGCAACATGAAAATTCTCAAAATGTTAAAGTCATATTTGCATGGATAAAACATGGTGATAGTTTGCATGATCTTTCTAGAAAGTCTAATTTAGACAAGGGATGAATCTAAGCCACCTCAAAGTGTAAATCTTGATTCAAGTTGTCTTTTAAATTAGCATAACTCACTTTAAATTTAGATTTAAAGCTTTAGATCTATTTTCAGCTACTTTAAATAGTTTTAGATTTAATCTATTTTTAATAAGTGATCACATGCGATGGCTTTTCTAAAAGAAAAAAGGCAGTGACCATATCCCTTTATATATACTATGTATTGATTTAATTCTATTTAGAAAGGTTTTGGGAGACTAAGAAAGCTTAAGAAATCTTCATGGATGTTTTCTGAGTTTGTTATAGTTTTCTATTTTCTCAAAAATTTAGATTGATGTAGTATTTTATTAGCTTCTAATAATCATTGTATGAAATTTATATACTTTATTATGAATAGGTTAGATTGAGTAATTATACTATTCTAATTGTTTTAGTTGATCAATCATTGATCTCTTATTGCTATAGTTGTATGTGTCATTTGTTATTTTTTGCAGTAGTTAGAGCTTTATAAAATTGTTGTGATATATGTGCTTCTAGATATTCTTTGTAATTAATTTATCTTGAAAAGAGATATTACTAAGATTCACTCATAATGATTAGTCCTTAGACTCTCACACCGTGTTAATTCAGATTTGATGAATATTGGTTGATTTTTAATAAATTTGAAAAAGTGTTGCTTAAACGAAAAGATTACTAAGAAAAAAATTGAACCTTCTTTTTCTTCCCTACATTCTCTTTTTTCTCACTTTTTTATGAATTTTTATTGTTATATCATAGCATCATTGCAAATATCCATCTTTGGGTGTTATTCTAATTACTTAGGTGAATTTACCTTGATGGACTATAGGTCACATGTCACTATTCCACCATGAATACATAGGAGAGTCATAACCTGAAACTTGTACACTAGGTTACTTTGGTGATCCTAAAAAAGAGGGTGAAAACTCATTGTTTATGGTGTGCATAAAACCCACATCAACATAGTTGATAATTTTCTATCTAATTTTTTTATCAACATTATCATGAAGATTACCTTTGCACAAATTTATCAAATTAAATAAAGAGCCAATGAGGCTATTAGTATTATGTGTTTAGGTTCAAGACTATGGTAACATAAATGACTAGTCAATTACCTAATAGTGAACCTCAAAGTCTTTTTGCTCAAAATTTTCTTCCACCCATTAAGAAATATGCGGTCTTTAACACTTACCAATCTTTTGATGAGCTTTGTCATGTAGTTAGAAACTTTGAGATCAAATGCTTAGAGCCAAATATGATTAAATATGAGTCCAATGCTCCAAACTCTATTGAAGCCAAGTTCTAAACTAAGATGAAATTTAAGACTTAAATTAATGAAATTGCCTTCTAACCTAAGAGTGATTCCAATAATGTGGTGAATGTTCTGGAGTAACCGAATAACATACTAGTATTGTCTCAACTAATAAAGTGTAGGAAAATTACAATATTAAGTGAAAATCCACAAAACTTGTTGAAAATAATTATTAAATGTAATATAATCACATTGCCTCCCATTAGAGACTTGGATCCTTCAAGGTGATTGCTTAAGTATTATGAGATAAATTCATTCTAAAATTGTTATAGAATTATAGGATATTGTTCAAATAAATACATGATATCCAAGACCTTGTTGATAACAATCAAATTCAACTAGAGGGAACAAATAATAATTTGAATGAATTGGTGGCTCCATGAAATCAAAATTTCAAGATATTTAACAATCCTCTTCTAAATTAAAATACTCAACCAAAATATCAAGGTAATGTTCATAATATTGATGGAAAATATCAAATAAAACTACCATAATCTCTTAATGCTCATCTACTTAATGGATTTATTGATGTGGTTAGTGTTGCTATAATGAATATGAAGCTTCATCAATTTATTTATTTATTATTATGGTGAGATACCAAATAATAACTCTTGAAATGGAACATTATTCATACAAGCTTTCTAAGAGGAACATGAGTGAGAAACATAGAAGCAATGATTAACAACTCAAGTATTAATGTATGTAGTGAGAAATTGATCAATGGCCTTAGATTCTATTTCATATACTTAGTGCAAGTACTTCAATTATTATTATGGGATGTGATAGAATTGCTCAGATTTCACTTAGTTATGTTCTTCTACCTATCATAGTGGGTCCTAAAATAATTTTAACTTGGTTTCATATTGTATTGAATAATGAATCCTATGATATTTTCCTCAAAAAGACAACCATAAATAATATGAGAGCAATTCCATCCACTTTACAATTCAAAGAGATGTTCATTAATCCCCATCAAGAAGTTTTGAAATGTGTATTACCTAAATAAATATGAAAACAATAATCCCAAATTAGACCTCAAGCAAGCAAGTGTATAGTTAAAATACCTAATACCACACCTACAAGGGCATGTGTATCACAACCTCTTATTTCATAACAAATAGAAATGCCTAAAATGATCCAAACTTTCAAGCTAATATTCATGTTAATGATCATACTATTATGGAACGAGGTTCAATATATAATGAAGATGATAACAATGATGATGACATTATGTTATATTTCTCATAATTATGGGAACCTCTACTTCTTGATTTTACTCTTGAAGATAAATGTATTTCAACTTTAACATAATATGATGATGATTCTATTAAGTATGATTATATCATTGGTTAGTTTTGTTCAATTAACTGATTATATTTTCAATTGAACTATCCCTATATCCTATACATTGTTTAAATTTTGTTATTTGTTTCTCTTTTTTACTTTTGTCAAGTTCTTTATTTCCCTATTCCTATGTTTGTTGTATGGATTTTTTGAGTCCTTGGTTCCTCCCTAGCCTTTTTTTTTTGTTTTTATACCTACTTAAGTTCCCTTTATCTTCTTTTCTCTTCATTTCAATTTCTCCCTATTGTGGATACTAACATTTGGCACAAGATACTTGACATTATAATTTTTTTCCTATCTTTACCATACTTGACTTGTGCACACATATGCAACTCTTATTTTCCATTCTCTCACATTCACTTATTTACTATGGGCCTTAACATTCCCAAGTTAAATATAAAATTCACCTATAGGAAACTCATAGTCTATGTAAAACTAGTATTTTATCTTACTCAGACATCTCTAGATCATTATATAAGTGTTGTTATCTCCCAGATAAAAATGTCAAATTCAAAACATACCATCTAGATGGTTCTATCTAATTTTCATAGTTTCACCCCACACCAAACAAACATCATATCTAAAGTGCAAAAAATTAGTATGGGTCAACTAATATGTCTAGTGTGTCAATGGCATGATAAATTATCCCAGAGAGTATCCTATAAATATAAAATAGGCATAGACCTATTACCTATGTGGAATCTATCTAGCACCCGTCTAGTAAGCACATTCAAGCTAATGCACATGAAAGAGGATTGCCTTATTCTTCCCAAATTTCTAATAAATCACTAGGAGCACATCCTTACCAAGTTTGAAGCGTTCCAAGATTCAAACCAAGATTTTTATTTACCAACTATTAATTATCAATATTCATAGGTTGCATTTATTGAATGATAACTTGCACATAAGAACCTAGCAAGGAGAGCTACATGTGGTCCAATCCCATCCTTAGAGTATAGGGTATGTAGGTATCACTTAACCATTTAATGAGGGTTAGTTTAGGTTAGATTAACCCAACTTTATTTCAATTTTGAAGGCACTAAAATAGTAGATAGAAGTGGACCTAGGGTTACAAGTGAAAGAGAAATATTTTTATGAGTCACACACATAATCAAACCTTAGGATCACACACATAACTAAAATATAAGCAAGCATACCTACCTATGCAAAAATAAATAGAAAATTCCACATAGACAAAATCATTCGATCTAGAATATACCATCTAATGATTCTAACATGAGCCTAACGATACCATCTGGGCATGTCCACAAAGACCCAAAACTTAATTTGAGTGGCATGTAATCCAGTTTTTCATATTTATTTCTAAATACTTACAATCACAATCCTCCATAGAGCAATCAAATTATAAGTATCTCATCCTTTGTATTATTTTCATTATTTGACAAGCACATGTATACATCTAATTTTGATCTTTTCACTATTACAATCAATCTCATGCTAACTTCACCTACTAATCATATTAATTAATCCATTATTCATCCTAGCATTATCCTCTTCTAGTCATTAACCTAACATTTCCTATATTCTCCATATCACACATTAACCTTACCCTCCCTACATGCTAATTAATCATCTCAATACATATTTATTACACCCCTATTAATCCATTAATCAAATCATCCACTTTTTTGAATATATAATTCCGTCCCACTATTTAACCTTAAAATTGAATATGGGGGGCTATATCCTACCTTGACAATATGATAGGGTTAAGAATATATAAATGGCAATGCATAAGGGTGATAATTAAATATACAGTACACCAATTAAAATCTAATCTTAGATATAAGCATACACTAAAATTATTATATTGAGTATAGATTAAATATAGAAAGTACCACTAAGTTATGCCTAGAAATGAAAAAGAAGTAATATACTTAGTTAGTTTTGATGTTAATAATATTATGCTTCTAGTGCTCTAGACATTAACGTTAACTTGGGATGGTTATGTCGATGTTATTATTTGGGTTTGATGCAAGTGTCTTGTATATAATATCAATTGTAAAAGGATGTGACCACTAAAATGCTTCTAGGTTTAACTTTGCCTTCACTCTAGTGCATTCAGATCTATGTCATAGATTGTCACTCCTCATGAATTTGTAAAACCCTAGTTCTTCATCTTCATTATAACCTTGGGGAAAAATAGGTTAGTGGGCACACAGTGTTGAGTTGACCCCAAAGACCACATTATCAGTGGGTGTTTCCTACATAGCCAATACTCAAAAAGAGGGCCTCATACTCATGTAGTTCTCCACTACGTGTTGGATTATATGTGAATCATGAAATATGTGGAAAGAAAATATAATAGTGGCGTAACTTATAACTTGGAAAATTAGGCTTTTGGGTTGCTCCTTTTGTACTTCAAACCTATAGATGTGTTTTACCTATGACTAGTATGAAAATATGAAATCTTTGTTCAATTGAATGCTTGATAAAGTAATTTTGATAAGTTGCATTAGTCTCTCTTGGTCTTTTTTAGGTCTTGTAGGTGAGGACTGAATGAGGGTTGATCTTGTATTTATATCAATCCCTTTGGATAAGTAACTCACATTAAATAACTTAAGCCAACCATTAGGATATGTTTCCTTTTTAAAATAGATGACTTTAAGGCATTAGACAATTATATTAGGTTAAGACACTAATGTCGACACTAGTGTCTATCCTAGATGTTAGTGTCTAAGGAGTAAGAAAGTTTAGACACCAATATTGTGTCGACCCCCCTTGGTCCCCTTCTAACCACTTACGCACTTTATTAATTTAAAATAAATTACGTATCTTAAATTAATGACCTCACCTAGACACCTCACCTTGGACACCTCACCTTAAGACCATTTATTACCCTATGAGTCACCCTAAGACTAGGTCATCTAAATACTAACTACCCATGACCTATTCTCACTCCATCCTAACCTCCCAACCAACTCTCGTGCCTCATAAGCCTGTGTTTTGACCGTTCTCCAATGGCAAAAGCACTTAGCGGATGGAGAAACAGGCCAAATAGCCCTTTTACCCATTTTTTAGCCGCGACGGCGGTCAACTGTCAGTCGATGCTGGTGGGATCACTGACATCGATTACATAAGCCCGAGCTCTAACCTTGAGTTCCCCCCCACCTCTTCGCATATCGACGTGCACACTCTGAGACCAATCATCAGAATTTGACTAATGCTCACCTGGCTACCGAAACTCTGCACAAGTCACTCCAGACGTTGGATTGAAGACATTATACGAGGACCTCAACATCATCCCCAACAGGAACAAGCATTCTGACACCTCTGGTTCTTCATCTAAGAGAGCTAAGTATTCTATCTTATTTTAGTATTTTAAGAATACATTGGTAATTAGTTTCCATTTGCTATTTCTAAGTACTGTTGAGAGACCAGACCCGACTTCTTTTGTGGAAGGGCTGAAAATCCTTCCTCTTATTCCTACCTCCTTTACACACCAACCCTTTACCTTTACCCTTCTTTAGACCCTATTCATTTTCCCGTAACCCTACACAAGCCTTTAAACTCCCAGAGTCCTCTGTCCACCACAGAAATACCCTAAAACCCATCTAAAAGCCTACTGCCCCTATCGACATCGGCAACCTAACTGACGTCGGCACAATTTACCTACCGACATCGACATAATAATTGACATCAATGACTGTGCAAACTAGAAAACTTATCCAAATAGCCCAAAGACCATCCTTCTACCTTTGACCAGCTTGCTGAGACACACGGACTACAGGGAACAAGTACACAATATTTTACCTTTCCATTCCTTTAAGTATTTTATCATTTCATTTTATACAAATCTCTTCTTAAAATAGTGGACTATCATCCCTTACGGAGCTTTACGCTTCCGGGACCAAGCGCGTAGCTTGGCAGTCCACCATATCATCTTCTAACATTTTCTTTGTTTAAGTCTTATTCTTATCTACAGGTGTTTCCTCCACAGCCAAAGAGGAGCTCCTACAACGGTTGGATACGGTGCACAACTTAATCCGGGTATCAATCAAACCCAAGACCTTCTTAACCTTTAGTTTCTTCTGAATATAATTAGCAAAAACTTAGAGAAACATTCTGGCACGCCCGATGGGACCCTGGAGTTTTCCTTGGGTTCATTCTTCTAAAAAGCAAATTTTCATATAGTTGCATTAAGAAAATATCCTTTTCTTGCATCCTCTCTTTTATCTTTTTATTTTAAAAATAAACCATTAGCACAAGTTAAAAAGAACATCTCTCTTTTTCTTCTTGTCACTTCTTTCCTGCATCTTAGAGTAGTGAAAAATTTCATACTCTTAACCTCTTCTCCAATTGTTTGCATTTGAGCAAACGTATTTCGATTTGGGTTAAAAATAATTGCATTTCATTCTTGCTTGAATGCATTCTTAGCTCACTTAGTAATTAAAAGCATTATGAATAAATCGTAGTGCACAAATGTTACACAACCATACCACAATCACATCAAATTAAACACTTAAACATACTTGAGACAAGGCCCGTCTAGGATTTCATCACCTAGTAGATACCTTACCCTTCCTGGTGATCCTACTTAGACTTCACTACCAATAGGAGGACCCACTCTGTTCTTTGGCAGAGTATAAACTATAGGCAAAGTATATATTGGCTAAATGGCCCAGCTCGGCTCTGGGTTCGTGAAGTGAAGGGAGCAAGCCCCAGCACCAGGCCATGTACTAAACCTAACACAGATTTTTGAGCACCAAAACATAACCTGAAACCAGCCATAGACTTCCTCTTTAGGACCTGTTCTAAAAGCCCAATTCCCAAACATATTCTTCTAAGGCATAAGCCACCACGACTCTAAAATTTATTCCTAGAAATTTAACATTTTAGAGGTTGCTTTCCAAATCATCTATTTTGCTATTTTTATCTAATTTTTTGAGCTAGTAAGGTCGCATCATTCTAAGGTCCAAAAACAATTCAGAATTTCTCCTTCTTCTAAAAACTATCAATTTTATGTGTTTTTGGAATCACACAAAAATTGACATCGGATTTTAAACCGACGTCGGCAACTAAGATTCACCGACATCGGTTATACCACCGACCTTGACAACATTTCATAACAGACATCGGTTATTAAACTGACGTCAGTCACTGTCAACCAAATTTTCTTTCCAAACATCAAGCTTAAAACTCAACTTTTTGGTTGTTAAACATAAATTTTGGTTTTTTGAAACTAAAACACACAATTTTTAAAACCTAAACCCCTTTTGCTTTGGATGGTTTTGACACGCAGTCAAGCTAAATTTCTTGTTGACCATGTGAGTCAATAGCCACTCCCACCTTTGCCTTTCATACCAAGTCACCAAATGGAGTATACTTCAGACATTGAGCGTACTCCTATCCAACCTACTCCAAGTCAACCTCTTATTATTCCCGAAGGGGATCAAGAATTTGAGAGATTCCTTGACCACAATGTCAAGGCTCCCCAACATTATCTCACTAGAAGCCAAATGCGAGATCCTTCAGGTAACCCTATTTATGGGATGCCAACTTCCTTGGTTGAAATGACAATGATATCAATAGAATCCGCTACCCAACCCATGGTCACTCAAGCTATTGCCTCGACTAGTAACCCAACCATGGCCAATGATCAAGATTTGGCTTCTCCTTCTATCTTTTTTGGCCCTACCTCCATTGGGGTTTCTGCACCCCCTCAACCACAAACAATTCAACCAAGTTTGACACCTTTTGAGAACTTGATTGTCTCTATCCCATCCTCTCTTGCACCCATAAACACAAGAGTGACCACCTATCCTTTAACTAGTGTCGCCACCATTCAACCACCCTTGGCGGCATCTAGTCAAGTTGTGCCCTCCAACTTCATGGCACAAGCCCCTTTGGCCTCAACATCAGTCCCTATGACGTACTACCAATATGTTTCACCTACACAAATGCAACCAAGTACGTCATACGCCCCTCCCAACACCTTCTAGGGACCCTATAACCTAGGGGGTGCCCCACCTGCCAATCCATCTACCGATCTAATTAAGATGCTGATGGATAAGATGTCCAACCTTGAGACATTTGTTTCAGGTTCAAGGAGTGTTCTTTCATACGAACAAATCTGTAACGAACCTATTCACCCTTCGGTGCCTATTCGACCATACCCTAGCCAGTGAGAACTCCCAAAATTTACTCACTTTCAGAGTAAAGAGGACCCATAACAACATCTAAGAGAGTTTAGACACGCTTTCTACCTTATAGCACACAATGATGCGTTATTACTTCACACATTCCCCATGTCACTTTTTGGCGTCGCTCTTGATTAGTATAGCTCCATTACTAGTCATTGTCTCTTTACCTTCACTCAACTAGCTTAGCTATTTCTCGACCACTTCTCAATCAACATCACTAAGAAGGTCTCCATCACAGACCTATATTCTATTAGACAATTCAATGATGAATCAATAGCAGACTTCGTTGCCCGTTGGAGAGGTTTGATCAACCAACTCTCCTTTTCACTACCTCAACCTGAGCTCATTGAGCTCTTTTCAAGAGCATGTGCCAAGCACATCTCATCCACTTTACGGGTTCAAACTTTTTGCACATTTGATGAAGCTTTCACCATGGCCTGAAAGCTTGAACTCCATGTAGTCGAAGAGGATAGAGTCAAATTGTGTAGTAAAAATACCAACGCAAAATCCAATGACCCTTCTTCCAAACCTTCTTCTTCTCACTCCAAGTCCAAGGGATCAACAAACGCTGTGGTACTTAGATCATCATCTTCTACCACAACTAACCAATCTGAGCCCTCCACATCATAAAACATCACAAAACAATTCCAACAACGGTATGTACAGCGTTAATACACTCCAATAGGAGAATCATACACTTTCGTATTGGATAAACTAGTAAAGTAGGGGGTCCTCAATCTCCCTCAAATTTGACCTGTCTAATTTAACCCCTCACAAGCCATCCCTACATGGTATAGGGAAAATGACTTTTGTAATTATCATCGCGTCAAGGGTCATGACATGAACAATTGCAAAACCCTCAAAAATGTTGTTCAAGACATGTTAGACAAAGGGGACCTTGTTTTGGATAACCCTAATGTGCCGGCCAACCAAAACATGGACGTCTTTAGGCAACCATTTCCTAACCATCCCCCAAGTCAGAACAATGTTCAGACCATGGCCGATGACCCTCAAGAACACAACATATGCACGATCAATACGGTCTTTCCTATCATTCTTATCCAACCTCTCCCACAATTCGAAGAGGTTAGTCAACCCATCTCTCCACCACGAGTAGAAGAGCCTATATCACCCCCACGACATCAAACACCTCCTCTACCCATTCTTCTGCCTCGTGAGGAACCCATATTACCTATTCTTCTTGCCCCGACCTTCCCTCTTCTTCTACCATTGGAAGAATTTACCATTCATACCCCACACCCTCATGTAGAAGGGGCCATAATCCCTCTACTTCACCTTTTAGAGGAGTCTTCCTCTCCTATTTGTCCTCTACCGATGGAGGATAGTCCTCCATCAATCCCCATTTCACACGTAAGAGAGTCTACTTTCACCTCTCCCATATTGGAGGATGCTTTGATGGCACCAACGTCGGTGGCCTCACCCTCATCCTTCATATCACCAATGGAGGATCATACTTTCCACGCTCTGAGACCACATGTGGAAGGCATGATTATCCCTACACTCTATCCTCTCAAAGAGCCAAACTCTCCAATCCCTTCTCTGCCAAGAGAATAACTCGCCACCTCACCTACTTTAGTTGAGGAAGATCTGGTGATGGTTCTCTCTTGCCTTTGGCCTGAGATCGCTGCGTCTAATACGTTTCCACTCTCACAACCACCCAAATCCTCTAAAAGACCGACTGTAAGACCTCACTCGATGTCACCTAAACCCTTCTTGCGATTGGCAGAAATCTTAGGATTTTTCCATTCTAGGAACTTAGAACATGAGGTGCTATGGGAGCAACTTAAGGCTCCTTATCTTACATATCCCACTTCATCTTATACTACCAATCCTTTCACGACAACTTACCCCAAAGTCTCTAATGAGGAGCATGTTTTCGCTTCTAAATCTTTAGAAGTGTAGCCTTCCACATCTGAACCCAAACCCTCACAGGCGTCCACCATGCTGAAACAGATTAAATCTCTCAGTGTTCACCCGATATCAAACCTTACTCACCCACATGTGAAGTTAGATTTGAACCTCACCACGCACAATAGTGGTCCTCACGCTAAACTAAAGAAGACTGCTAAACCACGTCGGTCTACTCCCCCACCTTCACCATTGCCCTTTATTTTGGGTCCACATCCTTCCACTCTAATAGGAGTGCTCCCAATTCCAACACCTTGCAAAAACAAACTGCCTCCATTACTCCCTCTACCCATCAAAAACATACTTCCTCTAAAAAATTTGGCACCTCTCACCAAGAAAGTGCCATCTATGCTTGTGGCCACACCACCAACCAAAAATGTGGTACGAAAAACTCCTCTTACAACTCCTAAACATAAGTTGTCAACCCCTATTGCAATAACGAGCACATACCCATTAGTGGGGTCCTATGCTTCAGTGTTGTGCTGATTGTTGCAATCTTTTAGCATCGTTCTCCCACCTATTAAGCCATACCAACCTCTCAGATCAAAACCATCTTGGTTCGACGACACTAAAATTTGTGCGTATCATCACACACCTGGGCATGATACTGAGCATTGTTGTGCTCTTAAAGTTGTCATTCGCCAACACCTGAAAAAGGGCACCCTTCTCATTAAGGACCCCTTTGACAAACTACTGACACCATCCCATGCCTCCCAAACCTCCTCACCTTCATCGAGATCCCATCATCAAACTATGGTCCCTCTACTACCTTCTCCCCCTATATTCGAAATCAACACCATTAATGTGGCTACCAGGTCCCAAACTCTAAAGGATAAAGGAAAAGAGCGAGTTTCTATTCCTTGGACATATCCATTCGCCAAGCCTTCTTAACCACCAAAACCCAAGATTTCTATCTTGGGCACATCTCAACCAACATCTTCTGGGGCAATTCATGACTCCATGGTGAAACAACTTCACCAAACCCCTATGAAAAAGTCTTTGTATGACCTAAGTCAAAGCTCTCCACAACATCATCAAGCCTTAATCAAAGCTTTACAGGCAGTGGAGGTCCAACCTGAAGACCCCTAACCATTAGTTGCTCTAGTCAAATCATTACCCACCATTGCATCCATCACCTTCAGTGATTCTGAGATTCCAGACTACAACCTGGAAGATCAAGATCTCACCCTCTTAAACTAAGCCTATCAGGCAAAAGCTTTGCAGGATGCATCCTCGCGTCGCACTCCTTGTCAAAGAGGAGCTTCAACGTCTTCTCTCTGTCTCATTTATCTAACTCATTAATTATCCGCAATGGGTGTCAAACATTGTCCTTGTCACAAAAGCAATTGGGGGAATTTGAATTTGTGCTGACTATCGTGACCTCAACCTAGCTGGCCCAAAGGATGACTTTCCTTTGCCAAACATCGACCAAACCATGCCTATAATAAAAATATGAAAGAGCGAGATTTCAAAATTAGAGATCTCGTCCTTAAAAAAAACCAACACGTGACCAATATGGAAAGAAGTAAATGAGGCAAGTTTGCTCCTAATTGGCTTGGACCTTATATCATAACACACAAGTATGGATCAGGGACTTATCGTCTGTCTTCTTTCGAAGGGCGGCCAAAACTTGAGCCCCTAAATGCCTTACATCTGCAACCATTCTATTGTTAACCATTCACTTGATGTTTAACTTGAGCTCATCCCTTGAGCAACCCCCATCATCCTCATTCCTATTCCTTTCAACCCTTTTTCCCTACAAACATTAGTTAACCCTTTTTTAAGCATTAATGCTTTGTCCTAATAAAAAGGGAAACCCCTAAACCTCTATAGTCTAGTCCATGACTAAAACTTCAATCAACAAAAAAAAAATATAAAACTGGGATGCCTAACAAAATATTCAAAGGTCAAAACCAATAAATGTAGACTGCTCCCTCGAAGGATAGCTGCATTATTACTATAACTAATAGACTGCTCCCTCGAAAGACAGCTATTCAAAGCTATCAAAACATACAAAGTAAACTATAGACCATTCCCTCGAAGGATGGCTATGCCCAATTTTTTCTACAAACAACACCCTCTCAGAAGCTTCCTGCACCGATCAGCTTCACATGACCACAAAACAAGACAACATCCCCAAGTAGACTTCCCGCATTGATTAGTCTAAAAAAAAAAAAAAGACTGACAAACTATTAAGTCATGGACTTGCCTATAGTCATTCTCAGGGCCACCTATAAAAGGGGCAAAGTTATCCCTACTAAAAAGGGTTACGCTATCCTCACATCTCACATAATCACACCTATTACCCCAACATACTCAAGGGACTTTGAGCTCACTTAACGTCAAGTGATTAGAGTAATTTTCTAACACAAACCAATGGTCAATGACGTAATGCATGAATGGGGCTTTTGTTTACAAAAACCCTATCTATGCTATCACTATGGTCCTTGTCAATGAAAAAGCAAAACACCTTTCACTTCTTATACACCTTCGTCACATACAACCAAATCATTTTCCAAACCAAAACAAACCAAACCAAACCAAAACATTTTCTAACCAATAACACAACATCATGCAATTTGTGTTATCTAAATTATCATAGCCCATTCACACTAGTTTCTATGGAAAACAATACACATGGAAGATATCAACCAAACACAATTTATGTCAAGCATATACCATCACTAATAAAGAAACTTGCTGAAGCATAAATAATCTCATTTCATTTTTAGCATACACCATCACCAATATGGAAAATTGCTAAGGATGAAAAATCACATAACCTATGTTATAGCATACACCATCACATAATATGGAAAAGGCTGTAACATCATCATACACTCATCATTTTCAACCTAACCAAAACAACTATCAACAAAACACAATTTATGTCAAGCATATACCATCATCAATATGGAAACTTGCTGAAGCATAAATAAACTCATTTTATTTTTAGCATACACCATCACGAATATGGAAAATTGCTAAGGATGAAAAACCACATAACCTATGTTACATCATACACCATCACACAATATGGAAAAGGTTGTAACATCATCATACACTCATCATTTCTAACATAACCAAACCAATCCATAACCTACCCTCTTTTTCCCTTTTGGGGAGAACTACATTGGCCTGAGGCCCTCACATGGGCTATGTAGGCAGTACTCAGTTGACATGGGGTCTTCTGAGGTTAGCTCGGCCATTCGTTTGTTCATCTACCTAATGGGCCAACCATATAACCTTTAACCATAACCTAACCTAGTCAAACCCAATCCATAACCTACTCTCTTCTTCCCTTTTGGGGAGAACTACATTGGCCTGAGGCCCTTAAAATAGGGGCTATGTAGGTAGTACTCAGTTGACATGGGGTCTTCTAAGATTAGCTCAGCCATTCATTGGTTCATTTACCTAATGGACCAACTATCTAAACTAGTCCAAAATCATGCCCACACAACCAGCCCTGACATTGTAGAAGTCACCTTAGACTTCTCATGGGGCACATTGGAGATCACATATATCTCCCTAACCATAACAAACTACACTTGAGATCACTTATATCTTAGCCTGACTCGACAAACAACCTTGGAGATCGTGACTATCTCCTTAGACCATGACCACTTTTAAGACAACTCTACCTTGGTTGTTTTGATTGCATATGCCACCTCACAAATAGTTAGCAAATTGTCTACGACCGTCACACCTATTGTCGGATCGCGCCCAATTTGATCCTCAATATTTGTGACATTTTCATATTTTTTGAGATCACTTCTTAGCCTGGGATACTTGGAACACGATGACCATTGGAGCTACATATTTGATCGATTAACCCAATTAGCTAACACTAATAAGCTGGGGATTGGTTACTTTGATTTTAGTACTCCTCAACCATTGGAGCTACAGCTTTGATCATTTAACCCAATCAGCTACCACTAAAAAGCTGGGGACTGGTTACTTTGATTTTAGTGCTCCTCGACCTTGCCTATGACAATTTGACCTACCTATCATGTGAAGTGGTATACATGCAATCTTAACTATTGCAGCATTCACACTCCAACTTCACCATACCCATCCACTGCCTATCAAATCGGCACCCGATTTCAGATTACCTTCCCTCAACTCCCGCTTTGAGGGGGGATACCTCATCCCATACCTGGGGCAAACAACATCTATTTTTGTCTTGCAGTCTGTTAGAACAAACCACAAGATAAAAAGGGGCAAATGTAGACACCAATATTGTGTCGACCCCCCCTTGGTCCCCTTCTAACCACTTACACACTTTATGAATTTAAAATAAATTACTTATCTTAAATTAATGACCTCACCTAGACACCTCACCTTGGACACCTCACCTTAAGACCATTTCTTACCCTATGAGTCACCCTGAGACTAGGTCATCTAAATCCTAACTACCCATGACCTATTCTCACTCCATCCTAACCTCCCAACCAACTCTCATGCCTCATAAGCCTATGTTTTGACCGTTCTCCAATGGCAAAAGCACTTAGCGGATGGAGAAATAGGCCAAATAGCCCTTTTACCTATTTTCTAGTCATCGACGTCAGTCAACTGTCAGTCGACACTGCTGGGATCATCGACATCGGTTACATAAGCCCGAGCTCTAACCTTGAGTTTCCCCCCACCTCTTCGCATATCAACATGCACACTCTGAGACCAATCATCAGAATTTGACTAATGCTCACCTGGCTACCAAAACTCTGCACAAGTCACTCCAGACATTGGATTGAAGACATTGTATGAGGACCTCGACATCAGCTACAATAGGAACAAGCATTCTGACACCTCTGGTTCTTCATCTAAGAGAGCTAAGTATTCTATCTTATTTCAATATTTTAAGAATATATTGGTAATTAGTTTCCATTTGCTATTTTTAAGTACTGTTGAGAGACCAGACCTGACTTCTTTCGTGGAAGGGCTAAAAAGCCTTCCTCTTATTCCTACCTCCTTTACACACCAACCCTTTACCTTTACCCTTCTTCAGACCCTATTCATTTTCCCACAACCCTGCACAAGCCTTTAAACTCTCAGAGTCCTCTGTCCACCACAGAAATATTATGAAACCTGTCTAAAAGCCTACTGCCCCTACCGACATCTGCAGCCTAATCAACGTCGACACAATTTACCTATCGACATCGGTAGAATAACTGACGTTGGTGACTGTGCAAACCAAAAAACTTATCCAAACAGCCCAAAGACCATCCTTCTACCTTTGACCAGCCTACTGAGACACACAGACTATAGGGAATAGGTACACAGTATTTTACCTTTCCATTCTTTTAAGTCTTTTATCATTTCATTTTATACAAATCTCTTCTTTAAATAGTGGACTGTCATCCCTTACAGAGCTTTACGCTTTCGGGACCAAGGTCCCAGCTCGGCAGTCCACCATATCATCTTCTAACATTTTCTTTGTTTAAGTCTTATTCTTATCTACAGGTGTTTCCTCCACAGCCAAAGAGGAGCTCCTACAATGCTTGGATACGATGCCCAACTTAATTTGGGTATCAATCAAACCCAAGACCTTCTTAACCTTTAGTTTCTTCTTTCTTCTGAATATAATTAGCAAAAACTTAGAGAAACAAAGAGTATAAGTTTAAAACTTAAAAAGATGGAAGAAAAGTATATTTTAAGCATTCTAGGCAAGATAGAAGACCTAGGTCATCAACATAAGAATGATCAGACTAAGAGATATAGGTCAAGGGGCACAAGATAGAGCAAATATGAGACTTGCAGAAGTGGAAAAGATCCAAAATTGAGAAGAACAACCAAGGTTTGAGTTTTCCAAGTGTAAAATATCGAGGTGCTATATAATCCATAAATATCATATATATTATCCCCCCTCCCCTTGACTTAATCTCGTAATGAAAGTGCTAGTTTAAAGGAAAAGAATGTGTTCCCTCATGTGTAAAACACACCTTGTTTTCATGTGTGACCAACTTGAGGGATTTATTGGTAACTGAACTATAACCAAGAGCATGTTACACTATATAATCAATACATATATTCTATGATTGAAAGTACTTGAAATAGATTGAAATTGAAAGAATAAGATTGAGGAGTACACTTATGTGTCAATGTAACCACCTTGCCTATTGGAAAGTTGATTTGAGAAAGATGTATCATTATAAGTCTCTAAAACTGAGATTATGACAAATTTATAGAAATATTGAATTTGCATATATCCAAGGAGATATATAGAGAGATATTGGAAATCCCATGGCCCAAATTTAGAGAAAAGATGAGTTGCCACCTGGTAGTTGAGATTAGCTCAATTATGCAACCCAATGATACTTATAACCTAGTAAGGCTAGATGATACAATCAAGTCCAACCTGAAAACTAGGAAAGATTGAGTTATTTAATCACTTCAACCATACCAAAAAGAGACCTAACTATTATAGTATATTGGCTCAATAAAGGTTTTAAAGGTCCACATGATATCAGTACAAAAAAGTTTGTGATGTGGTAATATTTAATACAAATTTTTTTGGATTATGAAACTGATCTAGATTTTGCAATATTAGGCACACATTGTATAACATATGCACCTTAGATATGTATCATGTTGATACTATGTGTAAAAATGGTACTAACGTATAAAATTTTGTCACAATTATGAATTTGAATCATATAACTATGTACTTTAGCCAAATCTAAAAAACTATGTAAGTATGGATAACATGATTCCAAAGTATGCCCCCACTATATATGGAGAAATCTGAAACTGATATAAGTACCAATATTGATAACATGTTTCTAAAACGTGCCCACACTATAATCTAGAGACATTCAATATTGAATAGGTGTAGAGAACATGCTTCCAAAGCATGCCCCCACTGAATTTGAAAATTGTGAATGTGTGGAAGCCATGTTCATATGACATGCTCCCAATGAATATGAAAAATATGAATGTGTGGAATCCATGCTCATACGACATGCTCCCAATGAATATGAAAAATATTAATGTGTGGAATCCATGTCCATATGACATGCCCCAACTAAATCTGAGAACTGATATAAGTACCATATACTGAATGAGTATGGATAACATGCTTCCAAAGCATGTTACCATTAAATCTAAAAACTGTTCCAAGTGTGGAAAATATGCCTCTATGACATGCCCCCACTAATACCCCCTATTGAGGTGAGGTAAATATAGTAACTAGTATTTATCTTACCTCAAAAGGATAATACAACTATATAATCTATAAATGTAACCATGTAGCATATAAAAGGAACATGTTTATAATTTATAGATATATCATTGAAGTGCATAGAACTAATGTGATCACATGAAGACCTAATATGTAGGATAAGGATCATGAAAAGATCTATATAGTAATAGTACAAGTTGCTCAATAGGCAAACAAACACACACATAAGAGCATTCAAAAGTAAGTCAAAAGGCAATGGTTCAATGAGACTGTAAACAAGGGGCATGTTCAAATATTGCGCAATCAAAGGGACATGACTTAGTCAAATGTTAATAAAATCAAGGATGGCATATTCAAATGTCCATACAATAAACAATGAAATATGAAAATGTCAATGAAAGCATGCATAGGCACGAGGGATGCAAGAAAATGAGCATATTCAAATGCTCAAACAAGGAATATAATAGCAAGGCAAGACACTCAAGGAAGTTCATAAATTAAAGCATAAGCAACCAGCATAAACATGTCATAATAACCCATGGATCAAATGTGTTATTAAAAAATGTTAAGTGTATAGCATATCAAGTACCCTATCAAAGATATAATCATGGATAAAGGCATGTGTAAGTACAAATATGAGCTTAAACGTGATAATTAAATGTGATCATTGAACCATATAACCTATGTATTAGGAAATTTTAGTATGAACTTTGTTTATAATATTAATATATGTAATGTCTAAATAAAACTCTCAAGATAGCTCATAGAAGAGAGTCTTAAGGAGAAGTTGAGAGATATGAGGGATGAGGATCAATGTTGACTCCTTGTATAAAGGATATCACTATCCTATATATTGTAGTCTTTTTTGTTGAATATATCATCTGAATAAAATATATGTTATTGTATGTTTTTTGCAAATATGGGTTAGCTATGCATAAACTTTGATCAACCTCATTATCGAGTATTAGAGTGGGGATGGGATCTTGAGAGTTGAATGAAGGAATTATCATTATTATTCTTAGTTTCCTCTTTTCACAAGATTTGAATAGAGTAGCATTTATGTTGTGCGAAGTAAATCAATTGTTTTTCTATAGTCATATGTTAGTTTTTACATCCAGATTGATCTGACTCAAGCTCGGCTGTCTCACCGATATTACATATCAATATAGGCTGTGTCTTCCATATTAGGGAGATCATGGGAGTTTTGGAACTACACCATTGCCAACAAAGAGTATATTTTATAGAAATTCATGTGTAGATCTATTCATGATGCTTTTTTGCCTATCATAGACAACTGAGCATCCTTATGCCATGTGTTTGCAGTATTTTTTATGTGACATGTTCTATCAGAACATGTTAGTTCTATATTTTAGTCTATATCTACATAAACTTTGGTGATCTTGTGTCACCTAATGCCTACTACTCAGTGTATAATCATTATGGATTGACATATTACATTATGGTTTGGGTCTTCAAAATCATCACTCCTTAACACATTACATCTAGTTCAACTATTTTTATGTGCTCTCCATCTTCATTCATATTCTCCATAGTTTAGTTAATAAATCATGCCCATACTCCCCAATGTCACCCATTTATTTTGCATAGTTCAAAAGGCTACAAAAAATAGATAGATTGCTTGGCATTCTAAATAAGCTGGATCATATAATCTCCACATGGAAGGCATTGCACAATTAGTTCCAAGAAGATGCACTAGATTTGAGAAAATACGTATTCCATACAAGCTCAATAGTATTTACTTCTCTTTTCTTAGATTTAATTGTTATTAGTAAAGTCTTTGGTTAGGTGAAATTTGATGCTATTTTATAGTATTGTTTATTAAGGTTAGAGAGTCATCAATTTGTTTAATACTTTTTGAAAAATATTAGTTTGATCAATTGTCATTTTGTCTTATCTCTTTATCAAATGTTAGAATCAAAATTATTTTTGTCAAATAGTCAATTTTTTATGTAATTAGACACATTTTCACTTGTATACGGCATCTAGATTGTGGGGGGCAGGGTCAAAATAGAAAAATTAAGTTATATTGAAAATTTTGAAGGTAAAGATTTTCATACCTGGCAAGTTAGAACACAATTGCATTTTATTGACAAAGACTTATGGGAGATTACGAGTGGTAAAATACTAAAATTGCTAATGCAGATGAAGCCATCAAGTGGAAAAATAAGGATTGAAGAGCAATGACAATTATTGGTCTAAGGTTATTTGATGCATACTTGTATCATATAGACCTATCAAAGACTTCAAATGTTATGTGGAAAACACTGAACAAGTTGTTTAGATCACAAACAAGAAGTGCAACATTGACCCTGAATCAAAAGCTATTTGGACTCAAAATAAAAGAAAGTGACAACATGGTGCAACATATAATTAAGTTTCACTCCATTATAAATCATTTATTAGGAATAAAAGTAGATATGACTGATGATGATGCAAAAGCTGTCTTACTAAATAACATGTCAGATAGTTCTTCAAACATGGTTTTTATACTAAGCAAAGTAAATCTTAGTTTAGAAGATCTAATTTTTTGATTGATAGATGAAGAAAATAATAATATTGGTTTAGAGGAAAGTGTTATATATGTTAAAAATAGAACCAAATGCACTTCTAAGTCATAAAAACACTATGTAAAAGATAGAACTCACAGCTCAAGGAAAAGGTTTCTTTGTCATTACTATAAAAAAATTGGACATGGTGTTAAATATTGTAGACAAAGAGCACAAGATATCCTTGAAGGGAAACTAAAAGAGAAGGCTCTCATTTCTAAAAAAAGAGATGAAAAAGTGATTGGGAGGTGAAAACCACTTATTCAAATGATAAAGAATCAGTTGGTTAAAATAATGATGAAGACTTTATGTACTAGATAACTATACCAGAAGCTGAAAGAAAAAATAGGATGGGGGATAATTTTACCTCTTATTAGTCACTAATGATGGGGTGCCTTTTTACAGTAGTGGCACTTTAATTTCTATTTTCAACTTATATGAAACAAGAATAAAAGTGTATTCCTGTTCATGTAATAAGTGATATTTTTTAAATGTAATACCTTAAAAGTATGATAGTATAGGAGATCCAGATCATTAGTACTAAAGTAAGAGATGTTCTTGATAAAATTAGTTGGTAGGTGTGTTCCCACTAATTTTTGATTGGTTTGGTTGATATTCTCAGATTTGGTTGATGTAGTTCCCTTTGGATGGTTAGTATGTTCTCAAGTGGTTGATACATGTTCCCAGCTTGGATGAGGTTCCCATGATTGGTTGATAGTGTTCCCATTTTTTGGTTGATTTTTTCCCACAATCAAAGTGCAAGGAAGTAGCACAAAGGAAGGTCAAGACATGTGTAAGTTGTTTAGATAGAGGATGGTGTTTCTCCCCATGTTCATACTAAGGAGTGGCATATTAAAGAAATTTAGTTTGAAATTTGTTTATAATATTAATATATGTAATGTCTAAATAAAACACTCAATATATCTCATAGAAGAGAGTCTTAAGGAGAAGTTGAGAGATATGAGGGATGCAAATCAGTGTTGACTCCTTATATAAAGAAGACCAATATCTTATATATTATAGTCTTTTTTATTGAATATATCATCCAAATAAAACATATGTTATTGTGTGTTTTTTGCAAATATGGGTTAGTTGTGCATAAACTCTGATCAACCTCATCACTATGTGTATCAAGATCAAAGAAGCGGATTCCCCCAGTGTCGGCATGATATGAGTGGTAGGAAGGCTCAACATCTGAAAATATGAATAGATCATGTATTTTTGTATGCTTGTATCACACTCAAGTATAAGTGTGACACACATGTGTGTATGTATATAAGTAGAACTAACACATAGATGCCAAGGATCCAATATAACATGTAGATGCCAAAATTGTTTTTGGATTTTTGAATGTTTTTTAGTTTTTTGGTATTTTTAGAATATTTAAATATGAAAGATCATCCTATGATGTCATCCAATAGATGATCATAGATATTTCCCCACTATGAATCTATTGTAATAATTTTGTGACACTGTCAAGGAGCATGTATAGGTTCAATATCTATCACAATAGTATGGGTGATGTTTTGCATATGTAAAAAAGGACTTCGTGGTCATGAAGCAGTAGTAGGAGTAATATGAGTAGGGGTTTGTGGAACCTATCGTTGAGTGCTCTATAATTTATTTGGAATAAAAATAATAGGAATATGTGTAGGTGCTTTAGATATCATTCTGTATTATATAGATAAAATACAAATCTTTTACATTTAATATTTTAAAGATTACTTCTTTTCTCATAATTTTTCCTGTACAACTTCCCTCTTTACTTTTAGTGTGAAATTGATTTCCACTTAACTGGTTACATTATTTTATAACATTATAATTAATAAATAAATAATCATTTTATCACATCATCTTTATAAATAATCATAATTAATTTATAGATAATATATAAATTTTACTGCATTATATTTATATAATTAAATAATCATAAAACTAATTTATAGATTTTTACCACATCATATTTATAAATAATCATATTATTGTAGAAAAAAATTATCATAAAAAATTACCACATCATAAAAAATATCATCACATGATAATAAATAAATAAAAGATATACAGATCATTACTAATTTATAAGTAATATATATATATATTATTATATTATATTTATAAATAATCATAACAATGAAATTGTAAAAATAACTAATTTATAGGTAATTAAGAATGAAATCTTAAAAATCAATTATCATAAAAAATATTATCACATCTTAGTAAAGAAATAGATAATCATAATTAGTTTAGTAAAAAAATAGATAATATATAGATAATCATAATTAATTTATAGGTAATATATAATTTTTACCGTATCATATTTATAATGTTACATCTTGATTTCAGCCTATGATTTATAATCTTTGAATCCGTAGATTATTATGGTTATTATCTACTTATTATTACTTTGATTTAAATGTTATTACATCTAATGTTATGGGACAGTGATATGCTGATTAGATTGCATTATGTGATAGATGTACTTTCTTATTCTGTATATTTATTAGTTTTGCATTATATATATATATATATATATATATATATATATATATATATATATATATATATATATATATATATATATATTATGATGATGATGATGATGATGATGATTCATACTAACTACCTACTTGTTGCGAGGTGGATATATGATTGATTCTACTCTTAGAGTATAATGAGGGAGAGCATCATCAAAGAGGATGAACTAGATGGGATGATTGAGGGATGACAGATGAATTGTTAGTGACCCTACACACACACACACAGTATATTTAAAATATTATATGTGTAACATATTTTAAATGTTAGTACTTATTATAAAAATCTTGTTGTGATTGTATTTTGCATGTAGATTTAGTTCTTGACATGCATAACATTATATAAGATTTCTTATAATTATCTAGATTTTTGAGAATAAATCAGGAACAAATAGATATTTAATTTTTATTAAATATATAGCTAGTATAATGCCTTTTAAACATCTTTGAATATTTAGCTCATTTATTTATTGATATTCAGGATGTCAATATAAGTAAGACAAGAGTGTGTGTGTGTGTGTGTGTGTGTGTGTGTGTGTGTGTGTGTGTGTGTGTGTGTGTGTGTGTGTGTGTGTGTATAAGTTATTGAAGATACAATTATATTACAATTAGAAGTAATTATTGATTTAATATCTATTAGTTAAATAAATAATTATCTTTGTTTTAATTGCTTTCATGGAATTGAATTATCTTAAATTACTAACCTGGAGTTAAGATAATCTAAATTTAGTCTTGGAAATACATGCATGAAATTCATTGAAAACTAGAATTTAGATATTATTATTTTATTGGTCAACTAAACTTATATTTAAGCTAACCTGAGAGAACTATGGCATAATTATATTTATTAGACAGTAATATATTTAATATTTATTAAAGAAAGTTGAAGTAAGGATAGATTGTGGCTTTGATAAATAGATAACTGTAGTTAATAGGAAATTAAAGATGCCACATATGGAGGGAAAACTAAGAGACTTAGCATGCAAAGAGAAGGCATAGAAGTAGAGGTAAATAGTTTTATAAATTAAGTCTGATAAAATGAAAAATAGAGAAAGAGACATAAAGAGAATAAGTGGAGGATTTTGAGAGAGATTGAGAAAACCAAAAAGAAAGTTGTATTCATCATACAAGCAATTATTTTGCAAGGCAGGTTCTATAATTAAATTTTTTATGTGCAATATTATAGGAATGAATTGATTTAAGAGTAGGCATGAGTATTGAAATCTAGTAAACTAATAAAACCTTGACTACATTTTCATTAAATACATATTGGAATATGTATTGGCATTCAACGTCTTAATATAAAAAAAAAGAACCTAGAAATTTATTTGGATTATGTATTGGGCTGGATATAGCTTGTATTGGTATGTGTATTACCTAAATGGGTCTACATCTTACTTATTATGATTGTGATTATATATATATATATATATATATATATATATATATATATATATATATATATATATATATATATATATATAAACTTTGACTACATTTTAAATATTCAAGGAAAGATCTTCATAAATATGCAAACTGTGTCATATCTTTTTACAACATAAAAGTATTAGTATGGACAAAGCCATAATCATATATAATTGCTAAAGTCTTATTTATAAATAATTTCCAACGTCCTAAATATATATACATACAGATAATGCCTTTTATTTAAATATATGTTATGAGGGAAATATTTATCTTGCATCTTATACAAAACATATACAAAGACTGTATTTTAAGAGAGAATCTTACTTATCTTTATGACTATGTAATACCTATGTGAGCAGCATCATAAGTAATGAGATGCACTTATATTATTAGGCAATATTTTATTATTATATCTGAATCAATTCATTTAACAAGTTGTAGATTATTATTGGGAAACATTTTATTTTTATATCTAAATCATATTTTTGACAACGTCATATATATGAGGGTAGCGTTTAAATATTGTAGCCGAGTTTTAAATGCAAGCAACATCTTCTAATGACATTCTTGAGATTTCTAATGTAGGTCATAGTAACTTTATGAACTGCAACATCTTATTTAATTTGTTGGAATGCTTTGTATCTTCTAGTTGTGAGGATATAGTAATTATACGAAGGAAACTATGTTTCCTTTTTAATGCCATATCGAATGTTAAGTGAAACTTTATTTTTACCTTAGATTTTTTGTATTATGGTTTTAGCGAGCTGCTCTACCAGCTGAGGTACATTTAAAAAAAATAGAGTGATTCTTAAAAGAATCATCAATAATTAACTCTTTAAAACATGCAATGAGCTAAATTATACATGCGTGCTAATTTTTACATGCAACAAGTTAAATAGTAATTTTAGGGACTTATTTATGACATACAATATATAAGTTTTAATCAAATTAGGTTAGGCATGCAATGCTTTATTTTACTAAGCAGGTAGCGACTTAATTATTTATACAAGTGACATTTATTAGTTAATTTATGGTGATGGCAAAGCAAAACTTAAATACCATGTTAGGCAATTATTTGTATGCAAGCTATTATGGGATGATAAATAGCTATAGTCATCATCATATGGTAAGTAATGGATGATAAAATACCAAAAAAAATGCTATACATATGAATGAAGGTATATATATAATAACCATAGTATACTGGTTTTACAATGTATTCTAAGATATACCACATACAATTTATATAGATATCCAATATTGGCTAAAAATATTTTCAGTATATTATATCACCAAGTTAATAAATGAGATAATATCATTAGACTAAAAAGGCCTGAGAGATATATAAAATTTTGTAAAAATTCAGGCAAAGACTTTACTTGGGTAAATCCACTTTTTATAGAAGGTTATATAACCAAAATTATGAATTTTAATAATTATTGATGCTAAAGAATTATTACTGGATCTCTAAGTTATTCTATGATATGTTTAAATTGAATGTTTAACTTGTATAAGTGCATTTCGTCATATGTGAATATATATGGATATTAGGTTGTTAACTAATTATAGGATTCTGTAGAATAAAAAATTATAACCTTTTAGAAATAGAATAAGTTACTAGAATGAAATAACATAACATGTTTATGAGTTACTTGTTTTTTTTCTATTATTTTGAATGACTGCTTGAAAATTATAGAGCTAAAGGGATGTGTTTTTATTGTTGGTGTTTTATGTATGTATCTACTTAAAGAATGTATATTATGCAATCTAAGCCTAAAATATACCTAGATGGTATAATCTATACTTGTTTTCCTATCTTTTAGGTTTATGAGACTTTTTAAATCATAAGTTTGGTTATGTGTTATGTAAATGTGAACTATGATAGTATGGAATGTCATAGAGTTATATAGTTTAAAGGTATGTTAATCACCTACTATGGAAGGTATGATAATATAGAATCACTTATTAAATGAATGATATATAAGGATCCCAAAATCACTCAATGATCCATGTTAAATCACCTATTATGTGCAAAAACCTCTCTTCTGAACATTTTATGGCTTTCTTGATCAAACTGGGCATATAATCATGTTCTATAGATTGTAGGGTAATTTTTTTGAAAATAGCCTTCTAATATGGATCTTTAACCTCTGCACAAGGTTGAGAAAGGTATATAATAAATTCATTTACTTATATACATTAATAATCCAAAATAAAATATTAGCCAAATTTGGCCCACATAAGGATCTTTTGCCTAGAAATGGTTTGAATAGATGAGTAGAGTTTTGGATGGAATGAGTGAACCAAAGGCTTGGAAAGAGGTCTAAGATTACAAAGTAAAAAATACTAGTATGTTCCCATCGTGTTTCAAGAATTCAAGGGCATGAATCAGGTCACACAAAGTCTTAGAATTTCATTGGAGCCTTCTAAAGAGATAATAGTTTCTTGCACAAGTCTAGAAGAACCAGACTGTCATAAACACGTCACACATAGAAAAATAGGCTAGTCCAATAACACATTTGATAAACACACTCAAGAAATTGGTCAAGGCCAAAAGAACACATGGACATGATGTTTTTCATGCCAAAAAAGCCCCTACAAATTTCATATCTTAATGATTTCTCTATCTCTAGATATAAGTCTTCAAAATTGAACAAGAAAAATGAAATGTGCACAAGGGCATCAAGTTAAATTTGCAGCAATTAACCATTTGGATTTAAAAAATACTTAACAAGTAAGATGTGCATGGGGAGGTTTAATATAGGTCTCGTGATATAGCCATTTGGAATCAAAAGAGTGAATGAGAAGCTAACAAGTGTCTAAATCATAGAATCTCAAAGCAGATCTAACGATGAGCGATAATCTAACGACCTCAGTGGGTACCAAAAATCCAATAGAGCATGTTAAATCATGCATCAAATATCTAATGGAACATGGTGATTGACAAAGCTAGTGGGTCCAAGCAGATCAATGAAGTATGTCTAAGCATATAAAAGTAGATCGATGATGAATAAAAGGTCAATAAGTTAGTGAATCTTGAAGATAAAAGCATAGTTTCCAAGTGTCAAAACCATGGTAACTATCAAGTAAATCAATGGTACACATTTGAGCCATGTAAAGGAATATCAATGGTGCATGATAAAGTATATCTAATGATGCTCATCCAATTACAGGTATATAGATCAATAGTCAACATTAAAATTTGAAGCTAAGAGACTTCAATAGAGAATAAATATGACCTAAGGTTGAACTAGGGTAAATATTTCAAAAGTTGCCATTGAAGCTTAGTCGATACCTTTGTTAGAGGATCTAGTGCATGCAAACTTAGTTTTATTATGGTTTCAACATCATTTCATAAAGGGAGATCCTCATTTGTAGTGGATTCTCTATTCCCACAAGGATCAGAGGTAGAATAGGTATATGTAGGCCTAATATAGTTCAAGAAAGATGTTATGTAGTTTGTAAGATCTTCATGGCTATTGACTATAAGAAAACCAATAATTTGATTGTTTTTTAATCTATAGTAAAGACCTATGTTATCTCCCACTTGGAGATAAACAGTTGCACTGTACCTATACCTGTACTCCGTCTAATCTATTTCCTGGTTTGTATTCCTCTTCAAGCTCCCACTTGAAGACTAACCACCACACATCCCATGGTGCACCACCTGTCATCCAAGTACCCTGCCACATCCAAACCTACAAACACATGTAGTGAAGTCTTGACCCTACATGTATACCTACTACTGGTCCCTCTCAAATCCCTGAGAACCCACTTCCCCGAATTGGCTCCTAACTCTCTGACGGCTCCCACTGCATGGGAATACTCAGGTCTATACTAGACTTCATGTGATTTCAGACACTATACCTGTCCAGCCCTTAGTGTGATCCGGCTCTGCATCTTGCGTAATGAACCTCGCCAACACCTGATTCACATCAGCTCCCACTAGAGATAAAATCAACCTGTGATCTCCATGCCTCCCATGTCAAAGAATTTCGCTGCTCCAAACTCCTCCTGACATGCCACTGAACTAATCTTACCCTTAGCTCAACAAAACCCTGTATGTACAAACCCTGCTAGCAAATATACCATCCACATATAGTAACAGAATGATGTCGCGACTCATCATCCACCTGGTAAGTCAAACCACAGTAGTTATCCTGACATTGACTAGAGTCATGCTCTGTCATCCCCCTGTCAAAACCTGTACCACTGTCTTGCAGCTTCCTCAAGACCATATGCCTGGTCTTTCGTCTCACGTGTCCGTTCTCTCTATTCTTCAACTAAGGAATCCATTCATCTCTGTGCTTTCGCACCGGCTGGCAACCCTACCAAAACTCCCGTTTGGTTCTGCATCATATCCCTGCCATGCTCCCACCTGTTTCCTGGATCCTTCTTGCTCTACAATCAGCAACGAGTATAAAGAAGAGGAACAATGAATTTGAGGGCCTACTTACGTCTTCAGTCCTCTGTATGGGTGTTTGAGACTCCTTGACAGCATGCTATCCACCCAAAATCCATTACAGTGACCGACCTCGGTCACTCCACAGTCTGCATCCGACCGACGTCGGTTCCCATGCGTCTGTCCCTGACTACCAACCTACCAACGTCAGTGTCCCTGTTGCCAATGTCAGTCCTCCTAACTGACATTGGTCTTACCTACTGCCGACGTCGGTCCTTATGACCGACGTCGGTCTTACCCTGCCCGACATCACCTGCTTTGGTATGCACATGACCCACATCGGCACCTATCTGTTCGACGCCGGTTCCTCCTGACCGACGTCGGTATCTGTGTTCACCTGTGAGTGATGAATTTTTACCCGCGAGCTCCTTTGAATCAATCTCCATGTCCAAACTGCCCTGCTTAGAAGTATCCAGCACCATCCACTGGTATCTGTCTGCCATCTCCTCCAAGAACACCAAGGCTTTCCAGTTCTTAAGCCTATCAAATATATCTGTCTTTTGCTTAAGAACATGCATCTCCTTCCTGCTCATGTGACCAAGCCTATGAAGCCACATCTCCACAATAGAAGAAGAATCAGTAATATAAATAAGTAGATAAAGAGTACCTATTTTCTTACCACCAGCTAATTCAAGTGCACCCACTGTGAGAGTTCTTGTGCATCTCTCATCACCCAATATTTTTGAAGAAATTAGCCATATCTCCAAACCTAGGACCTACATGACCTTCATCAACACCTGTGTGTTGGCTGCCTGCAATTTTAGCTTCACTTTTCCTTTGCCAATTCTTTGGCAAGGCTCACCAGCTCCTCTACCTGGGGCTGCATGGAAAGAGGCAACCGAATCTTTTATCCAAGATTCAACTTTATCCAAGAAACCTCCTAGAGCATCCTGTGCCACATCACCTGCAACATCTGCTTCTTCAATTTCTTCATGCTGATCTTCCACAGACCAACAATATTCTTTTACTTGCTCTTTCTTTCCATGGGACCTTAAGTGACCATCTGTGCTTTTCAACTCCTCCATTCTTAGCTTACTTTCATCTGCCATTGCTCTGCTCCCACTCAATCAGAAACCCCTGAGAGTGACCTGTAACCAAACACAAAACCTGCTTCCTGCAACCTTAGCTCTGATACCACTTGTCAGGATGCAAAACACCGAAAGCACACAGTTGATTACCAAACCAAGCAACTTAATATGCAGAAATTAACCAGATTCAACAAGTAACTAGAATTCATAATAACACAGAATATGAGAGACAATACACAACTTGTATTAATAACTCTTATAGAAAAGAATATAATAAAGAAGATGCCACTTCTTCTCCACCACCTCTTCAGAGGTTTCCCGCACCTCAAGTGAACAGTAATTCTCTCCTCAAAGCTCTCTCTACTAGGTCCTAACACCCAACTCAAACACTGAGTTGGTGTTCACCTTATACCTGTGCTCCACGCACTCCACAAGTACACACCTGTACTCCAAGTAGATCTCTCCTGATACTGTTCTCTATTATGTTGCTATCCTATCTGATCTCCAACCTACAGATCAAGCTGGTTCTGCACACCTGTGAACTTTGACCTTGCACACACATACACCTGCATATCAATGATCTTACTTACCATGTAGATCTCCTATATAAGCCATGCTCACCTGATGACCAAGATCATACACTCTTGAAGAACCCTGCTAATTCTCCAATCCAGCACCCACCTTGGTACTGTGGCACTAGGAGGAACACACCATTGCTCTACTTCACACACCGAAGGAGCTTATAATTATGCTCTCTTACACCCTAGCTACATCTATACAATACAACCATGAGTCTATTATATAGATCTCATCCAAACAATAATTAGACACCAAGTACAATAATTAGATCTGCAGCTCTCAGTCTATAATTAGCACTAAGCATGCAAACACTTGGTTCATCAACCAACTTCCCGTAATAAACTTGCAGTCGAACCACACAGGCGACCGATGCCGGTCCCTGTCCACCTGGGGGTCACCGACGCCGGCCGATCTCTGACCGACGTCGGTTGCTCTCCTGCCTTGTCCTGCCGACGTCGGTGTCTGTGACACTCAGCAACCCTTCTGCACCCTCCTCCATGTCTGCATCAGTGAAGCTTTTAGCTCCACAACTTAACATTTAGGCCTAATATAGTTCAAGAAAGATGTTATGTAGTTTGTAAGATCTTCATGGCTATTGACTATAAGAAAACCAATAATTGGATTGTTTTTTAATCTATAGTAAAGACCTATGTTTAATTTGGGGTAGTGGTAGGTTTGAAGTGTCTCATCTTTAGGCAAAGCTATAGCTTCAAGAAATAAGTACCTACAGTTGCTAAAAGTAGACTTAAGCATGGCTCTATCAAATCCATGGATATGAGGATGTTGTCCTCATAATGAAAGCAAGTGGGAGATGGTATAGAAGATCAAAGCAAAGGGATTTGTGGATTGGAGAGTATAGTGAAACATTCAATTCTTTTATAGAGCCTTTAAGGTTTTCCTTCCTAATAGATCATGACTTATCATTTAAAAAATATATTATTGTCTTCTAGTGCATTTCTTAGCCAATAATAAGAGCTTGAATGCTATTGGAGCAAATTAAGGTTAGCTTGTTGATGAAGGGTTAGTCTTGATTTAATCAAAATATGGTGGAGCATTCATAAAAGGTGGTGGCTTATTTAGTGATTTGGGATGGTGTGATCATTACCCTTTTTCTATATCTTTCATTTTTTGATACATTATAACTCTCTCTTGGTTTTTAGAAGAAAAAACTCTCTATCACTTTTGATAAGAAATTCTCTCTCAAATCTAGAAGAGTAGAGACTCTCATTTGCTAAGGCTAGACCCTATCAAAATTTATATGAAAGACCTCTTAAAGTAATAAACACTTTTTTTACCTATCTCCCCCTTTGAATTGTGTGTAGTAAAGCTTGTGCATGATAGAATTGTGAAGGAGAATATTTTATGCCCATTGTCCATCTTTCTTGCTCATTTCTAGGTATCTTTAAGTTAGTTACAGATCTAAGTTAGCATTATTTCTGTCATTGATGCAAACTCTCAGTGAGTCTTAAAACTCCTCTTTGCTTTCATTCATTGCTTCATGTACCTATTTTATGAAACACTTATGCAACTAGCTAAGTTTTATGAGATTGTGTGAGCTAGCATTGTCTTATGCTTCTTTAGTGTTTACTTCATGCTTATGTGAGTTCTCATTTTTATTTGGTGCATCACTTGGTTAACTTTCTTAGGAGCCCTTTCCCCTTTTCTAACCATTTTCTCAGTGTAAACATTAGTATAGGTGATCCATCAAAAGGAAGTTGACCTTCTCTAGAGGTCCAACCCCACCATAAGTGACCCATAGCCTAGGGTTATTCCCATAGTGTAGCTCAATTGGAGAGAGCTTGAAGAACTCTCTTCAAGGGTACAAATTGATGCTACATCAATTTTTGGCATGCTTGGTGGGACACAGTTCAAATAAGATTGGTCAAAGTTTGATGCTAGTTTGATCAATTTATAGTAGTTATAGCTTCCAAGCAACAACATCTAGTGATTCCAAAAGAAGATCCAACATTATAGTAGTAGAGTAGTGACTACATATCATGATAGAGGTGACTACAAGGTCAAATTATATAGATATTCCCTTTGAATTCATTTCATTTCCTTTAAACTCAGTAAAGAGATTAAGATTTGCTAATACACACCCATATAAAGGCAACTTTATTCCTAAGTTAATTCTAAGGCCTACCCTCACAATAATATATTTGTTAAACCCTTTCATTGCCATGACAACCCCTATAACATTTCCCTTTATGGATTTTAATGGCCAAAGTCCTTTAGACCGCCCTCAATATGATCTTATTCCAATATCATCTCTTAAACGTGTCCCTTATTTTATTAAATACCAAGCTACAACCCCTTATGATCACCTCATGGATTTAGCTAATTTTTTCAACATTCATAATGTCAATGAGGAAAATGTATCAATTAGGTTATTAGCCATCTCTTTCGAATGTAAAGCCCTATATTGGTATAAAAGCTTTGTTGCTAATTCATTACATCATGGGACCAATTAGGGGATGCATTGTAGAAAATATTTGAGGATAAAAGTGACCATTTTTTGCTTTTAGAGTAGTTAACCATAATTAAAAGAGCCCCTCATGAAGTCATGCAAGACTTTAACACAAGGTTCCAATAGACTTGGGATATAATCCTAGTCTCTGTTATGCCTACCCATAACTTTGTATTTATTTAATAATTGAAGGCCCTAAATAGTGAAATTAAAAAAATGATCAAGTCCATGGGATGAAACACATTACCAAATGCATATGAGGTGGTAATCAGAGCAAAAAATTATCTGGTGCAAGCTAGTAAGCTGACACCTAGACTACCAATGCCTTTGTTCCCTGCGATCATACCACCCCATGATTTTATTCCTCCCATTATTGTCAATCCTCCTATGCCTATAATTTATGTTATACCCTCACCTAAGCAAGAAAAGGATTCCACTATTCAATCTAGTGATTCCCAAGAACAAACAAACTTTCAAGAGCTTAAGAGCATGTTCCAACCTTGGGAAATGAACTAATTAATGTTAAGAGGTAGCTAGATTTCAATAGACCTTATCAAGCCTCATATCAATCTCAGTAATAATCTTATCAATAAAATAGACCACCCTAAAAGGGAAGCTTCTAAGGCCAAGGCCAAGGCCAAGGTCAAAACCAAGGACAAGGGCATCATAACTATGTTAGGTAAAACAACTATAATCTAAATGTTGCAAGCACTTCCAACACTTTAGTCCCCATCCAGAATAATTTTTCTGAAGAAGTTGAGGGTACCATGCCTTGGAATTAGTCTTTTGGGTAATCCATTATTCCAGCCACTAATTTCACTCAAGCTTTCAATGATCAATGGTATCAAGTTACTAATTATGGGTAAAATCAAGCTCTTATGGCTCAAAACACAGAGGTACCCATGATGAAAAAACTTGAAGAGACTCAACAAGGTCAAAGCCCTAATCAAGGACCAATCCAGTTGCATGTTACAATGGTGAACTATGAGCAAGAAGAGTGTTATGCACTCAATCAACATGTTAGTTATAGTTAGGCATACATCCTAGTAGTAGCAGATAGAACACTCAAAATAAGGAACATGGATGGTAACCAGGAAGTAGTCAAGGAGCCTCCTATCATTACTCCTTAAATATAAAATCCAAATAACCTACTATTGTTTCAAAGGTTCTAATCAATTCAAGGAATCAGAATCAAGGGGATCCTTTTGTTCCTCAAAACTCATAAGTTCAGAGTACAATTGTGGTTCCAAAAGCACAACCGAAGGTTGGTTGTTCACCCATCAACATTCTATAAAAAATGAAAAGGTCAAGTGTGATTGTACCAATGTGGGATATGTTCTTCATTCTTGGTTAGGCAGATATACTTTAGAAAGGATTATCAAAGATCAAGGTTCCTGAGAAGGAACCAAACAAAGAAAATGTGGTCCTTCCCAATGCATCTAAAGGACCTAGTGAAGTGCAATCAGGTAAGATGGTCACACCTCCTCTCTTCTACATTTCAATGATAATTGGTGAATCCTTAGTGCATAATTTCTTGGTAGATAGTGAGGTTAGTACCTCAATAATGCCAAAATCCATAGCAAACCAATTTGGTCTAAAGTATGAGCCCCAATCTAAAGGAGTTATATAACTTGATGGTTCTTCCACCAAGCCATTTGGTATCATCAAAGACCTCAACTTCACCTTACATTCTTATTTTAGTGTCTCAATTGTTTAACATGATCCTAAATGTACCTCCTCTTTTTACCCTATGTCTATCTAGGGAATTCATTACAAATATTGGAGGTTATCTTACAACATATTGGTCATACATGACATTTAGAACAATATATGGGACCAAAGTATCAATAAATGTTGATCCCATTGCACAATTCCACATAGATCCTTCTAGGCCATATAGCATAAACATCAATTTCACCATCATTGATGAAGATTAATTTATAGTTGGTTAAGAACTAAATACTCACCTTGAGGAGATATTAGACATGCTCTTGGATAAACTATGGAATGACAATCATTTGGTTGATCCCTTTGAAGGATTCGAAGAGAGGGACATTTGTGTCTGTTGCTTATATGAACATAATCAATCCATGCCATCCCTCATTAGATCTCAAGAAGATCCTAATGGCTTATGGAAATTTTTATTTGATGGTTCAAGGAGCAAACATGGAGTGGGTATATGTGAAATGCTAGTATCCCCCTCTAATGACAAATATTTCTCTTCTTACGTATTTAGTTTCTCTTATAATGCAAAAGAATATAAGGGTCTTATCCATGGCCTCCAATGGGCTAGTAAGAGATGGATCAAACAATTACAAGTTTATGGGGACAATGAGTTGATAGTGTACCAGGTTAGAGGCCAGAATATCACCAAGAATCCCTTGATGAATTTATACAAACATATAATGTGGGACCTAATTGAGGATTTCAAGGCCTTTAACATCCAAACAATACCAAAGAACTAGAATCAACATGATGATAGATTGGCAACTATGGGAACTCAACTTGATATCCCAAATGAGTTAAAAAAGACCAAGGTGCAGCCACATGTCAAAGTGGTGGTAAAACCATTAATGCCAGATAATGTATATTATTAGTAGGTCTTTGAGAATGACAAGTAAATTATCTATTTCATGCAATAAGAAGCAGATTTTTCCTCCATCAACCAGGAAAAGTTTCAACATTAGTATGAGAAGAAAATTGTTCAGTTGAGATATAACAAGCTTCCTAAAGGGCTTGTCACCCTTGAATGTCTTTTCCATGAGGGAGATTATATGAGAAAAGACAAGGAAATGATTTCAAAAAGTGAATAGAACTATGAAAGAGTCCATATCTTCAAGGACAAGCTCCTCAAGCTTGGGAAGGTAAGCACTAAAGCTAAGAGGCATGCTTTCATAGAACCTTGTGAAGAATATACAAACATCTTTTCTTAGCAATATAATGACTTAAGAGGATTTGATCCCAAGTTGTCCCAACACACTATAAAACTAGAGGCTAATGGTAAGCCTGTCAGGGAGAAGCAAAGGCCTATAAACCCCAAAATTGAAAAGCTTATGAGGAAAGAATTGACCAAATTATTTGAATCCAAGATCATATTTCCCATTAAGAACCCATCATGGGTAGCCAATTTGGTACCTTTGAGGAAGATGAGTGGGGAAATTAGATTGTGTGTTGACTTCAGGGATCTAAATAGGGTCTCTTTGAAATATCACTACCCCTTACCATCCATGGAACAACTCTTTTAGATAGTTGTTGGTTCAAAACATTTTTCCTTTTTGGATGGGTATCCAAGTTACAACCAAGTTTTGGTAAGAGAAAAAGATCAGTATAAGACTAAATTCACCACCAAGTGGGGCACATATGCTTGCCAAAAAATGCCTTTTGGATTATCAAATGTTGGGGATACTTTCTAAAGAGCCATGGACATGGATTTCTAAGGGTTACTGAATCAGATGGTACTAGTTTACTTAGATGTTATCACAGTTTTCTCCAAGAAGTCTAGTGAGCACATGGACCATCTAAGGTTGATCTTTCAAACATGTAGAGAGTATGGGATCCCTTTAAATCCTAAGAAATATGTGTTTTTTATTCATGAAGGCAAACTTTTGGGTCACATTGTCTCAAATGAAGGGTTATCCATTGACCCTAATAGAATAAGTGATATCTTAGCACTCTCTTTACCTAAACACAAGAAAGGAATCCAGAGCTTCCTTGGGACTACAATTTTTTTGAGAAATTTTATACTTGGTTTTGAAAACCTAGTCAAACCCATCACTACCATGATGAAGAAGAGCCAAGCATTTTCTTAGTCAAATGAAGGTAAACAAAATTTTGAGGCCATTAAGAAATCCATTGCCCAAGCACCCTCACTCATGAATCTTGATTTATCAAAGCATTTCATTTTGTATACCTTTGCCAATGTTGACAACATATCATCTATACTGATGTAGATGAATGGTGAAGGACTTGAGTAGCCAATTGCCTTTTTTAGTCAAGGATTAGATGGATATGAGGTGAGGTTCACTTTTATAGAAAATCAAGTTCTTGTAGCTTTAAGAAGCCTCAAAATTTTTAGGCCAATGCTTTCCAATAGCAAGATTCATCTTATGGTGTCTTATCCTGGGGTAAGGGACTTTCTCCTCAATAAAGATTTGAATGAAAAAAAAGTAAGCTAGATTACCAAAGTCATGGAGTATGATGTGGAGATTAAATTCACTAAGCTGGTAAGAGACAAAGGCTTGTGTGAGCATATGGTGGATGACCTTCAAGAAGACAAAGAAGTTGTTTTGGTGACACAAGACAAATCACAAACATATGCACCTCTACTTCATAAAAGCTAGCTCCAAAACATGACACATTTCTTGATGATAGGAAAGTGACCTCAAGGTTTGGACAGAGCAAAAAGAAGGTATTTCAAGATTCAGTCTATACCTTATGTATTAGTTGATTACATTATTTTTAAAATGGACCTCAATGGGGTACTTATTAGGTGCATTGATGATTATTAAATGACAAAGCTCTTGGAGCAGTTTCATGATGGACTTGTAAGAGGCCATTTTGCTCCAAGAATAATAACAACAAAATTAATGAGAGATTGTTATTATCGGCCCAACCTCTTCAATGATGCTTATGCATGGGTTAGGAAATGTCTAAAATGTGTTATATTTGTAGGAAAATAAAGATTAACACCTCTTCCACTCAACCCAATCTAGGTGGTTCAACCCTTCATGCAATGGGCATTAGACTTCATAGGGATGATAAATTCACCTTCATGTATAGGGCATAAATGGGTTATCACTATAACTAACTATTTCACTAGGTCGGTAGAAGCAATTGCCTTAAAAGAAGCCAATGAAATAGTATTATTGGACTTCTATGACAACATAGTAACCAAGTTTAGTGCCCTAGCTACTACAATTTTAGATAAATCCTTAACATTTGTTAGTATGAAGACAAGTGGGGCACTTAAGCTGGGCATATACCTCAGTACTTCCTCCAATTACTAACCCCAAGGTAATAAATTGGTAGAGTCCCCAAACAAGAACTTGATAAGGATTATCAAGAGGACCATGGAAGAGAATTAAATAATATGGCATATAAAGCTAAGGATAGTCTTATGGGCTGACAGAGTGACTCCCAAAGATACCATTGGTAATTATCTATATGTCCTTGTATAAGAAAGAGAAGCCAAATTGCCTATTTTTCTTGAACTACCTACATTGGAGTTAGTCGTTGATAGAAAGTGAGCCTATGAATGTGAGGATGATAGAGCCCATGGATCTTGAAGAAACCAGGGACCTTGCAATGAAGACATTAGAGTCACACCAAGCTTAGGTCAAAAAGGCCTTTGACAAGATAGCCACAATAAGGGACTTTAAATAAGGGGACTTAGTCCTCAAGTGGGACTCAAATAAGGCCAAGCCAAGAAACCACACTAAGTTTGATAGCTTGTGGAGTGGTCCTTATTTGATCCATGATGCAAAAAACATAATGCTTTTTAGCTTGCCTAATTGGATGGAAAGGTATTACTCATCCCAATCAATGACATTCATTTAAAGCCTTGTTATTAGAAGAGTTTGTAGCTATTTTATGATATTGTAACATATTAGAGTAGGTTTTCATGCTTTTCTCTCAATTTTTTGAGCACATTTCTTTCATTTGTGTGTTTCCCTTTCAATAAGTGCCTTGGGCACAACTGTTGTTTTGTTTCCTTTTGGGCCTTATTATTTCAATAAGAAGTCTTCTAGAAAGGGTCAGTCTTGAGTCAATTTTATGATAGATGATTAAAAAATCTATGACTCTAGATGCCTAATGGATCATTTTAAGGCAACTTGTCTCTTGCATAGTAGGCATGCAACCCCAGGATGTCACTAGAAATGTTGGCCAAATTTGGCCCACATAAGAATCTTTTGCCTAGAAATTGTTTGAACAGATGAGTTGAGTTTTGGATAGAATGAGTGGACCAAAGGCTTGGAAAGAGGTCTAGGATTACAAAGTGAAAAAGACTAGTAGGTTCTCACAGTGTTTCAAGCATTTGGGGGCATGAATCAAGTTGTAAAAAGTCTTAAAAGTTTATTGGAGCCTTCTAAATAGACAATAATTTCTTGCACATGTCCAGAAGAACTAAACTATCACAAACATGTCATGCAGAGACAAATAGGCCAGTCTAGTTGCACATTTGATAAACACACTCAATAAATTGGTCAAGTCTAAAAGACCACATGGACATGATGTTTTTCATGCTGAGAAACCCCCTACAAATTTCATATCTTAATGAGTTCTCTATCTCTAGATATAAGTCCTCAAAGTTGAATAAGTATAATGAAATGTGTGTAGTGGTGTCAAGTTAAATTTATGAAAATTAACTATTTAGATTAAAAAAATCTTTAACAAGTAAGACATGCATAAGGACATCAAGTTTAGTCCTTGTGAAATATCCATTTGGATTCAAAAGAGTGAACACAAAGCTGACAAGTGTCTAAATCATGGAAGCTCAGAGAAAATCTAACAATGAGCGATAATCTAATGATGTCAGTGGGTCCCAAAGATCTAATGGAGCATGTTAAATCGTGCATCAAATATCTAACATGTGGTGAATAACAAAGCTAGTGGGTCTAAAGAGATCAATAGAATGTGTCCAAGCATACAAAAATAGATTGACGGTGAGCAAAAGGTCAAAAAGTCAATAAATCTTGAAGATAAATACATAGTTACCAAGTGTCACAACTGTGGTAACTATCAGGTAAATCAACAGTAAACATTTAATCCATGTAAAGGAAGATCGATGGTGTATGAAAAAGTAGATCTAATGATGCTCATCCAATTGCAAGGATGTAGATCAATAGCCAACATTAAAATTCAAAGCCATGAAACTTCAATAGAGAACAAATGCAACCTAAGGTTGAACCAAGGCAAATATTTCAAAAGATTCCATTAAAGCTTAGTTAAGACCTATGTTGGAGGATCCGGTACATGTAGACTTGGTTTTTTTATGGTTTTAATATCATTTCATGAAGGGATATCCTTGTGTGCAGTGGTTTCTCAATTCCCACAATGTTCAGATGTAGAATAGGTCTATTTAGACCTAATATAGTTCAAGAATGATTTTATGTAGTCTGTAATATCTTCATGGATATTGACTATAAGAAAAATAATAATTAGATTTGTTTTTAATGTATAATAAAGACCTATGTTCAGCTTGGGGTAGGGGTAGGTTTGAAGTGTCTCATCTTTAGGTAAAGCTATAGTTTTGACAAATAGGTACCTGTAGCCACTACAAGCAGACTTAAACATGGTTTTGTTGCATCTATGGATATGAGGATATTATCCTCATAATGAAAGTAAGTGGTAGATGGTGTAGAAGATCAAAGCAAGGGTATTTGGGGATTAGTGAGTATAGTGGAACATTCAATTCTTTTATGGAGCATTTAAGGTTTTCCTTCTTAATAAATCATGACTCATCATCTAAAAAAACAAATTCTTGTCTTCTAGTGCATTTCTCAGCGAATGAGAAGAGCTTAAAGACTATTAGAGCAAATGAAGGTTAGTTTGTTGATGAAGGGTTAGTCCTGATTGATCAAAAGATGGTGGAGCATTAATAAAATATGGTAGCTCATTTAATGATTTGAGATGGTGTGCTCACTCTCTCCTTACCCTTTCTCTATATATTTCATTTTTTGATACATTGTAACTCTTGGTTTTTAGAAGAAAATACTCTCTCTCACTTTTGATAAGAAATTCATTTCTCAAATCTAGATGAGAAAAGAATCTCATTTGATAAGGCTAAACCCTATCAAAAATTTTATGAAAGACCTCTTGAATCAATAAAGACTTTCTTTACCTATATACCCCTCTAAATTTTTATAACAAAGCTTGTGCATGATGGCATTATGAAGGAGAATCTTCCATGCCCATTGTCCTTCTTTTTTGCTCATTTCTAGGTGTCTTCAAGTTAGTTGTGGGTCTAAGTCAGTGTTGTTTATGTCATTGATATAAGTTCTCAGTGAGTCTTAAAACTCCTCTTTGCCTTCATTCATTACTTCCTGAACCTATTTTATGAAACACTTATGAAACTAGATAAGTTTTGTGAGATTATGTAAGCTAGCATTATCTTATGCTTCATCAGTGTTTACTTCATGATTATGTGATTTCTCATTTTTTTTGGTCCATCAATTGGTTAAATTTCGTAGGAGCCCTTTCCCTTTTTCTAACCCTTTTCTCAGTGTAAACATTAGTATAGGTAATCCATCAAAAGAAAGCCAACCTTCTCCAGAGGTTTAACCCCACTATAGGTGGCCCACATCCTAGGGTTGTTCCCATAATGTGGCTCAATTGGAGAGAGAGCCTAAAGAACCCTCTCTAAGGGTGAAAATTGATGCTACAACAAAAACATTACCCTACTATCCTTCACTGTCATAATTGAAGGATTCTCTAACTACATATACTCTTCTACAAGTTCGTCTTGATTTTCAAACTAAATATCATGAAAATTGACAAGGGAATTGACACAAACACATTTAAAAACAAGGAAATAACTCACCAAAGATAATCCAATCATCAAAAACATCAAACAGTGATCGTTTCTTCACTGAGCATTCACTATACAATCAATACCCATTGTTTATACATAGAAAAATAGAGTTATATTCATTCTTGTCAAAACTTGAGAATTTATAATCTTGTTCTCTTGGGTCTAGAGCCCTTATATCCAAATACCATATATCAAAAACTAATTAAAAAACCAAAAATTCATACTTTAATATTTCCCTAACTACCCTAACTCCATATCACTGGTCACAATAAGTAAAGTCTGCCCTTGACACAAACATAAAGGTTAATGTCACCATACAAGTGTGATTTAATATCATGTTTATAAACATAAGGATATTCATTTACTTTCCATATCCATATGAAACCTCAATGACCTTTTAACAAACTCCTAAAACCTTCTTTCTATGCCAAAACATTCAAAATTTCAAACTATGCAATTTGGCGGGAAAACTTCCCATTTGAATTCCTAAGCCACCTAGGCAATCCTAATCACTTGAATAGAATTCAAAGAGGTAATTTAAGACTCCTAGATTTATAAACATGTTATAGAACCCCTATTTATTTTATCTAGTCAAAATCTTACAATCATGTTGTTCCTTTGTGTGATGCCCCTGCATCATACTCCCAAGGGGAAAAGAAAATGAAACTCATAGAGAGATTGCTATCTAAGAACTTCTCTAATTTTATCCTTATGTCTTTGATGTATTTATATTTATTATTCCTTTTAGTGTATTCAATGAACTACAGATTCTCAAACTTATCATGTTGTTGGTTCCAAGTCCTTGTATTCTCTTGCTTGTCCAAAATGCTCTATGTTCTGACTTCTAGCTTGATATGACCTATTTATTGTTTCTTCCTCTTTCTCCAATTCCAAAAATGTTCCTTGTATTATATTCTATTGGTTGGTCCTACTACTTTATCTACCATTAGTTGTCTTCTCTCAACCTTACACAAACCTTCTAAGGGCAAGAAAGAATAATAGAAACTAATACCTTATTCAAAAGGGCTTACCTCATTGTATGTATGCAACTCTTGACACCTTGCTACCCTATATTCACATGCCTGTAACTTGAAAAACTATGCAATGTTGTCACTCACCTTATCAAATTCAAATTTGGTAACTTGTACCTATGCTTAACTAGTTATTGCAATTTGACTTTCTCATCCTACATCCAAATCACTTCTCTTGTCTTTTATACAACTGTTGCAACCTTGCATATCTCCTCTAATGATTCATATGATGATTTCACTTGCATGAGAATGCTTAGAACATGAAAATTCAAATCAATCCTTCCTTCTTTCATATATTATACTAGATCTTTATAGATGCCTATAAGACCACTATCATGCTTGATTTGAAAATACAGATCTATGCTCTACTCCTTGAGTTATTCCAATTGCCTTGCTTTTATTATAGCTGAGTGTTCCACCATTTAGACTCAAAAATGATTGGATTCTATTGTACTTATTTTATCCACTATAATATAAGGTTTATTCCAACTATATTGGTCTTGATTTATATATTCTTATCTTGGTATTGCTTCTTCAAACAACAAACAATATACTTTTTCATGAAAATCAATATGTAAGGACTGTTGGTAATCATTTCCATGCCTCATATCATGATGTAATGCATCCTCCACACTTGTTATTCTTAGAAAGACAATTTTTAAACTATTACATACCTTTGTTTTTGCCTCTTGTATTGGAAAATAAACATGAAACATTATCTTTATGTCTTCAATATCAATATCCCATATGTCATATTTATACATGATGACCTTGTCACCTCTTAAAACTTGACTAAGCTAAAAATCATTACCATATCCTTGAATTTTTGTATGTCTAGTTTCATTGTGACTCCTCCACACATTACCTTTGTATGCCAAGGTCTATCACTAGTTAAGAAATTATCATGCACAATATGAGCTTCTAAATCTTCCATGAACATACCTTGAGCATCTTCTTCTATCATGTACACATGCATCCTTTTGGAATTCCTTTCTTGATCTCTTCTCATCTTCCTAGCTTTGTATGTACCTTTTACATGTTACCCATCTTCTTGATGTGGTCTCTTAAATTCTTACTACTCATTTTCAAGATTAATCTGACTCATACGTAACAATACAAATTCATCAATTAGATTTATATTTCCTTGACTTCTACATAGCTTCTCCAATTCATCCTTTATTTGCTTATTGACCGTGTATGGAGTTTCTTCCCTTGGTAAACATATAGCTTCTCCTTTGGACTGCAACTTCTTGATTGATTGGTCATGCTTATCCTTACATTCATTGAGATTCTTCTTATCATAAGCTTGATATTTCTTCTTCACATGGGATTATATTAAATTTTAATCTTGGATTTTTATGTCCATCTTGATTTCAACCTTTATCTTCAGCTGCAAGTCAAATATTTTCTTGCACAATGCATCTTCTTCTCTTTCACCTTGTTTCCTTGTTCTACTTTGACCTTTTAGGCAGAGTTCCCCCTCCTTGTTTTGCACTTATTGATGAGTTTTAGGTTGTATAGGATCATCCTTATCTTCTTTTACCACAAATGATTCTATCTTCTTTGACTCCACTATTTTCTTGATGGTTACATTTGTGTAACCTCCATTAATGCCATACAACATATTGTTAGCATCAAAATTTGGATCCTTCATGGCTCTCTCTTGTCCTTCCTATTTGAGAGTTTTTAGTGATGTCATGAAGGTGTCCTTATGAGTGGATGAAGTGCTTTGATATCCTAAGTAACAATGATAAAGTGTACAATGTGCTTATCATAATGTTCTTGAAGTTGGCTTGGTTGATCTTCAATTTTGGCATGGTTAGAGATGTTCAAGGATGAGTATGGTGATTGAATCATATGAAAGAGGTCTCTAAGATGTTATATATGCTTTGAGATCTTGTGTGCATAAGTGGAATTTATATGGTAGTCCATAGTTTTCATCTAGATAGTTTGGGTCCAATGGTAGAAAATCTGAGTAGGCAATTTGTTGATATCACCATTGCCATGTGGGAATGAGTCAAGGGGTGTTCGTTATATGGTTGAGATCACATTTTTGCCTACTTGATATGTGTTAAATATCAAGCCATTTATCTAAGTGTGGTTAAATATATGAGGGTAAAAATTTGGCTTCTTAGTTAGAATTAATTATTTTCCCATACTTAGCCAAATTTACATGTGGCCAGAAAGAGCCGAGTAAGCATATTGATGAACTTATATCTCGCACATGTGGGGATTTCAAGATAAGGTGATCATATGGGTTTGTTAATTTGTGTGCCTATTTTTTTTACTAATTTTTAGATCATATGAAAAATCATGTCAAAATATATGCATATGTACAGTTGGGTTCCGAGGTAGTTTGACTATGTTTTTACATAGCCAATTTTATAGTGTGGCAAGAAGAGTTGAGTGAGAATTTTGATGGTGCTATATCTTGCATTTATAAATGTGTCAAAATAAAATGATCATATGGGTTTATTTAGTTTTGATCCTATTTTATTTTCACCTAATTTTAGATGATGCATTGAAGTGCATCAAAAGTTATGCAGGAGCAAAGTTGGCCTTCTAGGCAGATTTTGACATTGTTGGCTCTATGACAAAAGATTTTGAGAAGGCATTTTAATGGAATTATATCTCACATGCATGAGGGTTCTAGGAGATATTTATTATATGGTTGGATTCTCCTACATGAGGAGATCATCTAGTCTAAATTTGATATCATGCATTGAAGCATAGAAGAAGTTATTAAGGTTCAAAAATGGCTACTTAGGCATATTAAAAGGGTCCCCAAACTTAGTCATTTCTGCACAAGTTAAACTTAGACCAAGATCGATGATGTGCATTGCTATAAGAAGTTAGGAAGCAATGAGATGAGGATATGTATAGGATGTTTAATGACTAATCAAAGGTACAAGATAGGGATCTAACAATGAGTGAGTATTCATACAGATTGATTGAATGGTATAAGCTACACAATATAGCACTGATTGATCCATAGAGATCAATGGAGCATGTAGAATTAACATTTTAATATTACATCATATGAGGTCAAAATGATAGAGGTTTAAAATTTGAGCATTGGTGCCTATGTGTTAAATATCAAACAAGATTGATGGAGCTTATTTGATTTGAGCAGTGAGGACACAAGAGGTGATCTTTGTGTTTTAAGTTTAACAGTGACCGTTGGATTTTAAATATTTGAATTTTGTAAAGGGAGAAACTAGAGATCTATATTTTGTCCATATATTTTGATATAATTCAAATTTTCTATTACTATAAAAATCAAAAATAAAGAGGACTCTAAAGCACATCTAGAAATATAACTTTGAAGATCTAAAAGTGTGTATAGACATAGTTATGAAGGTTCAAAGTTTACTATGTTTTTGTATATGTTGTGCAAGTGACCCAAGAAGAACGATTGAGCTTATGTATCTATTATTTCAATGTTTCATGGTGAATTGGCTATTGGGAAGTGTTATAAACCTCATGAGGATGCTCTATGAGTAATTTGGAGCTGTGATGAATCTATTTTGAGTATGAACAATCCTTAATAATTTGATTGTATGTTTGGTAATGGTGTTCCTATGTATAAAGTATATATTTGAGTTGATTAAGCATACACAAAGGTGAACAAAGGTGGTTATGATCATTTGAAGATGTCATAGGGAACATAATGAATAGACCTATGAATTTTGAAGTGGTCCTATGTTCTTATTATGCTAAAAAAAGTGTTAAAGAGTTGAATGGGTCTCCATAGGACCTAAAAGTGACTTATGACTATTTGAAAGAGGATTGTACTTAAATGTGATCCATGTGAGATGCCTTAAGGGTGAAGGCATGTATTGTGGTTGACAAAGATTATTGTGGACTTGATAATTAGTGATAGCTCTATATATAGTGAAATTAGAGATGATGATTTCTAAACTTTGTGGGATACTTTAGAGTGAGAGACTTGTATGTGAGAGATTTGGAGAGTAAAGGAAAGCAAAGGAGAATGAGAGTGCCCAGCTATTGGTTTTATGAGTAAAGAAGATTAAGGATTATGTGTATGATATGTAGGTCATGTTTATGATGAAAATATAGTGTTATTGTAGTTTGAAGTTATGCAAAGAGATATGAGTGTGCATATGAGGACTATTTGAGTGAAGGAGAGAGATTGTGGCATGCCTATGTGAGAGGCCTGTATGAGTTAGAGAGAGTTTATGCATTTTTTAGATAATTAAGAGGTCCATCATCATGTGTTAAAGATATTAGTTCTAAGGTAGAAGTGTTCATCTCAAGGAGGGTCTAAAGGACTTGATCTTCTTTAGAGGTAGTTAGTCCTTGTGAAAAAGGGTTTCACTAAAGACCTTTGGTCAGAAGGACTTGATCAAGGTTGTAGGTTAGAAGGGCTTGATGGAATAGGTGGTCAAAAGGACTTGATCATTTTAAGGGTAGGTGCTCCTTATGGAACTATTGTTTCACTAAAGGCCTTAGGTTAGAAAGACTTGACCAAGGTTCTTAATCAAAAGGAATTGATTAATATCTTTTTTGTGATAATCTTATAGGACATTAGTCCACATGTTTGTAGTCTTGAGAGTGGGTTTTATTCCCTAAAAGGGTTTCCAATGTATATCTTATGATGTGTATGTGATCTTAAATTATATTCATTATTCACTGTTATGAATGATCTGTATGTTTCATGAAGGATTATATTAAATATTTAAGTATTTGCAAGGGTTTGGAAATTGAATTGGATTGTTTGCCATCACTAATTCACCCCCCATCTTAGTGGATTATACCTCTAAAAATTAGTATTAGAGCAAGGTCCTTTGGTAAAATCTTGATAGTTTGAAGGTGATCCAAGGTACAATGGCTAGTCAAAATGTGCAAGGTGGTTTCTCTACTAAGAAAGCACCAATGTTCAATGGATCCAATTATGCATTTTGGAGTGATAGGATGATGACATACATTATGTCCCTAGGATTTAAAGTATGGAAATATATTTTAGATGGTTATGTTATTCCTACTATTCCTCTATCTAATGTTGTAGACAAGAAGTTTTTTGAGAATAATTCTGCAATAAACACCATCACTTGTGGTTTTACAGAGACTGAGTTCACAAAAGTAATCCATTGCACATCTATCAAGGAAATATGAGATAAATTGAAGATTATTTTTGAAGGAGATCCAATGGTTAAGTTGGCAAAGTTTCAGACTCATCAAAGATAATTTGAGAGCCTCAAAATGAAAGAAGAAGATTATGTGGCATCCATTCTGCATAGATTTGATGAGATTGTAAACACCATCAGAGGTCTTGGAGAGAACCTTAAAGAGGCTACTATAGTTCAAAAGGTATTAAGGTACCTATCTCTCAAATTTGATCCAAAATTATCTTCTATAAAAGAAACTCATGATCTTACTCAGTTGAAGATGGATCAATTGCATGGCACCTTTACTGCATATGAGATGAGATTAAATGATGATATAACACTAAATAAGGAAGAAAAATTCAGAACATAGATGAATCCAAAAAGGAAGGTCCAAGGTAAGAGACCCAAGGAAGATGATATTTTTTATCTTAATGAGGATGAACTAATTGCTTTGTTTACAAGGAAATTGAAAATAGGTTTAGACAAGTATAAGGGTAAGCTTCCTTTCAAATGCTTTAATTGTTTAGAGGTAGGACATTTTGATAATAAGTGCCCTCATAAGTACAAGAAGGATATTTATAAAGAGAATAATTAAGGCCATGATGATGGAAAGAGATCATTCAGGTTTGATAAAACCAAAAAAGGATTCAGAAGGTTTGAAAATAAGAAATATTCCAAAGACAAGACGAGTCATATACCAAAGAATATTACAGCTCATCAGATGAGAGTGAAGACAGTGACTCAGAATTTGATCATGAAGATGATGGTCCTACTAAATATGAATCTCTATTTATGGCTAAGGAATGAAGTTTCTCACATCAAAAAAAGTCTACTTGGAGTGATTCAGATAATGATGAAGATGAGGTAGACTGTGAGACTATATTAATGAATGCTCTTGAAGAACTCAAGATTGAGAAGAAGATCAATAGGAATATGAAATCTAAACACAAGGACTTTGAGGAGAAATTCAATGTGTTTGAGGTAAGAATGGATGAACATGCCAAGGATCATGAAGATATGGTCAAGCATGTCAGTTGTTAATTGGAAATTCTGTCTACAAGCCTAAAAGCTAAATAATATGAATATGTAAGGTATGTAAATGAAAATAAGTCATTAAAATGTGAGTTAGAGAAGGTATATAGTATGGTAATGTCATTTTTGAGATTTAAAAAGAGCTTAAATGATCTAGACAACATTCTAAATGATCAAAATCATGCAAGTGATAAGACTGGTCTTAGATACAAAAAAGAACCAGAGACTACAACTCAAGACAAGATGAATACTAATGTGAATAAGGTGGATCAACCTTTGAAGATAAATCATCAGATAAAGAATGAAGGTGCTGGCAGAATAAATACAAATCATATTAGACAACCAAATGCCATGAGGTATGAAAATTTCAATGGTTACCGCTATACTTTTAATCAGTTTGGTCATCGAGCTAGAGAATGTATAAGACCTATTAAGAATGAATTTGCATGGAACTATGATGGGGGTCATCAATCAAAATGTGTAATAAAGGTTGAGTGCTATAATGTTCATGATATAGGACACTTTGTAAAACATTGTCCATTTAAGGCAAGGCAAAATGATTTTCCTTCAAGAGATATTGACTGCTATAGTTGTTATGAACTAGGACACATTGAAATATTTTATCCAAATCTAGAAAGGCAGAAAGAGATTTTTGAAAAAATTATGGTGTGCTTCAATTATGAACAAAGAGGTCACATTTATAGATTTTGCATGCAAAGGCCAACAAGACAAAATAGGTTTTATCAAGATCCTAGAATGTAAGGAAGAGGGCAAGTTAACTCATGGAAACTAAAGGTGATAAGTATGAATCATGATGAGTCTACAGATCCATGTAATCTATTTTATATGGTGGAGAATGCTTCAAAAGTTGAAGATTCCCAAGAGGTCTCATTGTTTACTCATGTTGAAAATTAAGAGACTAAGCTGAAGGAAAAGACCAAGGTACTGGTTGAGGCTATTTTTGAGGTAAGTATGGATCCACATGAACATCTTGATATTATTAAATAAGTGCCTAGTGATGAGGATCCAAGATATGGAAAAGATTATTCAGAAGAAAAGGTATGCCATGTATCTATGTTGTCTCCATGTATTGATAATCCAATCATAGAAGAAAAGGATAATGTTGTAGTAGTTGAGGAAGTTGTTTCTCTAAAGTCAAAGAAGCAGAAGAAGAAGAAGAAGAAAAAGAACTATAAATATTAATTGAACAAGGAGGAGGAGGAATATGAGTTTTTTTTAGAGCATTGAGGTATAGAGGGTGTCTCTATCTATGCTTCTTAAGAGACTTCTTTTAGTGGAGAAGCAAGTGTTACTATGGTATTATTGAGATGGTCCTAGAAGACTAAAGTTGAGTGTTCTTAGTTGGAATAGGTATGTCTAGATGGAAAATATGTTGAGGTAATGTAATGATGTTCATAATTATATATGGAAGTAGTTTATTTGGTTAAATTGAAGGTTCCCATATGACAAAGGAGGATTTTTAATTTATCAAGATAATATTTTTGCATAGAAAGGTCAGTTGACCTTATTCTAGCATGCTCTAGGTGGTTTTATGATCTAAAGATATGTTGAAATCAAATTGAAGATTTTTGTTTGCTCTAGGGTTTATTAGTTTGTGCTTATGATTTGAGGTCTAAGGCTTATTAATATGTTGAATGAGCTAAATGGGTTGTCAAATCAAGGTTCACAAAGATTTGAAGGTTTGTCATTCTCAAGTTATTCAAGTTTTTTTTTTGTCAATATTGAGGCCTAATTAGGTAATAAGTTTATGAAGGAAGTATGTTTCAAAGGATGAGCTTGTTATTGAACATTGGTGTGCTTGGTGGAATATAAGAGTTCTCTAGATATGAAGTTTTAGGTCTTGAATTTGTGTCTACATAAATTTGTGGGCTCTGCAAGTTCCAGGTAGGGTTACAAGGAGGCTAGACATGCCTAGTTTGAAGAAGAGTGTTTTTTGCTCAGTTTATCCAAAAGAGAAAAGCATGTTTGTTTCAAGGAGAGTTTCAATATTGGTTGAGAACATGTTTCCTATTTGGTGAGTGGCATGAATTTTTGTTGGTGGTCCTTGTGGTAACTTAAGAGAGAAGGCTAATAAGCATGTGTGGTGGTTCTTCATGGTGTGTGGAGATCTGAAGATGCTCAAAAAGTGAAATGGATCAAAAGTCTTAGGGGGAGTCCCTCTCAGATGTCTCTTGGTAATTTACATCATATTTCATTATTTTATGTGTTATTTATTCATTTGGTTGCAGTGCTTTGTTGAAGAAGAGTGTTGGCATGGAGCAAGATGATGTTGTCAAGGCAAGCTTAGGTAGGCTCAAAGTAAGGGGGAGTTTATATCATCTTTTTAAAATGGTCCTTTCCTATTTAAGGTAAATTTAGGTCCTTAAGATTAATTAGTGCCCACTTTGTCATTGTGTCAAAGGGGGAGAAAGTTCTTATTATGGGAGTGCATGAAAAGAGAGAAGGTGAGTTGCATATTACTAAATATGATGTTTGTTGACATCAATGACAAAGGGGAGATTGTTGGAGAGTTTTAAATGATGTCATGGTGATGTCATGGAGGTGTCTTTTTGAGTGGATTAAGTGCTTTGATAGCCTAAGTAACAATTATAAAGTGTTCAATATGCTTGTCCTAGTGTGCTTGAAGTTGGCTTGGTTGATCTTCAATTTTGGCATGGTTAGAGATGTTTACGGATGATTATAATGATTGGAGAATGTGAAATAGGTCCCTAAGATATTATATATGCTTTGAGAGCTTATGTACATAAGTTGAATTCATTTATTAGTCCATAGTTTTCATCTAGACAGTTTAGGTCTAGTCACAAAAAATATGAGTAGGTAGTTTGTTGACATCACCATTTCCACATGGGAATGAGTCAAGGGGAGTTGGTCAAATGGTTGTGATCACATTTTTTACTAGTTTATATGTGATAAATCTCAATTCATGCATCAAAGTTTGGTCAAATATTTGAGGGTGAAAAGTTGGCTTCTCAGTTAGAATTCATTGTCTTCCCATACTTAGCCAAATTTGCATATGGCTAAAAATAACCGACTAAGCATATTAATGTAGTTATATCTCACACATGTGGATGTTTCAGGATAAGATGATAATATGGGTTTGTTAATTTTTTTTCTTAGTTTCTTTGTGATAATTTTTAGATCATATGATAAATCACATCAAAATATATGCAATGCAAAGTTGGGCTCCAAGGCAGTTTGACTTTGTTTTTCCATACTTAGCCAATTTTGCATTGTGGAAAGAAGAGCCGAGTGAGCATTTTGATGGTGTTATATCTTACACATATAAAGGTGTCAATATAAATTTATAATATTGGTTTGTTAATTTTTATCCTAGTTGATTTGCAGCTAATTTTAGATCATACACTGAAGTGTGTTAAAAATTATGAAGGAACAAAGTCGGCCTTCCAGGTAGATTTTGACATTGTTAGCCCTATGACAAAATTTTTTTAGAAGGACTTTTAATGGTGTTATATCTTGCATGTGTGAAATTTACATGAGATATTTATTATATGGTTAATTTCTCCTATATGAGGAGATCATCTGGTCTAAATTTGAGATCATGTATTGAAGTGCAAAAGAAGTTATTAAGGTTCAAAAATGGCTACTCAGGCATATTGAAAGGGTCCCCATACTTGGTCATTTTTGCACAATTAAAAATTTGAACAAGATCGATGATGCACATTGCTCCAAGAATTTAGGAAGTAGTGAGATGAGGAAAGGTGCATGATGTTTAATTATTGAATAAAGGTACAGGATAAGGATCAAATGGTGAGTGGGTATTCATACAGATTGATCAAAGGGTGTGAGCTGCATGTAAAGACTTGATTTATCTATAGAGATCAACAGAGCACGTGGAGTCAACCATTTAAGATTACATGAGATGAGGTCAAAGTGATAGAGGTTTAACATTTGAGCATTTTCACTTGTGTGTTAAATATTAAAAAAGATTGATGGAACATATTTGACCTGAGCAGTGAGGAAACAAGATGCAAGCTTTGTGTTCAAAGTTTAACTGTGACCGTTGGCTTTTAAATATTTTAATTTTTCAAAGGTAGAAACTAGAGCTATGTATTTTATCCATATATTTTGATATAAGTTTAATTTTCTAGAGGAATCCAAGGCACATATGGAAATATAACTTTGAATATCTGAAAGTGTGTACATACATAGTTATAAAGGTTCAAAGTTGACTATGTTTTTGTATATGTTATGCAAGTGACCCAAGAAGAGTAATTGAGATTATGTAGATGTTTTAATGTTTCATGAATTAGCTATTGGGGAGTGTTCTAGACTCCATGAGGATGCTCTATGAGTATTTTACAGGTGTGATCAATCTATCTTGAGTATGAACAATGCTTTAGAAGTTGACTATATGTTCGGTAATGGTGTTCCTATGTATAAGGTCTCTACTTGAGTTGATTGAGCATACACAAAGGTGAGAAAAGGTGTCTATGATCATTTGAGGATGTCCTACAGAATATAAGTAGTGCACCTATGAATTTTTAAGTGGTCTTAGGTTCTTATTATGCTTAGAAAAGTGTCAAAGAGTTGAATGGGTCTCCATAGGACCTAAAAGTGACTTAGGCCTATTTGTAAGAGGATTATGCTTAAGTGTGACCTATGTGAGATGCCTTAAGGGTGAAGGCATGTATTTTGGTTTAAAAGGATTATTGTGGACTTGACAATTCATGATAGCTCTCTATATAGTGAAATCAGAGATGATGATTTCTAGACTTTGTGGGAGACTTGAGAGTGAAAGACTTGTATGTGAGAGAGTTAGAGAGTGAAGGAAAGCAAAGGAGAGTGAGAGTGCCTAGATATTGGGTTGATGATTAGAGAAGATTAAAGACTATTTATATGATCTATAGGTCATGTTTTTGATGATAGTATAGTGGTCTTATAGTTTGAAGTTGTGAAAAGAGATCTAAGTGTGCACATGAGGACTATTTGAGTGAAAGAGAGAGATTGTGGCATGCCTATGTGAGAGGCTTGTATGAGTTAGAGGAAGAGAGTTTGTGTAGTTTTTAGATAATTAATAGGTCCATCATTAGGTGTTAAATACAACAATTTAAGGTGGAAGTGTTCATCTCAAGGAGGTTGTAAAGGACTTGATCTTCCTTAGGGGTGGTTGCTCCTTGTGAAACAAGATTTCACTAAATACCTTTGGTCAGATGGACTTGATCAGGGTTGTAGGTCAAAAGGACTTGAAAAAATAGGTGGTTATAAGGAATTGATTATCTTAGGGGTAGGTGCTCCTTGTGGAACTATTGTTTCACTAAAGGCCTTAGGTCAGAAGGACTTGACCAAGGTTCCTAATCAGAAGGAATTGATCAGTCTCTTACTCTTGACCATATTATAGGACAATAGTCCATGTGTTTGTAGGCTTGAGAGCAGGTTTTATTCCCCAAGAGGGTTTCCCATGTAGATCTTATGTTGTGTATATGATCTTGCATTATATTCATTATTCACTATTAGAAATGATTTGTATGCTTCATGAATGATTGTATTGAATGCTTAAGTATTTGAAAGGGTTTGGAAATTGAATTGGATTGTTTGCCATCACTGATTCACCCCCCTCAGTGGATTGTATCTCTAACACTTCCTTCTTGGACACTTCATTGTCCAACTTCCTCTCTTGCTTGGTGTCATTCCTAAGCCACTTCTTATCCATCTCAACTATAATTTCTATCCCTCTTCTTTTGGTATACTCTTTACCTTCTTGGTTTTTGAGCCCCTTCTTCTTGCATGTCATGCTAGCTACCAATGCCTCCTCATAAATATCACTTTCATGATTCAAATTAGTGACCTCATCTAATAATTTTTTCTCTTGTTGGTTAGCTTCCATATCCAAATTTTTGGACTCATACCTCTCCATACCCAACATCTCAAGATAACTTGTCTTATCTTCCTTCTTAGGGGATTTGATCAAGTTCAAACTCTCCATATATTTACCAAAGTACATTTTGGTTTCCATCAACATCACTCTTTACTCCACTCTTCTTGCATCACCCTTGAATGGTAAAAGAACATGTGTCAACCCATTTTTCTCTATTGTTTAAGTGTTTCCTTGCCCATCATGAACAACCCTCCTATAAAATTGCCATGGCCTCCATGTCATCAAATGGAAAATGTCCCTGGGAATTATGTCACATAAAATTCTATCCTTATATCTACCTCTCTAAAATTCAATCAAACTTTGCTCACTTTCCATGAATTGATGTCCTTATTAAACCCATGTTACCTTGTAGGTACATCGATGTGGAATCCTCTTCAATCCTAAATTTTGTACCATCTTCGAAAGACACTATATTATTTGTAATTCTTCCATCAATCACCACTTTGTAACACTTTCCTTTTTTTTAACAACTGCTCCTAAACAAACTTCTCCTTTGTATTCATTTTTGTACTTGTCCCTTCAACTGAAATAAAACTCTTTTTATGAGTAAACACTCTCTTCTCACTTATAAATTTTATTCATGTGATCCTTCTACATTCTATTGACCATCCATACAAATTTATGAGGGACATTCTATTTCTCTATGCCCTTCTCTATTACAATTCCAACACTGTCCTTGGAATGTTGGTCTTTGTCCATCTTATGAAACTATCATTATCTCTTGCTCTATCAAATGCAAATGGTCTTACCTTATATGTATGGTACTATGATCTCATGTTATCTTGAACTTATACAATATTATTTTGTGGCCTCTTGGACTACTATTCCACTCTCTTCTCCAATTGTCCTTGGATACAAAAGTTCTACTTGACCTTGTTGTCCTTCATTACCTTCCACATTGACTATCTCTAAACTTTGTATTCTTCTCTTGGGAGAATTATAAATGGATTCCATCATCACAATAAAATATATAATCATTTATGTCATCTGACCCATCAAATTCTCCATAATGCCATCTTGATCTTTTTTTCCTCTATCCACCCTTTACTCCATGGAACATCATTTTTGGTTCCCTTTCCTACAATTCACCTCTAGATACATGGTGTCCAATATTTATGTTTGTATTGTCAAGTCATATCTTCTTTGAACCTATTAAAAATCATCCACCACCAATATCAAACCAGATCTAATACCAAATGATGCAGAGGATGATCAACACTTCACTAAACTCCTCTCACCAATGTTCTCTCTCTACACTAGGTTCATATGGTCCTTCTCAAGTTCATAAATGATATAAATTTATTGTAGTTATTATTATACTTCTTGGTCTCCTTATTTTATCTTAGGACATTCCTTCCTATCATAAATACCCTCTTGGCTTATTCCCTATCCTTTATATACTTCTCCCTTCACCTAGTCCACTCCTAGTAGCCTTTTTCTGCATAAATTCTTTATATATGGTATGGTACGGATTCAAATAACCAAAATAATTTAATTTTTAGATACCATTTATGTTAATATTACTCTTAACCAAGTTTAAATCTTTGATTCACTCACTATATTATTGTTTAAGACACTTTTTCCTCTCTGTTAAGGCCTATTAGGCCTATCTAGGTCTATTACAATCCTATTTACACATAATACTCAATATAAGTATGAAAAAGTATAGGAGTGACTTTAAAACATTAAAATAAATTATAATAGGTATTATTCAAGCTATATACCAAATTTTATAGACTTTTTATGGTTCGAACTAGTTCTATCATCCAAACCCTAGTTTTAGGGTTATATGCACATAGTCAAGCCCAAGAGCATTCAAATTATTCTTACTTGTTATAAAAAGAGTTTAAAAAGAATTTTAAGGTTTCATAAGGTTTATTTTACCATTATTAGTTATAATAAATCATAAAACTTCACTTTTCAGACCTCTATTCCACTTTTTCTCATAGGTTTTTGTCTCATTATATGTACACAATCACAAGTTTAAGCTCTGTAGAGCCTGTTTTAATGGTTCAAACTATCCATATTATTTTATAAATTATAAAAAAGGTTAATTAATGTAAAAAATGAATATACTCACCTAATACTATCAATATTTATTCACAATACCCTTCCATTCAATCTATCATCGCGTTTTTGGTTCAAAATGTAAACATAGGTATGTATGTAGAGTATGCAAATACATTGTTGGGGTTTGAAATGAATTAAAATAATTTTTTAGGATAAATTAATGATATATAAGGATCCAAAAATCACTCAATTATCCATGTTCAATGACCTCTTACGTGCAAAAACCTCTCTTCTCAATGTTTTATGGCTTTCTTGATCAAACTGGGCATACAATCATGTTCTATAGACTGTAGGGTAAATTATTTGAAAATAGCCTTCAAATATGGATATTTAATGTATAAAAAATGTTTATAAATGTTTATAATAACTTAATTTCCTTATATACATTAATAATCCAACATAAACATTGCCCTACTATCCTTCATTCTCATGCTTGAAGGATTCTCTATCTATATATGCTCTTCTATGGGTCTATCTTGATTTCCAAACTAAATATGATGAAAATTGACACAAAAACATTCCAAAATAAGGAAATAACTCAAAAAATATACTAAAATCATCAAAAACATCAAATAATGATCTTTTCTTCACTGAGCAATCACCATGCAATCAATGTCCATTATTTATACATAGAAAAATAGAGTTCTCTTCATTCTTGTCAAAAATTGAGATCTTCCAATATTTTTATATTTGGTATTTATCCATTATATTCAAATACCATATATCAAAAAATGATTAAAAAACCAAAAATGCATGCTTTTATATTTCCCTAACTACCTATCAATGGTCACAACAAGTAAAGTTTACCCTTGACATAAACTTCAAGGTTGATGCCACCATAGAAGTGTGACTTAAGATCATGTTTATAACCCTAAGGATATTTATTTACTTTCCATATCCATTTGACACTTTAATTACCATTTAAAAAACTCATAAAACCTTCTTTCTATGCCAAAACATTCAAATTTTCAAATTGTTCAATTTGACAAAAAAAATTCCCATTTGAATTCCTAAGCCACCTAAGCACTCTTAATCACTTGAATATAATTAAAAGAGGTAATTTAATACTCATAACATTGTTAAAACATTTTAAACATGTTATATACCCCCTATTTGCTTGATCTACTCAAAATTTTGCAATCATGTTGTTCATATGTGTGATGCCCCTGCATCAGTATGCACGTTGGTAGTTACTTTGAATAGTATGTTTAATGACAGTTAGTAAGAAATTATATATGAATGAATAAAACCTTTGAGAGATTAACATGATAGGATAGAATATTTGTGTTTCATGAAAGCTATACTGGTATTATTGTTTAAATAGAAGTTTAAGTTCTATGTATTTATGACTACTTTATTTGATTGATTATGAAAACTAGTAATAGAGTATGGTAATATGGGTTATCATAAGGTGGAGAATGAAGTGAACTTATTGTGGTAGTTGGAATCTACAGGTAAATGTATATTTTATTTGGGTGGTATAAACTGTAGGCATTATTTCTGGGTTGGGTTAGATAATAATGTAAGATTCATTCATACATTGATGGAATAAATGTATACTTTACTTATTCCTATGTTTAGCATGTGATGTGTTATGATTTATATTAGGATATAAATTATATGAATCTTAAGGATAAATAATGTGTAGTGAGACATTATCTTTTCATGTACATGATTTACATGTTAGTGTGATATCTTGCAATAGAAGGGGTTTTTAATGATACACTACATGTTTAGTTTTAAAAAATCATACATCACATGGGTACTTGTTAGTTACTCTAGATTCTCGCACCATCACTATCTACTCATCTATGAAGGGAGTGCCATTATCTGATAGGATTAGTGCAGGGGATTGTTGATCCGTATTTGGTGTGAAAAAGTGCTCAGATGATGCTCTCCCTCCTCGTAGTAGTACTACTTATCTGGAGACTACACTAGAGATTATCAGAGATACATGAGTTAGTTCATCTTGAGCTCTAGAGGGCTTGGTATCTATTTATTATATTAAGGCTAAATGCCTAATAGAAGTGTAATTATATTTTATTTGTATATACTTGAACAATAGTTATTGTATTAGGGGACCAGTCATCACTGAGTCCTAATGTATTTACTTCCTTACAATTATAATATATTATATTATATTATATTCAGAATTGGAATTAGGAACTGTTAATGTTCAAAGTTGTTGATATATGATTGACTAAGTTATGATGTATTTTGTAGTAGAATGATTGTTAAGTCATTAGTTTTTAAAAAAATCACTCATTATTTTAAGTACAATTTGAAGAGTTGTAACATATAAAAAATCATTAAAAAAACTTATAATAAAAAAATTCACTACCCCAATTTATTTATAAATAATCATAAAAATGAAATTTTAAAAATATATTATCATAAAAAATAGCAACACATGATAATAAATAAATAAGTAATATATAAATAATCATAACTAATTTATATGTAATATATAGATTTTACCACATCATATTTATAAATAATCATAACAATGAAATTGTAAAAAAAATATCATAAAAAATATTATCACATAATAATAAATAAATATATAATATAGATAATCATAATTAATTTATATATAATATATAGATTTTAATGTAATATATTTATAAATAATCATAATAACACTATTTTAAAAATAAATTATCATAAAAAATAGCAATATGCTATAATAAATAAATAAATAAATAATATATAAATAACCACATTATATTTATAAATAATCATAACAATAAAATTGTAGAAATAAATTATCATAAAAAATGATATCTATCAGTGTATTTTACATAGATTTATTTAAGATATATATGTTAATTTAATAATAATAATAATAATAATAATAATAATAATAATAATAATAATAATAATAATAATAATTATTATTATTTAATATATAAAAATGAATATAATATAAATATTTATAGTAAAATATAATATAATTATATTTATTTAAAAAAAATAGTATTTTAGCACCAACAATTTAATTGATTCATATTGTAAAATTTAAGAGATGGAATTAAAATAGATTGATCTAATTACTAGTGCAATCTCGATGCAATTAAAAATGTCTAATCACATTAACCGTCACCAATTTTCTAATGTCAAAATCGACATGGAATCCTAAAAAAATAAGATAAAAATACCTAAAACCATCAATTTCTACCATGACTCTAATCCAAATTATAGTATAAATACCACTTTAGTATAAATACCACTTATTGTAATAGTGATAATTAAATGACATTTTGTGACACTTTCTCTTATCAATCATACAAACATTTAAATTTTCTATTTTCTTGGTTTCCATGGTTTAGAAAATTATTAATAAAAAATATTCAAATATTAATTGTAAGGAGTAACTTAATCATTAAGGTTGGTTGGTATTGATTTTTTTTGTTGGATTTTAATAGCCATGAATGTCCTTAAATACTATGATAATCACAAAATGTATAAGTTATAACTTCTTGGTAAAGGTTTTATTATTCTCTACATTTAATTTAAATTTTATATTATTGTTCTCTAAAAGTTAAAATTGGTTGTGAAAGGTACAATGTAAAGAGGGGGAGCACAATAACAATTTATCTAAGAAGAGTATTTAGAAAGTACTAATTTAGGGGAAATGTTTTAGTAGTGGTGCATCCTAATTTTACATTGCAAATTAAGGTACTGTTGACCATTTTTTGCCCAACAGGCCAAAAATCGGTCCCCTTCTTCTCCTGCTATTCTAGGCCAATTGATTTTTCATTTTGCATAGATTTGGTGATTTCTATGACTCTGTAGGTCCATTTCTATGGACTCTGCAGGTTTTCTTTTGGCAGTTGAAGAACCAGGCGAAGAGGGCAAGATTTTACAAAGATTCTTCGAATTTTCATATGAAGAAATTCACAAGGAAGGTCGGCATCTTTGAACCATTGAACCATCGCTTCATTTCAAGCTTTGGTTTAATCGGTAGTTCTTCAACTTTGGTTTAATCAGCTAAGTTCAACACTTAGTTCATCAAAAAAGTTCAGCAAAAAGTTGAAGCGGCTTCAGATCTAGCAAACAGTTCAGAGGGGCTCGGCGCGCAGCATTGAACCATTTTTGGTTCAACCAATTAGTTCAATGGCTTGGTTCAACCGTTTTGGTTCAAGCGGCATTCAGTTCAAAGAAAACGGTTCAATCGACTCGACGCACAGTCTTGAACCATTGAACCGTTGAACCAAAATTTTGGTTCAATGGGTTGGTTTAATGGCTTGGTTCAAGGGTGTGCCCTATAGCCGAAGGGCAACGATGGGTGGACCCGAAGCCCTTGCAGAGGGCAGCCAAAGGGCCCAAAGTAGAAAAGACATGGGAAAAAGGCCCGATGAACTTTGCCAAGGACAGTGACGTCCCAAAAAGCATCAAATTTACACCAGGGAAGCCAGAGCACGGAAAGCACCAAGTGGCAACCGCAGAGGACTTCAACATGCTATTTTAGAAGTAGCAGAATGTGCCACGTGTCCCCTACAGGGCTCGATAGAAGCTGACAGGTGGCAAGATCCATGGGTTTCCCATGTTGGCTTCAAAGAAGACTGTGGTGGACTCGAATGAGTTGTTAGGAGTTATGCAGAGCGTGTCAAGTGTCAGCATCTACGAAGAACTAGAAAATAGCCTAAAAGTTTTTCTAAGGAAGCTAAAGGCTCTATGGAAGCGACCACATGTCAACTTCTGCCTGACTCTCAAAAGGCCCTCTAATGTAAGCAGATGCTGCCACATTCCATTATCAGCTCAACAGAAGCTACCACATGTCAACGTCCACGTTTCAAAGTGTCTTCTAAGTTCCCAAGCAATGGACTACGACACGTGTCAAGGGTGGATGTGCTCTTAGTAAAAAGGGGCAAAGCAGGAAGTTGAAGGAGATTCCAAGTGCGACAGGTGCGTGACCGTCAAATTTAAGCCAGTAAAAAAGCTGTTGGTTTTTTAAGCCTGAGCACCAACCATGGAATGAGCCCAAAGAATGCAGCGACCCACCAAAAGATCACCCCTGAGGGCTGAAGGAGCAAAAAAGGACAAAGAGCCATGAGAACAAAGAGCAGGTGAATGGTGTGGCTCATAAATTCAAATCCTAACAGCATAATGGCCATCACACAGAAGCAGATGAAGTAATCCAAGTGACGCAGGAAGGTGTCAAGAAGTTATTTCAGTGGTTGACACAGTGCCTACCATGTGGTCATCAAAGAGGCACAATAGTGATTGACGCGACTGGTTTTATTTAATATGCATTGTAGAGCAGGAAAATGGCATAGCTCATAAATTCAAGACAGCAGAATGGCCATCACGCAGCAGTAGACGAAGCAATCCAAGTGATGCAAGAAGGTGTCGATTCAAGAAGTTATTTCAATGGTTGACACAGTGCCTACCATGGGTCACTCGTAAAAAGGGTGCCAAAAAGCCTCTTTTCTTCCTTTATATATTGGAGGCTTGTCATTTGAGAAAGGATCTTCCACATTTGTAAGGCATAGCCCTGGCAAATTTTCACTTGAATCAATAAATGCATTTTTTGCCTCTATCCTAGTTAGATATTTTTGTGTATGTCTGAGTGTTAGTTTGTGTTTAGTCATTGCTTCTTGATGCTTCCACAGGTTCAACACCAACATACCTAGTGTCTACAAGGTGCCATTTCTGTAGTTGACAAGGAGAGTTATATTTAGAAGTGCAAAAATAGAAGAAATTACTACACATTGTGCCTTTCACAGCACCTTTGGTGAATCTCTATTTTTTGTATTTTCCATTAAAGCCTCCCTACCAAGTTTCTTGCAGCCTGGTCCTTCTACCAGTTTGAAGTGTATGTATGTGTTTGTCTGATTTTAAGTGTGAGTGTGAGAAGGTTGAATCATTTTGGTGCATCACCTCCTTTAGAGTAGTTTGTTTTCCTACAATCTTTCTCCCTTTTCACCCCCCCATTATATATATATATATATATATATCTATATATCTATATATATATATATATATATATATGTTAGCACTTACTAGAACAAATCAAATACATCAAAGGGAGCTAGCCCTTACCTAGAGAGTCTCCCCTCCTACTTCACTGGTCCCACAGGCGAGAGGGGAGTTTCCATTGTTGCGTGTGGAAGGCAGGAGCTCAACCTCCTTGGTCTGGGTGCAATCTACTGCGTCAACAATTTTTGGAATGCCCGGTGGGATTTAGTCTTACACTCAGTAAGGTTTCAAGATTGATACTGGTCCAGTTACAACAAATTAACTATTTACAGCATCTGACAATTCCACTAGTAAGAACCTCATTTCCTAATCAAAGACTAGTCTGACTTCTTATGCCTAAAGTCACCACACGATCTACTAATAAGGGTGTCCCTTTTGAATTCATTGAACTACCTCTCAACTTAGCAAAGTGATTGAGGTTCAAAGGGACTCATCCTTATTTAGCAAGTTGTCTTCCTATTCCGGCTACAGGTGCTTCCTTCACATGAGAAGTACCCCGTTTGAATCCCCTTATAGCTACAACATTACCCTTTGTGAGCTTTTGTGGTCAGAGTCCCTTGAACCTCCAACATTATGACCCAATTCCAGGAGTGGTCCTCAAAAGTGTGCCTCCCTTTAATGGAGAGGGGCTTGTTACAGCTATTGAACACATCAAAAATATTACTAACCTCTGAAATATTCATAGTGTCACTGTGGAGAATATTGCAATCAGATTGCTAGCATTATCTTTCAAGGGCAAAGCTCTTGACTGGTATGGGACTTTGCCTGCAAATTCAATCCATTCCTAGAATGAATTGGGTACTTAATTGATGGACCATTTTGGAGAAAAGAGCGATCACCTCTCACTTGTTGAGCAGTTGATGACCATGAAGAGAGCCCCACATGAATATATGCAGGATTTCAAAATGTGGTTTCAGAAGACATGGGATAAAATCCCCGTTCTGGTAAGACCGACTGCTAGTTATGCTTTCCTGTATTATTTAAGAGCATTAAACAGTGATATTGCTGTTATGATACAATCCATGGGAGGGCATGTGCTACTTGTTACCTATGATATAGCCATAGCAGCTAAAAATTGCTTAGTATAGGCTGGGCAAATAGCCCCTAGACCCCATATGCCACTTTTCCCAAAAATGCTACCTCTAATTCAGGTCGTTGCTCCCACATTAGCTCCTCTACCTAACATAGAGAAACCAATTGTTGCTCCATCCAATGAGCTTCATGAAGTTAAGAGTCTATTGCAGAGTATGTCGAATGAACTTGTAGCTCTTAAAAGGTAGCAAGATCAAAGCAACAGACCAAACCAAGGATACCAATAGTATGGTCAAGCTCCAAGACCCCATTTCCAAAAGTACAATCAAGGACAGGGTCAGCTTACTCAAACCAGACCATTTCAAGGCTACAACCCAGGCCCCCTTTCATCATCTAAGGTCATGGTGCCCATTCAGAACAACTTGGTATAGGAACAGCCAAGTTGTTCGACCATGGGATATGGTAAGGAACTTATTGTTTATACAAATGAGATGATGGGTTGTTACTCAAATGTGCTAGACAATCAGGTTGCTACTCATTCCCAGGTCTTCGAGGCTCCAATGCAACCTAGCATAAGCAGGAGTCAGAGTCAGCCTGACTCTACTCTTATGAACCACCTGGAAGGTGAGTTCTGTGTAATCAATTATGTGGGTGCTGCAGACAATTAGGCTGACTATGTTGCGGCCAACACAAGATCTAAAGGGAGAGCTATGGAAGAAACTCAAGCAACTATTCAAAGGTCCACACCATCTCTTCCACCACAGGTGAACCAAAAATTCCCAAATTTTAGGCTGCCAGTCGTACATTTAGCTCCTTGGCCTACACCTCAGAAGGCTGCAAGTGACCCCAAAGAAAATATGGAAGGGAGCAATCCTCAGATCAACATGGTAGACCAGGTGAAGGAGCTGCACATAAATATTTCCTTGTGGGATCCATTATCGATACTAGGTGTGTCAGATGAAGGAGACGTTAGAAGTTTTCCCTTTGATCCAGGAGGGAATCAAAAATACCTAGTTAGTTGTATATAGTAGGTTGCTTTAAGTTTTCTTTCCCTGTTTTCCCGAAGTGGTGTTTACACAAGTAGTTTTCTTAGCTTTGTGTGTGTTTTTTCTTTTCCTTTTGAGGTGAATCTTCATGATTGATTCTAGAATTTATCAGAGCTACTACTAATCTTCAAGATATAATCTGACCTCGTGCCCAATGGATTTTTAAGGCAACTGGCTTCTAAGCATAGCAGGCATGCTTCCCCTGGGAGTCACCAATTTGTTGACCATTTTTTCCCTAATAGGATAAAAATTGGTCCCCTTCTTCCCCTGCTATTCTAGGCCAATTCATTTTTCATTTTGCATAGATTTGGTGATTTCTACGGACTCTGCAGGTCCATTTCTATGGACTCTGCAGGTTTTCTTTCGGCAGTTGAAGAACTAGGCGAAGAGGGAAAGATTTTACAAAGCTTTTTTGGATTTTCATCTAAATAAATTCATAAGGTCAGCATCTTCAAACCATTAAACCATCACTTCATTTCAAGCTTTGGTTTAATTGGCAGTTCTTCAGCTTTGGTTTAATCAACTAAGTTTAGTGCTTAGTTCATCGAAAAATTTCAACAAAAAGTTCAAGCGGCTTCAGATCTGGCAAACAGTTTGGAGGGGATCAGTGCGTAACATTGAACCATTTTTGGTTCAACCAATTATTTCAATGGCTTGGTTTAACCATTTCGGTTCAAGTGGCATTCAGTTCAAAGCAAATGGTTCAATCGGCTCGGTGCATAGTCTTGAACCATTGAACCGTTGAACCAAAATTTTGGTTCAACGGGTTGGTTCAATGAATTGGTTCAAGGGTGTGACCTACAGCTAGAGGGCATTGATGGGTCTAGAAGCCCTTGTAGAGGGCAGCCAAAGGGCCCAAAGCAGAAAATCCACAGGAAAAAGGCTTGATGGACTTTGCCAAGGATGGTGACGTCCTGAAAAGCATCAAATTTACACTAGGGAAGCCAGAGCATGGAAAGCACCAAGTGGAAACCATGGAGGAATTCAACATGATATTTTAGGAGCAACAGAATGTGCCACGTGTCCCCTACAGGGCTCGATAGAAGTTGATAAGTGGCAACATCTGTGGGTTTCCCCTGTTGGCTTTAAGGAAGACTATAGTGGACTTGAATGAGTTGTTAGGAGCTATGCAAAGTGTTTCAAGTGTTAGCATCTGTGAAGAACTAGAAAAGGGCCCGAAATTTTCTCTAAGGTAGCTAAAGGCTTTACAAAAGTGACCACGTGTCAACTTCCACCTGACTCTCAAAAGGCTCTCTAATGTAAGTAGATGTTGCCACGTCCCATTATCAGCTCAGTGAAAGCTACCATGTGTCAACGTCTGTGTTTCAAAGTGTCTTCTAAGTGCCTAAGAAGTAGACTATGACACGTGTCAAGGGTAGATGTGCTCTCAGCAAAAAGGGGCAAAGCAGGAAGCTGAAGGAGAGTCCAAGGGTGACGGGTGCGTGAACATCAAATTTATGCCAGTAAAAAAGCTATTGGTTTTAAATGCCCGAGCACCAACCATGGAATGAGCCCAAAGAATGTAGCGACCCACCAGAAGATCACCCCTGAGGGCTGAAGGAGTAGAAAAGGATAAAGAGACTAGAGAACAAAGAGCAGGCAGAAGGTGTGGCTCATAAATTCAAATCCTGACAATAGAATGGCCATCACATAAAAGCAGATGAAGCAATCCAAGTGACGTAGGAAGGTGTCAAGAAGTTATTTTAGTGGTTGACACAGTGCCTACCATGCGGTCATCAAAGAGGCACAATAGTGATCAATGCAACTGGTTTTCTTCAATATGCACTGCAGAGTAAGAAAATGGCACGACTCATAAATTCAAATCCTGACATCAGAATGGCCATCACGCAGTAGCAAATGAAGCAATCCAAGTGATGCAGGAAGGTGTCGATTCAAGAAGTTATTTTAGTGGTTGACATAGTGCCTACCATGGGTCACTTGTAAAAAGGGTGCCAAAAGGCCTCTTTTCTTCCTCTATAGATTGGAGACTTGTCATTTGAGAAAGGATCTTCCGCATTTGTAAGGCGTAGCCCTGGAAAATTTTCACCTGAATCAATAAACGCATTTTTTGCCTCTATCCTGGTTATATATTTCTGTGTATGTCTGAGTGTTAGTTTGTGTTTAGTCATTGCTTCTTGATGCTTCCACAGGTTCAACACCAACATACCTAGTGTTTACAAGGTGCCATTTCTGCAACTGATAAGGAGAGATATATTTGGAAGTGCAAAAATAGAAGAAATTACTATATAGTGTGCCTTTCACAACACCTTTGGTGAATCTCTATTTTTTGTATTTTCCATTAAAGCCTCCCTGCCAAGTTTCTTGCAACTTGGTCCTTCTGCCAGTTTGAAGTGTATGTATGTGTTTGTCTAATTTTAAGTGTGAGTGTGAGAAGGTCGGATCATTTTGGTGCATCACCTCCTTTAGAGTAGTTTGTTTTCCTGCAATCTTTCTCCCTTTTCACCCCCCTCATTATATATATATATATATATATATATATATATATATATATATATATATATATATATATATATATATATGTTAGCACTTACTGGAACAAATCAGATGCATCAAAGGGAGCTAGGCCTTACCTAGAGATTCTCCCCTCCTGCTTCACCGGTCCCATAGGTGAGAGGGGAGTTTCCATTGTTGCATGTGGAAGGCAGGAGCTCAACCTCCTTGCCTCGGGTGCAAATCACTGCGTCAATAGGTACTATAACATCACAATAAATTTTAAATTTTTTGTGTTTTAATATGTCATCTTAACTACTTATAGCTAAAGTTTTAAGATCTAACTCATTATATATTTGATGGTACCAATTTTATCATGAGAGGTCATAAAATATATTTTTTAAACTTATGATCAAAACTTAACCTTTGGAGTACCAATAGTTGTGTATTGGAGTATCAATACTTGAGTCTTACTTGTCAAAATGTAAATGGTTACTTTTAATTTTATAGAGTAAATATTGAACAAGAATTAGATACTACATGCACCACTACTGATGCATTTTAATATTTATAGACACCAACATGTTCGATCAATGGAACACACCTAAACAAAAACCCTATTCTACCATTGGTAGGTGTACCACTACTCAAACCTTTCCTCTAGTAAAATACATTAATATGAGAAAGATTCAAATGAAAAGTGTCTCATACTTATGAAATGATTCTTAATCATATTACTCTTAAAAATACTTTTAATATTAACTTGAAGAATATTTTTAATATTAGTATTGTTTTAAACTATTTTTTAACAAAAAATTAGTTTGAAAGATATAACACTTATACCATCCATAAAAAGACAAAAAAAATTGAAGGTAAAAACTTGTTTTCAAACCATTTTCACTGAGAATTTTTTTTTCTCACAAAAATATTCTAATAAAAACATATATAATTTTTTTAAAAACTTTTTAGAATGACACGTAATGATATGTTGAAAATTTATTAAATATTGGTAGCCAATATTTCCAAAGCAAATGTTTCCGATGATAAACCTTTCGTAGAGAATATTTTTGAATGAAAGATTCCAAAACAAAGTTGCCAAAAACTAAATATTCTGAAATAAAATAATTTAAATTCCTATCATGCAAAGTCATTCTTTCCATCTATTTCATGAATAGGTTAGTAAGTACTTCCAAATGAAAAAGTATATCATAACACAATTCAACGTTAAAAGCACCAAATTTCTAACTACAAGTGTTATAACCCTCAAAACTCTTAGGTGTCCCTCCAAGATATTCATTTTTTTTTTAAAAAGGGGGTCCCCAAAAAATATAGGGTGGGGTGTTTTGAATACAATAAGATCAATGTTCTACTGAGATAATACATTGCTTGTTCCTTGCTTTCATCATTGTGTTGAGCTAATAAGGCCTCTATAGGACAAGGTGTTGTAGATATATACATAAGTAAAGGCCTCTTGTGATGGGTGGTGATAAAAACATAGGCCTAACTAGATATTTCTTAAGATTGTCAAAATCATGTTGTCACTCAGAGTTATAATTGAAATGAGTCCCCTTCTTCAAGATATGGGTAAGGGGGTAGAACTTGTCTACTAATTTTGAAATAAACTGACGAATGGCCTATAATTTACGTTGAAGGCTCCTTATCTCCTTCAAATTTATGGAAGGAGGAATTTCTACAATAGCTTTGACTTTTTCAAGATCTACCTCAATGTCCCTCTTAGAGACTATAAATCCTAATAGCTTACCTGAGGTGACTCCAAACACACATTTATTTGAGTTTAACAAACCTTATATTCTTGAAGCCTCTCAAAGATTTTTCTTAAGACCATAGGATGCTTTGATATTAGTTTATACTTTCCCATGATATCATCAACATAATCCTCTATAATGTCATCCATCATGTCATGGAAGATGATGGTCATAACCCATTGGTAAGTTCCTCCTGCATTTTTAAGACCAAAAAACATCACTTGATAATAAAAAGTCCCCCATGGAGTGATAAATGATGTTTTGTGTTGATCTTTAGGAGTAATTTTGATTTGATTATATCTAAAAAATCCATTCATGAGGGATAACATCTCATATACTATAGTGGAGTCCACAATCATGTCTATATTTGGTAAGGGAAAGTCATCCTTGGGGCATGCCTTATTGATGTCCCAAAAGTTCATGTAAATTTTGATTCCTCCCTATGGTTTGGCCATTGGAATAATATTGGATATCCATTCAGAATAATAAATGGGATGGAAAAATCTAGTTTCTAGGAATTTTTGCAATTCTTCTTTGACTAGAAGAGCCACCTTAGGGTGCATCTTGCAAAGTTTTTGATTAATAGGTTTGGCATTTGGATGGAAGACTATATGATGCATTACCAAGGTGGGATCTAGCCCCGACATGTCTAAATAACTATATGCAAATACATCTATATTTTTTTTAGGAGCTCAATAAGGATTTGATGTTCTTATGGTGCAATAATTGCCCCCAATTTGATAATTTTAGGACTCTCATCTATTTCAAGATTGATTTCAATAACCTCCTCGATGATGGAGGGTGACTAGTCTTGAAGATACATTGGAGGTGATGGTAAGCCCTAGATTTCTAAAGCAAATTCTTCTAAGAGCTGAGCATCTAATTTTAAATAAAATTATGACTCTTCGAAAGAGGGTTGAATGTCTTTTGTACTTGGAGAGGGATATTCATCTTTGTACTCCTCTTCTTGTTTTTATTTAAGGATGTTTGTTACTTTCCAAAGTAAGCAAATTTATTGAGACTAATAGAAAACCCTTTCTTTTGGTTTCCTAATGGCATAAAATCTCATGCCCCCATATATTTTATAATGGCTTCATCACTTTAGAATGTATCAAATGAAGGCTCATTCTTTTGATTGTAGTCTATCAGGGTGGCATACCAGAGGGATATATTGATAGTGGAGATGGTGGTGTCATGAAAGAAATTGGTGGTAGCCAGATCTTCATAAAGGCTACAAATGGAACCTACTTTGATTTCTTCATCAAAGGTAGACTCCTTAAGAACCAAAAAAGTATTCAGGAAGATTGTGCTTAGGTCAATTCCAAGAGTTTTTTACCTTAAACCAAGATGTTTTGGGTATTATTGAACCCCTATAGGTTCAAGCCTGCCTTGTTCATCTTTCCCTAGTCATTTTCCCTTATAATTCATGTTTTGAAGCATCTTTTAAAAGTGGGGGTACTATTATTGATGGAATTTGAAGGTCTAATCATCTAAAATAAGACATGAGTCATATAGCTCATCAAAGTACTCCTTTGATATCATGCTTGCACTAGTAAAGGCTATGGATCCAAACTGATAGATAACGGGATTATCTTTCCTCATGGTTGGGGACCCATAGATATCTGGGGAGAGTGGTAAGTCTCCTACACAAAAAGTCTTGTATTCATATTATTTATAGCTAGTGGAAGAGATCTTGAGATGTGTGATGTATGGGGATACATTTGGAGTAGGTGTTAAATCATCATGATGGACATACTTTGTAGTTGTTAGATTAGGAGTGGAACTATGTGTGCTAGGCAAATAGTAAGCAGGATGGGATTGATCCATTTGACAACTATGAAAGTGATTTATCTCCCCTGGGATGGTAACCTCCATTCTTGAATGAGGGAATTTCAAACATCGATGGAGGGTGGAAGGAACTATTCACGTTTTATAGATCTATGTGCATCTTAGAAGTAGATTATATGGACGATTAACATCCACTACATGGATTAAAGTCTTATAGACAATGGGTCCCATAGTTATAAGAAGATAACTAGTTTTTGTGGATGGACTTTCATTATCATCATATGCTTGATCATTATGAAAGTAGGCCCCAATGAAGATTCATAGTACCCCAACTTCTTTAGAAAGTCCAAATTACACAAATTTAAAGTAGACCCTCCATCTATGAGTACATGTGGGATTTTATGGTTGGAGATGGAAATTTCAATGAACAATGGATAATTATGATTCAAACCTATAGGTGTCATGTCTTAGGAGCTAAATATGATATGTTGTGAAGGGGGAAAATGATCCACCAATGCCTAAAATTGGTTAGTGTCAATATCTCTAGGGACTTTAAGTTTGTTTAGGACTTGATTAAGAATCTCCTGATGTATCAATGATGTTTTAAGAATACCCATAAGAAAGATTTAGGTTAGAGTCTTCTCAAGCTATCAGATGATGTCATATGGTTTGTCAGAAGATGTAGAGACTTTTTTAGAGATATTGACCTTTTGAGATGATAAATTTGATGGGTCTTTTGGTGGTGCTATAGGTGCTATGATTTTGATACATCATGTAGTTACTATAGAGTCAGCTATGACCCTATTAATTATGAGGATGGTGTTTGTGTGGGCTCTTAGGGACTTTCAATTTTAATGGTTTAGAATAACATGGTAATTAGTTTAGTTGGATTGGAGGCTTGACCCTGGTCCTTGGGTGGTTTATTTTACCTTTGATCATTTTTAGGTAAAGGGTCCTAATAGATTCCTAGCTATTGATTTTTGGATTGACTAGATGGACTCTCCCCTTCTACTTCTATGTCCCCTTTTTCAATTAGATCTTGGATGTAGTGTTTCAACTACATGCATTTTTTAGTATCTTACCCCTTAACTATATGATATTTAAAAAAATTGTCTTCATGATACCAATCTGTTCAGGGTTTATTATCATCCAATGGTCTAATTTAAAGGAAAGTGATCATATTTATAGTTATTGACTATTGTAGGACCACTTATACGGGTATTCCAAGACTAATTAGAGGCCTTTTTCCTATTCAAGGTTTTGGTTTTCCCCATGGTACCCTTATGGTAAAGACATTATGTATATTAGTAGGGGACATTTTTTACACCATTTGAAAACATTGTTTAGAATCTGTCACTCTATCCCCTATGACATTTTTGTTCTTATTAAAAAATTTAGGCTTACGCAAAAAGGTATTATCTATATTATGACTTTGTTCATTGTGGGTATACAATTTAATTGTTCCTTTCTCAATGAGTGTTTTTTCTATTTGGACTCCCTTCTTTATGATTTCATCAAAATATTTTTCACATTGTAGCTTTAATTGATATTTCAATTTAGTATTGAGGTTGTCAATGAATATTTCAGCCATCTTCTTCTCAGGAACTATGCAATTTAATCAATTAGCAAGGCTCTTACAACATTGTATAAATGAGGCTAAACTTTCCCCATTTATTTATTTGGTATTATAGAGATCTATGATATAAATGTCATGATCAATATTGAAGGAAAAGTGTCACACACAATTCTTATCAACTCCCCAAAGCTGGATATGGATCCTTTTGGTAAATGCATAAACCATTCCAATGTGGTCCCATGAGACTTTTGGGGAAAACTCTGAGAAGATTAGTATCATCATAAGCAACCTCATGACATGCTGCATAGAATTTTGGTACATGATCTCTTGGATCCCCTTTCCCTCTATATTTGTCAAATTTTGGGACCTCAAAGTGTGTTAGGAAAGGAATTTGTAAAATATTCATGTCCAAATGGGATGTGTAAAATTCTTCATCATTTTATCTCATTGCTTGGGTACGGGATTGATCTGATGAAGAGTCTCCTTCATCATCCTCCACTCTTGAGCAAATGAGGGATCCATGAGGTTATTTGATGTTTGAACTTGATTGGTTCAAGCTTTGGAATGATCAGGGTTGGTGTTTTTGACACGTTGGATTGGTGAGATGGGATTTTGATTTTGGGCTCAAAATTATGAGGCAAGGGAGTTGATTTTTTGGGTCAATTGGTATAATCAATCCTCTAAGGTAATTATTCTCGTATCATGCTCAATATGATTGTTGTGTATAAGTTCTTATTTTTCTTTAAGTTCTTGCTCATGATCCACAAGATTATACTCTTCTTACTTTTGGTTATCATTAGTTTGATGAAGTAGAGTGTTGGGCTTAGTGGATGGATAGATGATATGTTGCAAGAGGTTTGGATCAAAGCTAGGGGTAATGTGCCCCCCGTTTTAATGACCTAGGCTAGAATTTGATCAGGATTTTTATGGATATTTGGTCAAATTGGGTCCTAACCTCATCACTATGTAAGAAGTCATTTGTGAACTGATCTTCCTCTCTAGGGGTATGCATGTCACTATATATATATGTGTTCATCATCCTGATTTCAGTTACCTATATTCCTAATGAGGTCATTTTGCTAGTTGGATCCTTATCCCATCCTTAAAATATGGGAATGGGTTCAGATAGGCATGATGAATGATGAGGGTGATGCAATAAAAGTGATTAGGTATGACTTTAATATAGGATGATGAGAGATAAGGTGACTTTGGATACTAATTTCGTCTAAAATCAAAGACTAAAAGTGGTTAAAAGAGTTTATTTAGATGTGACTTGGATTTGATTTCAGAGTATATGAAGACTAGAATGACTAGATATTACCAAATCAAAACACCCTATAAGGATTCAATCTAGAAAAGAGACAAAAATGATAAGGTGACTAGATACCCTTCACACTAGCAAAGTGATGATTTGATGGGTGATAGATATGAAGAGATGGGATAAGGGGATGATGGATGCTAGACTAAAACTAAATAAGGTTGTAAATGTTGATAATGTTTATTCAAGGATATGAGTGATGACTAAAATAGATAATGATGAATGACCATTAAAGTTTGATTTCAAGACAGAGGTTTATATCCAAAGGTGTGAATGGTGATATGAAATGATTGGTTTTGATTCTAATATGGGATATTATACTAGGGTTCTTTAGGTTTTTTGGTAAAATGGGATAGGTTTTCCTGGCCCATAAATAATATGAGATTTAACACAACACACACACAATATGCCCAATCATAATCCCTAATTTAATCAACCAAATGGGCATATAACCCAATGCCTGTACTGTCTTAAAACTTTGCAAGTGAGGTTGTAGTCTAGTGACCTATTGTGGAATCAACTAAACTCTCTTGACCCTATTTTCACTTGAAAATCACTTGGGAGTTGATCCTGACTCTATTAGTAGAATGCTTATTATGATCGATAGCTCTTATGCTACGTTTAGAAAAGGGTATCTAAAGGAGTCCCTTATATACACAAAGGTACATGGGGCCCAAATATATAAAGGGTGTTCTCTAATGCATGGTTTAGAGAAATAACTCTTCTTCTTCACATATAACCTATATGGGTTCAACTGCTTAACCTAATAACAGTTATCTCTGATATTTATACTCCACTAGAACATGGAGTTTGGTCAAATATACAATGATGAAATTTGTGACACCAACCCCTAGTGAATAAGAAAGTGTATGGGGATGAATTCCATGTCTTGTGCTATCCTAGACAAAATAGGTTAACATACAAGAAAACAATATTAATTTGCCTGATTAATTACCTATTTGAGGAAATTTAAAACAAGCATACAAGTCACACACAAAAAGATATATACAAGTAGAAGATTAAAATTTTCAATTTAGTCACTCCCCCTTCAAGTACATAAGTTAGAAAATTAAATCTAGTGCTTTCTCCTTAAAATGTCCAGTAAAAAAATATTAGTAGTTTGACAATAGGCAAAACTGCTTATTTTTTGTAAAATCGTAAATACATAGTATAAAGCAATATCACTTCCAAAAACTACAAAATCATGAATTTTATGAAAAATCACAACTGTAGAATTGTGATATTATTGATTGGAATCTAACCATGATGGGAACCATGCATACCTTACAAAACTACAAATGGTTAGGCAAAATCACTACTATTAATACAAAATTATAACTCACAATTTGTGATATTGTAGGTAAATAGACAATTTTAAACTTTTGCCTCTTAGAATGGAATATAAATGTACTAGGAGGTTATTTATAGATGTTTATATTTAGAGTTACAATCATTAGGGGGGAGAATCAGTGAGCCCATATAATCCAACTTTAATTACAATCTTTCAAACTCTTAATCAATTACCACAAGCATTTCATGCATCATAAATATCATTCATAGTAATGAATAAGAGAGATAATGCAAGATCAAGCACATAACACATGACACATGTGGAAAATTCTCTTGGGGAGAAAACCCAATAAAATGTGTAATTGTAATACTATCCTATAATAACAAGAACCAATTTAGACCAACTAAAACTAATCAAGGAACTATTATCCCTTATTTAGTGAGACTACAATCCCATAAGGTACTAAAACACCTATCTAGTTGAGAAACCACAACAACTAGACTTTTAGCAAGCTTCACTTTGTAAGGAGGTTACAACCCCCTAGATGTTGAGTAGACAACAAAATACCTATGAACACAATATCTATTGAACATTGATGGCCTGCCAATCTAATAGAGATACAAAGTATATTGACTCTCTTCAACTCTGCACACTCAAAGCATCTAAAACATCCTTTTGGATCATCCTAGACCTCTTTGTTCATCCTCAACCTGTAAGATTACTATTCTAACATTAGAAACAAGACCCATAGGTCATACACACGATCCTCAATCTACTCTTCTCATTAACTTATCTATTGGCCACTCTCCCTCTCCTTCATTCCACAACTATCTCACACACACCCCCTCTTCAAGTCTAGAAACCATCACATTTGGTTTCACTATTTATAGAGCATTCATGATCATCACCATCTTGGTTAGCCAATAGACATGCCTTAACCCTTAAAACATCTATCACATCATGACACAACTTAATTCCATCCACATAGGTCAACCATATCATCCATGGGTCAACCTTAAGCAGTTGCACCTTTCAATTAGGCCCTTGTAGCCCTTATAGGTCTCATAAAGACATATTCACTCTGACTAAGTATACTAAGTATGAGGACCATTGCTATATTCCTGGAATTAAAAAAATTCATAGTCATATATTTTACCTTGCTCACTCACATGTTCTCAAATTTAAACCATATAAACTAGGCAAAATACTAAACAAACCCATATGACTATTTCCTCTTGAAACGTCCATATAGGTGAGATATACCATCACCAAACTGATTACTCAAATATTTCTTATATTTATACATTTAATGAAGTTGAGATCAGATTCATTTCATGTCATTGATCTTTGATGTGATGAAATGTGGACCGTTAGATCTAATTTACAAATTTAGTTGTGTTGAAACTTAGAGCACTTTTGTTTGCGGGACCAACTTTTCACCCACATATCTTTTGCTATGCTAAATTACATGATCTAAAATTTGGACCATATGATATCCTTACATAGGAGAATCCAACCATATATCAATATTATCTTCTAACCTTGACATGTTTTAAATATGATTACATAAAAAATGCCTACTCAGATTTTCTTACCACATGCAAATTTGGCTATGGGAAAATATTGTTAAACTCACTGGGAGCCCAACTTTGCACTTATATATCTTTTGTTTTACTTAGTCGCATGACCTAAGATTTAATGAATAATATATTATATCATAGCTAAATTCATCCATATATCAATTTTTTCCTGAAACTTTTATACGTTCGAGATATGACATCACCAAACTACCTACTTAGATTTTCTGCCTTTGGATCCAAAATGTCTAGATGAAAATTATACACTACTAGATGAATTCCACTTATACAAGCAAGCACTCAATGCATCCTTAAAATCTAATAAGACATATTTCATAGGATCAATACTTTATACTCATCCCTAATCATCTCTAAATATTCAAACTTTGAAGCTCAACCAAGCCTACTTCAAGCATACTAGGATAAGCACATGGCACACTTTGTCATTATCACTTAGACTATCAAGGTATTTAATCCACTCACTTGGGCACCTCCATGAAATAACCATGAAATAATTGAATTTTTTTTAACAATCTCCCCCTTTCTCATTGATGTCAACAACCATCATATAGCAATATACAACTCACTTTCTTTTTCTCTCTTCAAGCACTCTCACAATAGGAACTTTCTCCCCCTTTGACACAAGGACAAAGTGGGCACCAACTGATCCTGAGGACCTAAAAACAATACCAATATGATATGACCACATTATAAAGATGATACACACTCCCATTTACTTTAAGCCTACCTCTTCTTGCCTTGACACCTTCCTCTTGCTACATGCCAACATTCTTCAACCAAACACTCCAACCAATGAATAAAGAACCCAAAAAATACTAAAATCTGATGAAACTTACCAAGAAACATCTAAAGGGGATTCCACCTAATATCTCTATGAAATTTCAGCTCTTTATCATCTTAATATCTCTGCACACCATGAATAACCACCATACATGCTTACTAGCCTTCTATCTCAAGTTATCACAAGGACCACCAACAAAACTTCATGCCTTTCACCAAATAGGAAACATGCTCTAAAATAACTTGAGAACTCTCCTTGAAACAATCATGCCTTTAATTTTGGAGAAACTAAAAAAAGATCACTCTTCTTCTTACAAGGCTTGTCTAGTCTCCTTATAGCCCTACATGGGATTTATAGAGCCCATAACTTTTAGTAGACACACTATAAAGACATAAAGCTTCATATCTAGAGCACTTTCATATGCCTCCTCAAGCACACAAATTTTCAAAAACTAGCTCATCCTGTGAAATAAAATTCTTTCACAAACTAACTTGCCAATTAGGCCTCCATCTTGACAAATACATGAACAATTTGAAAAACACAAACCTTCAAATCCCTATGAAGATTGATTTGACAACCCATTTGGCCCATCAAATATATTAAGAAGCCTCAAACCTCAACTCATAAGACAAACCACTTTTCTAGCATAACTAAAAACCCTTAAACCTTAAAATGAACAAGGTCAACAAACTCCTTCTGTCAACATCCATCCACCTATGAAAATTCTTATACACCTAGAGATAACCATCTCACACTTTTGGACCAAAATGTGAGCCTCCATACCTTTGGAAACTTTGAATTTATATAACCCATTTTAGGCGTGCTTGCCCTTAATCCAAAACTAAGAAAACTGAGAGCGAGAGCACTTAAAAATATCAATTAGCACAATCAGGATCATCAAGACACAAATCTACCTAGAACACATCAAAAATAAGTCTACAGACCTTTCTAAGCATCAAACTCTTCTTGACATTGCATCAATCTTATTCGGCCACTTGGAAACACCCATTCTGACCCTGTAAACACTACATATACATCAACACTTGATTCTCCACTGAAAGGAGTCTCTTAATAAGCATAAATAAAGACACCCTACTTCACAATGTCCTAAAATACTCTAAAACTAGAAGTTGCCCCCAACTCCTCATGTTCCTTGTCTTCCTTGGTCATTTAATACTTGTAGTTCTTCTTCTTCTTAAGCTTAAGATAAGCAACATGTTCAACCACTACAACATTCTCCTTCTCTTCTAAGATTGAATTGACAATACATGGAGACAACAAAGATTCATGACATACCTTTTCATCTAAATAAACTTCCTTGTAATTCAAAACCTCATCACTAGGCACAAACAACTGATGTTATTTGCATGAAACTTGATCAACAATAGTAGGATGTTCACTTGGATCCATACTCACCTTAGAACTAGCCTCAACTAGTACCTTGGTCCTCTCCTTGAGTGATGTAGAGCATATACCAAAAAAACATTCTTAACCTTATTTTAAAACTAACTTCCTTTGATAATGGATTTTGCATTTACTCTTCATACAGTGGTAATAGGTTCCCCTATGGTTTTATACTTTCCACTGCCTTTGAACGTGCTTTATAGGGGTTTCATCACCCTCACTTACCTCTCAATAGCTCTATCATAACTTATCAATCCCAAGTCTTCACTTTACTCTACTTTGCACACACTTATCATCAGCCCTTATAGCCCTTACATAGTCATAAATTCATGGTACAATCCAAGTACACTTACTTATGATAATACAAATCCTAAATCTTGTTCATCTTGTCAATTTTTACCTATGTATCAATTTTTAAGTCCCAACTCTTTCATTAAGACCACTTTCTCTCTTTTAGACCTATTCTATTAGGTCTCCTCTAGGCCAAATGCACCCTAAACCATTAAAATACATACTTTCCAATCTATACATTCCCTGAATCCATTATATTCAATTAGTGCATATTATTTTTAGTAGGATTACATTTTTTTTTTGAAATCTGATGGTTAAAACTACTTAGATCCTCCAAACCCTAGTTTAGGGTTTTTAGCACACAATCTAGGCTGAGAGTGAAATAAATTCATTTAAAATAATTTGGTTGGGTTTCAAATGACTGGAAAGGGTTAAATATCTTTTTCATGGCTTACTCCATGCTCACCAATCCTTAGATAACATCAATCTACCCATTATTATGACATTTCACTTGTAAACACACTTGACTGTATCAAACAGTCAACTGTCTACAGTTCAAAATGCCTGAGTACATGAATTTACATGGAGTCAAAGATTTTTTTTTCACATTTCATGCTTACCTCAATGTTCTCCAAATCAGCTTATCATTAATCAAGATCACTTCTTTCTAAAAACACATTCACAGTCCAACCAAGCATTGACTGTTATGAAAATAGGGGTCAGTCTTCCATTTATCTCTTACCAAAAGAGGCTTCTTGATGGATAAAAAATATTTTGTACCTTAATATCACCTCTATAACTTCATCCAAGTTTTAACATATCTATCTTTACCTTTCACTCTCCATCTTTGAAACACATAGTCTGTATTTAAGGTAACTCATACAAAATAGGGTTTGTTCATAAAAGAGTCTTGCATCTCCCAAAACAAGGGTCTATCTTCTCTCTACCATCTCTTTCAAGCCTTGATTCAAACTAAAAAATAATTAATTTCAATCACAATTGGGAAAACAAAGCAAATATTATTCATCCATTCAATCTAAACATTTACAAAAATAACAACAATAACCATTGACCTCTAAAAGGGTATGTATATATTCATTCAATAAAAATAGGGGTTCAACACTCACCTCCATACAAGATTATACATAATACATTCATTCCATCATTTCATTTTAATGGAATCACCTTAACTAAACCAAACAACTATCTCCTAAAATGCCTAAAGAGAGGCATAACTACTTTTTGAACCTATCCCTCTGAATGGTCTCCTTGATTACATTGCACATTCATGATTTTCAATAAGATGAATAGATAAATAACATAAAATTTGACTCATGAACATGTTATAATACTTATATAGGGTCTACATCCCCTTCAAATCTTTCCACCCTTTCAAAATGCATAAAACTCATTAGACAAGACTTAACAATATTCAAATTTTCAAATCATACTTTTGGTAGGAAAATCATTCCACCCTTTCAAAATGCATAAAACTCATTAGACAAGGCTTAACAATATTCAAATTTTTAAATCATACTTTTGGTAGGAAAATCATTAATTCAAATTATATGCCTCTTTAAATAACCTAGATTTCTCATATGGACTATTCATGACCTATAACAACTGTAAAACACCTATATACCAAGCTAAGAACAAAAATGGATCAAACTTGGGGTCATCATGGGATGTCCCTACATCATTGAACTTGGTCTCTTTATCCACAATATGAGCAAACAATGAGAGCCCTTGACACTCTTTAACTTTTGGAATATTCTCCACCATAGAAAATAGATTACTTGGGCCAATAGACCTATCATGACTAATAATTATCACCTTTGGTTTCCATGAGTTTACTTTCGTTCTTCCTTACACTCTAGATTTTGATTAAACTCATTTTGACTTGATGGACTTTTCTTGTAGAATCTAGCAATGTGACCAATCTTCTCACAGTTGTAGCAAACCATTCTTTTTGAAGTGGAATTAACTTTCCTTACCTTATTTGGATACTACTTAGAAAAGTATCTCTCATCAAGACAATTGAAGCACTTAACCTTGTTCACATTTTTTGACTAATGACCCCATTATAGTTTCATGCAAACTCATTCCTAACAGGTCTCTTACATTCTCTAGCTCTATGCCCAGACTAATTACATGTGTAATATTAATCATTGAAACTTGCATACCTCATGGAATTTGATTATCTAATCTGATTTGTCTTTAGTCTACCAACACCTTCAGTCCTTATTTGATGATTTTTCTTCAAAGTAAGATTATTCTTGTTCACATTAGTCTTCATGTTTTCATGATTTACATTCCTTGGTTCTTCTTTGTATCCAAGACTAGTTCAATCACTTTCATGATTTTTATCATTCAAAATATTGTCTAGATCACTTGAGCTCTTTTCAAATCTCACAAATGACTTCACCTTACTAGATGTCTTCTCTAACTTAGATTTCAATGACTCATTTTCAATTACATACCTTGAACATTCATCTTATTTAGCTTTTAGGCTTGTAGACAAGATTTATAATTTACAACTAAGATGCTTGACTATATCTTCATGCTCTTTGGTGTCTTCATTCATTATTGCCTCATACACACTGAATTTCTCCTCATAGTCTTTGAATTAAGACTTCATCTTGTGAATCTTCTTCTCAATCTTTAGTTCTTCAAGAACATTTGTCAATGTAGTCTCATAGTCCACCTCATATTCATCATCATCTAAATCACTCCAAGTAGACTCCTTTTGATGTGATCAACTTCCTTCCTCAACCATGAATAGGGCTTCATCTTTAACAAGACCATCATCTTCATGATCACACTCTAAGTCACTTTCTTCACTCTCATTTGATGAGCTGTAGTCTTTATTGGTGTAAAAACTCTTCTTGTTCTTGAAGGACTTCTTCTTCTTATTATTATACTTTTAAAATCCTTTCTTCCTATATGTCTTCTTGTCTTTATCTTGGTCTTCATCATGTTATTCATCATCATGCTTATGAGGGCACTTTCTAGAAACATGTCCTCTCTCTCCACAATTGAAGCATTTGAAGGGTAGTTTACCATTATACTTGTCTGAACCTATTTTTAATTTCCTTGTAAACAAAGTAGTCAGTTCATCCTCATCAATATTAAAAATGTCATCCTACTTGGGTTTATTACCTTTAAACATCTTCTTAGGCTTCATCTCTATCTTGAATGATGCTTCCTTCTTTAGTGGTATATCATCATTTATTCGCATCTCATAGGTAATAAGGATGCCATGCAATTCATCCATCTTCAACATAGTAAGATCATGACTTTCTTCTATAGCAGACTCTTTTGAATCAAACTTGATAGAAAGATACCTTAATACCTTTTGAACTACAATATCCTCTTCAAGTTTCTCTCCAAGACCTTTGATGATGTTCACAATATCATCAACTCTCTGTAAAAAAAATGCCACATAATCTTATTCCTTTATCTTGAGACTCTCAAATTGTCTTCAGTGAATCTGCAAATTTTCCAACAAAACTTTTGAGTCTCATTCATAAATAGTCTTCAATTTATACCACATTTCCTTGATAGATGTACAATGGATTACCTTGGTGTATTCAATATTTGAAAGACCACAAGTGATAACATTCATTGCGTTATAATTATTCTTAAATAACTTCTTATCTATAACACTGGATGGAGGAATAGTGGCTACAAAATAACCATCCATAATATATTTCCAAATGTTAAATCCTAAGGACATAATGTATTACTCATCTTTGCACTCCAAAAAGCATAATTGGATCCACTAGACATTGGTGCTTGCTTAGTAGATAAATCTCCTTGATGATTACCCATATTGTACCTTAGATCACCTTCAGGCAGTCAAGTCATTACCAAAGAACTTGATCTAATACCAATTGTTAGAGGTACAATCACTAAGAGGGGGGGTGAATTAGTGAGCCCAAATAATCCAACTTCAATTACAATCCTTTCAAACTTTTAATAAATTTCCACAAGCATTTCATGAAGCATACATATCATTCATACAAATGAATATGAGAGACAATACAAGATCAAGCACATAACATATGACATATGTGGGAAACCCTCTTGGAGAGAAAACCCACTGGAAACTATAATTAGACTATTTTTATATAATAAAAATAACCAATTTATACCAAATATAACTGATCAAGGAATTACCATCCCTTATTTAGTGAGACTACAATCTTACAAGGTGTTACAACACATGTCTAGCTAAGCAACCAAAATAACTAGACTTTTAATAATATAAACCTTATAATGAGGCTACAACCCCTTAGATGTTGAGTAACCACAACAACACCTATGAACACAACATATCTTAAACATTTATTCCCTATCAATTTTATGGAGATACAAAGTATATCAGCTCTTTTTAACTTTGCACATGCAAGACATCCAAAACATACTTTTGGATCACCCTAAACTTTTTTGCTCATCCTCAACCTAAAAAATCACTATCCTAACATTAGAAACATGACCCATAAGTTATAGACACATTCATCAATCTAATCTGATCATAAAATTATATACTGGGCACTCTCCCTCTCCTTCACTCCATAACTCTCTCACACACACCCCTCTTCAAGTCTAGAAACCATCACGTTTGGTTTCACTTTTTATAGAGCATTCATGATCATCACCATTTTGGTCAGCCAATAGGCATGGCTTAACCCTTAAATCATATATCACATTGAGACATATCTCAATGCCATCCACATAGGTTGGCCATAACATCCATGGGTCAACCTTAAGCAACTACACCTTTTAATTAGGCATTTGTAGCCCTTATAGGTCTAATAGAGATCTATTCACTAAATTAGCACAACAACAAGCCAAATAAAAACATAAGACCACTTCCAAATGTATATTTACACTCTAAATGACCCCTTAGTGATCCTTAAATGATCATAGCCATCATTTCACTCTTTTGTGCAAACTCCAACAACTCAAACATTAGCCTTATTCATAAGGACATCATGGATGAATACATATTCAACTTATTAAGCTTTGTTCATACTGAATATCAATTATTAAAGCTTCATAATACCACATAGATCATCCATAAGGAGTCAAAAATAATTTATAATATCTAAGACATCACAAAACATCGAGATATCAACAAGCACAACTCAATTACCCTTCTCAGGTTACTTGCAAAGTAAACATGAAAACATAGTCAAATTTGAACCTTCATAAATTTAACTATACACACTTTCAGACCTTAAAATCTATATTTATATATTTTCCTTGAAGTCCTCTATAAATTCACTTTTCACACCATGAGTAAATTCTACTTGTATAAAAAGATATGGCCCAAAAACCATACACTAGTCTTTCCTTTATTAAATTCAAATATTTGAATTCAAACGGTCACAGTTAAACTTATGTCACTTAAAACACATCTCATGCCCTCACATCTTAGATTAAAAATGCATCATTGATATTATTCAAACTTTAACTCATAGTGTTCAATTGCCCAAATGTTAAACTTCGAACAATTGACCTCATCTCATGCAATCTTGCAATCTTGACCACATATGCTCCATTTATCTCTTCGAGATTATCCTTACTTTAAAAATGCTAGACAAATATCACTTTGATGTTTTGAATTTAATAGGAACCATTGATATTGATCAGTAAAAACACCTGCTTACCATTTATCGTTGGAAGAATCTCTATCTTTATCTCTACTCAACATTAAACATCAAACACTTGGCACTATCTCACTAAATCCTGACATCTTGGAATAAACACGCTCCATAGATATTATATAAGCAACTTGATATTTACCTTTATTAACCATAAAAAACTTTGACCCATTTGAATGAACACGTACCATAGATCTTCATTGTGTAATTACCTGTGAGCCATTAGATCTTCGTTTGGTCCTGATCTTTAACATTGTGAAAAATAGACTAAGTATGAGGACCACTGCTATTTGCCTAGAAGACCAAATTTGAATAGTCATATATTTTACCTCACTCACTTTCATGTTATCAAATTTGAACCATATAAATTAGTCAAAATACTGAACAAACCCATATGGCCATTTCTTCTTGAAACGTCCATACGTGCGAGATATGCCATCACCAAACTACTTACTCAACTCTTTCTTGTATTTAAACATTTAACAAAGTTGAGATCAGATTAATTTCATGTCATCAATACTCAATGTAATTAAATTCAGACCATTAGATCTACTTTACAAATTTGGCTAAGTGTTGAAACTTATAACACTTCTGTTTGAGGGACCAACATTGCACCCACATATCTTTTGTTATGCTAAATCGCATGATCTAAAATTTGGACCATATGATATCCTCACATAGGAGAATCCAATAATATATAAATATACTCTTGTAACCCTCAAATGTGTGAAATATTATTACATAAAAATGCCTACGTAGTTTTTCTTTCCACATGTAAATTTGGCTAAGTATGGGAAAATACTGTCAAACTGCCTAGGAGCCTAACTTTGCACTTGCATATCTTTTGTTATGCTTGGTCACATGACCTAAGATTTAGTGCATAAGATCTTATCTCATAGGGTAATTCATCTATATATCAATATGATCCTAAAAATTTCATACGTGTGAGATATGATGTCACCAAACTTCCTAATTAGATTTTCTACCTTTGGACCCAAAATGTCTAGATTAAAACTATGGACTACCAGATGAATTCCACTTATGTACACAAGCACTCAATGCATTATTGACCACTAATAGGAAATATTGTATAATATCAATACTTCATACTCATCCCTAATCATCTCTAATTAGTCAAACTTTGAAGATCAATCAAGCCTACTTCAAGTATACGAGGATAAGCATATTGCACACTTTGTCATTGTCACTTAGACTATCAAGGCAATTCATCCACTCATCTAGACACCTCCATGACATCACCATGACATCACTGCCAACTATCTAAAATTTATATCAAGACCCTTGATTCATAAAAACAAAATTTAACATAATGGTATACAATGTTTAAATTTTTACATACTAGTTTGAAAGTGCAAGATTTACACAAAAGCTTAGAACAAAATGATATTTATGTGCCAAAATGATTTTTAGACTTTTTAATAGAAATTAAAGTAGTCAAAAAACTTATAAAAATAGTATTTTAACACCTTTAGTTAAAATTGATATAGAGTCACTTTTTTTAATACAAAATCACTACTTTTAATACAAAATCGCTACTTTAAAAATAACAGTATTGCAGAAAATGATCAAAGGGGTAATGATGGAAGTTTAATTTATGTTTAGATGGTCCCTAGTTTTTACTTATCATCAAACAAAAACCAACACATAAACAAACCAAAGACTGTTAGTAGAATTCCTTTAATGATTTTGATTACTTGAGCAAAATTGTAACTTTTTATGGTGATATCACAACTTTAAAAGCAAAATCATGACTCGTAATTTGAGGTATTATCTACAGGCTAGGAAACCTTCTTAGTTTGGTACCTCCTCTTTATTATAGACATAAGGTGATTATAGACAAATAGATACCAAAAATTTAATAAACTAATAGGTCAGCTATGGAATTTTTAACTAAAAACATAAAATCGCTACTTGTGAATGCGAAATCATGACTTTTGAGGCAAAATCACAACTGTGTTTCTATGGTTTTTATTGTTGATGACAAGGCAATCTAGGGCTGATAAGTTCTTTTTTTCCTACACATAATATTATTTTTCTACCACTGCAAGGCAAAAATAGTTGATATAGTCTTACAAAGGATCGAAGATTAAGCAAAAAAACTAGTTATACTTGGTTGAACATAATATCCTACAAAACCATGAGTGAAAAGTATAAAACTATAGATTTTAATTCAAATTTGCTTTTTTAAAATTAGTGATATTGAAAAAAAGTTAAAAACCTGCCAAAAGGTAAATTGTTAGCGATCAATATGGTAGTTAGGACAATATTGCTACTTTTTGAGCAAAATTGTGACTATAATATCACAACTTTACAGATCAAAACCATTGATTACATATACATGAAGTTTTGAGTAATTTTAGAGTTTGTTCTTCATCTAGTTAGGTTTACAAGTTACCAAATCACTTTTAACAAGAAAGAGAGTTAGATTAAAGGGGATGGGCCCACCGTGGTTGCCAATGTGTGATCATATTTTGGGTTATTTTTAAAATTACTACATTTAGTAATTAAAACCTAATAACACAAACAAAATTGAAGGAGGGGATAAAGGAACAATTATACAGTTAAATATAGATTCTTACCATTTTTTCCCTTACAACTCCTCTCCAAGATCTTCAAATAAATTTGAATGCTAAATTTGATTGAGTGTGGATTGCTTGACTTGAGCTTCAAAGTGACTCCAATGGCTTCCTTGGAATGTTGGATGGCTTGACAAGAGTATGAGGATGCTTGAAAATGGATGATTATGAGAGTATAATAGAGGTTCATTGATTTCCAATTTAGTATGGACATGGACCAAACATGGCTTATATAAAATGATAGAGGATGTTTTTAAGGAATTTTAAATTATTTAGAAGCCTCTAGTTTAGAGACTTCTAGAATCTTGCAGGAGCTTCCCTAGTTCTAGAGGTTTCTTGATTAGTTTAGGGGTTAATATGGGATTAGATGGGAATTAATGAGGTTTAGGATTCATAGGGATGTAGGAGAGGTTAGGGTGGTAGGGTAGCTAGGGGGTAGTTGAATAAATAGGAATTTTAAATTGGTCAGTGAACTAATTGGTAAATTAGTGGCTAAGTAGGCTAGTTAGTTGGTTAGTGAGCTGATTAATTGGTTATAAGGGTATGAAAGGGTTTATAGGATGTAGGAAAAAATATGTAAGAATTAGGATATTAATTAATTGGTTAGGGTTATGGTTATGGGTTAGATTAGCAAGTTCAATAGGATTATTAAGATGAGCGGATTTAGGTGCATATAATTCTCACACAAGATAACACGTAGGGGAGATCTACATGAGTTTGAGGCCCTCTTCTAGAGTATTGGCTATATAGAAGCACCCTCTAACAGTGGGGTTTTTGGGGTCAACTTGACACTATGTGCCCAATAACCCATTTCCTCCAAGGTCACTATGAAGATGGAGAACTAGAGTTTTACCATTTCACATGGAGTGACAGTTCATGACCCAAATCTAAATGCACCAGACTAAAGGAAAAATAAAACATATAAGCATTCAGGTGGTTGTATCCTATTCCAATAGGTATTTCATACATGACACTTGTGTTGAACCCAAATAATAACATCGACACAACCATCCCAGGTTGATGTTAATGACTGGAGATCCAAATGTGTCAAATCCATAATTTGATGACTATTATATAAGCTCTTTCCAACCTACTTTCTACCTTTTCCAGATCCAGAACTGCATTAACATTAGAACAAGCTAAGTATATCACTTCTTTGTCATTTTTATATCTAGCATAGTTGTACTTTCTATATTTAGACTATTTCAACATAATAAATTTAGCATATGTTTATATTTGAGTTTAACATATAATTAACCTGCTATAGATCTGATTATCACCCTTGTGCCATCTCATTTCTATATACCCCTTTAATATAAAACATAGTGTTAATGATAATATCACCTTAGATCAACAATTTAGGGTTAAACACTAACTTATTGATCTCTAACTAGATGGCAAAATCATCAAATGCTACAAATATCTACAATACAATTGACTCATGGAAAAGAATAAGTAAATTTTTTTGGAAGATGTATTATAACTCATTATCGGCTATATAATTTGTCATCTTGGAAAGCATGGTCTTATACTAAAGCACATAGTCACTAAGTGGTTCATTGATCCTTGCTTAAATTTTGAGATTTAAGCATATGATAGCTTCTCATTGATGTTAATCACAAAGTGTCATAGAAACTGATTTGCTAAAGGATTGAATGCCTTAATTGATTGGAATGGGAGATCATAAATCCATTATAAATCATAGTCCTTAAGATTGCATTGAAATAACTTGGTCAACAATTTGTCATTGGATACACAGTCTAAATATGTTACATTAAAAGATGTTAGGTATCACTCTGGATCACCTTTACTGTAAAAGATTAGAAGTTTAAGGGATAAAAAACCCATAAGTAAGGGATAATTTAAAATATTTGGGGCTAAAGGATTATGAAATAAAGGATATGAATCTATTGAATGACTAACTCTAGAAGCACCTTGTCCTAATTGAAACACTTTAGCTCGTAGAGATGTAACAATTTTCTTGATGGACCGTGTAGTAAGAAAGGTTGATGATGTAACATGCATAGTCATTATAGGATTTAAATAGGTTGGATATGTAGGAATAGGCATATTCATTTGATGGAAACCTTGCGTTGCTTGAATACATTGGGTGGGCATCACATGTGCAACTGAAGGTGTAGATGTAGGAATAGTATTAGTGTGAACACCTATGGTGAAATAGGTCCCTCTAAAAGGTTGATTAGTATCATTGAAGAAATCATACCATTCCTTAGTTGTACTACCCTTAACTAAATTTTTATGTTCATCTCTTGTTATATATAATAATACAGCATGCATTTATGCAACATTAAATCTATTAAGAAAGTCCACATATTCATTTCCTTTAATAACATCCATAGTACTTATTTCATTATAAATTTTAAAGTTAATAATCATACAAATTCCATTAAGAGGGTGTTTGGAAGGAGGGATAAAAGAAATCACGAATTCCCTTTGACATCCAGTGGTAATAAGAAGCATTTCAAATTGAACATTGCAACAATATGAATTAAAAAGGCTTGAGATTGTTCATTATTTATTTGATGTTATTAGTGCATAAAGATTTAATCCATTAAATTAAAAAATTTGTTACATATTTTACATATTAGATAAAAACAATATGTGATGATTACAATCATAGTTTCAGTTAAAAAATATAAATTATATTCATCCATTATAACCATAAGTAATTTTTGATTGAGGGAATATCATAAATTAGGTTTTAAGTTTAAACTCTAGTCATAAATCTAAAACCCTATAAAGAAGGATGAAACCCTAAGGGAAGGCCTATGGTTTGATTATGTTCAACAAAAAAATGGGTTCACCAATATGTTTTACTTTATTTTTTATTAATTAACACTAACAAGATATAATTCTGAATTAATTGAGATTGTATGGTGTGTTACAATCAAGTATTAATTTGAATATAAAGGGTAAAAATTGATTTGACAGTTGTACTTGATAATTATGAAAAGTACTAAGAGAGTTAAGATACTTAGAGTTTTACTATTATGTATATGTATTACACTAAATGTAAGTGGCAAAAAAGATGAGAAAATGGATTGTGAGTCACTCAGATTAAGAGCTAGATCTCTGGGTTACCTGAACAAGACCATTAGTGTTTGGTTCATACTTATGATTGAGTATAAGAATTTTATCTTTGTAGATGCTACTTCTCAATTTTGGTATAGGTCACTACGCCTACTTGTCTTTTGTCTTTGTGTGTGTACCTAAGGGTTGAATGTGTGTGTAATACCAATAAATTTGCATCCTCTTGAAAGATTAGGTCCACTTTCTACACTAGGTTTTAGTTTACAAAAAAGAGAAAATGTGGATTAAGCTGAACCAATCACTCCCTGATGAATGATTAAGTTTTTTATACATATCCAATACTTCGAAGAGGGAAGTTAAATTTCACATAGTTCTTTTTGTTAAGAAAATATGTGAAATCATACTTATTAAATGTATGTAACCTATTATCTAGTTTTCGATACTTGAAAAATGATAACTTTGGCTTGGCTTTGAGGTACTTCAAACTTGTTATGGCATGTTCTTTATGATTGATGGATGAATTAGAAAGAATATGGGAGTTCCTTTGAAGGTGTAAGTGTTTAAGTATGTTTGATAAGTGTTTGCTAACTGGGTAACATGTGTATACCTATTATGCATTTATATGGGCATTTTTGGGTATTTTCTCATGCCACTGACATGTGAAATGTACAAGCTAACTCATAAGAAGGATTTAAATTTGGAAAGTAATTATTGCTTGACATGGGACAAGTTTGTTAAATTTGGATGAGCTCAAAATTCTAGAGCAATCTATGTTTGCCAATTTTGTCCAAAAAGTAGGAAGACTAATTTGATAATTTGGGGATAGTTTGAATATGATTTTGAGTAGGTTAGATGTCAACTAAGGAATTTTTGTAGTTGACTGATATGAAATTGAGAAGGTCAGGCCCATAGAAAGCATGTGGATGTGAGAGTAGGGTGAATAAGAGCGATATGTGTACACACACTTCATGCAAGGTGAATGTAACTCAAAATCAACATTTCAAAGTATGTAATACCATATTTCAGTGTTTACACTACAGGATTACCAAGACACCAGAGCATGGAAATTAACTGGTACCATTGAGGATTACCAAGTGATATGAGTTCCCTAAACTAATCTAATTATTCTTATGTAAGGATATTTTCTTATTTGAAAAAATTCATTGAAGGCCTTCACTTTGGTTTAAAAATTTTGAGTTCTCAATTCAGGTTGAATTTTATTTTATAGATTTTAGGGTTTTCAATTATTAGGTTTTTGGATTTCATGTTTTAAAGTTTTTGGTTTTTTCGATTACAATTTTTAAGGTTCAAGGTTCTAGGTTTTAGGGTTTTCAGGGTTCAACTTATTTTAAGGTTTAGGGTTTTGCATGTTTTCAAAGTTTTCTAGTTTAAAGATTTTGGTTTTGAGGTTTTGAGTTTCATGGGTGCTTTATATAATCAATCTGTTTTTCATGTTTTCTATTTTTTCAAGACAAAATTTTCAGGGTTAAAGTTTTCAAGTTTTGAATTTTTGGGTTTTAGGTTTCAACTTTTAATTTTAAAGTTTAGGATTTTGCATGTTTTCAAAGTTTTTCAAGTTTAGACCTAAACTTCTATATTTTCGAGTTTTATATATTTTCAAAAATTTTAAATTAAATAATTTCAAATTTCAAAATTTAATTTTCCAATTAAAAATATCTAAAATGTTATATCAATCTATTTCTTATATTTTTTAGGTTTCTTAATACAAATTCTTTAAATTTTCTAATACAATTTTTTTAAATTATAAATTTAAGTTTTACAATTTTGAAAGTTCAAAGTTTTAAGGTCTTCGAATCTGTTATATCCTTGCTAGTTAAATCCTCTATCCTACGAGAATCCTTCTATCAATACTTATGAAGCGAAACACAAGAGTATTCATAATAAATCTAATTATTATTTCCAAACATTCTTTTTAGGACATCAATTGCAAGGTATAGACAAGCAAGCAAGCAAGCAACCAAGAAGTGTTGTGTGGGTATGAAAGGATTCATGAAGTATGTATTTATTCGTTGTCCCTTTTGCAGGGCGGCATGAAAGTGAAATGCCTATAACACAAACGACAAAATAGTACGTTCCACGAAGAAACCCTTTTTAAAAAAAATTGATAAACAATTTGTCATATTTATAAAGCGTACAATCTTGGAATACGATCAAAATTAAAACTCTACTCAACGCACAAGGGACCTTCCGAGGGGGGTGGTCCCTCTTCTAGCCCCCCCTCTTCATTGTCGTTTCCTCTCCTTGCCCTTCTTTCTGCGAAGAAAGTTAAATTTATTTTGGACTCGTTGATCAAAAGGAAGGAATGAAGATTTGATGTGAGAACACTTAGATTAGATGCAAAAGGATATAGTAAAAGTTACTCTTTAGTGGATGATTGGAGAATATTTTTTTTTTATCAAGGGAGAAGATTGGTCATGGTTCATGGTTAATTTTGAATCCCTTGTTAACATTCATTGTTTCGTAGGTGGTTGTGATTTTATTGGTGTGGTTAAATGTTGTATTTCATTTTGAACAGTTTAGTGATTGATGTTGTGTAAGTTATCTGTCGTTGACTTTTTGCTAAAAGAATTCTGATTTTTGGTTGAGGTTTTGTAGTTGTTCTCTTTAATCGTTGATGGACTTTATGTTTAGTTGGTTGGTTTTTTGGCTCCTCTTTGCTTTGGCCTCAATGTTTGTTCTTCTTTAACCTCGCATTGGATTGTGTGACCCTTTCAAAATCCTCTTTCTCTAGTTCATAGCTTTGGTCAAAAGTGTTTACTTGAATCCAAAAAAAAAACTCTACTCCACTGCACATAAAATAAAATGGAGCATAAAAGTACAACTAGTCTCTCACTCCGATTGGACTTGATTGAGAAGAGTATGGGTTATAATTGATGTTAACTGGTATCAAAAACTTAATTGAGACAACTAGAATAATTGCTAGTGGCTAGTCTAAAACAACTACAATTATTATTAGTCACATGAATGTAAGCAATTATTTTCTAAGACAAGACAAATATACGGTTAATTTAAGTTTAAATTTTTTGTAATTGGCCTTAATCATCAATTTGGTATTAAAAATTAAGGTGTCAAATTGATCATATAATCAAATTTAGTGTCATTTTTTTAATATCTCTTAAGACATGTACCTTAGTAAATGATATGATATAATATTTTAATATCATCTACACTAATTGGACTACGACCCTTTTAATATTTAAATTAAATTTAACTCATATCAAATAACAAATCAAATACCACTTCTCCTTTTAAATAAAAATAACAATGTAACTACTTTTTACTATATTTTTAATTAATTTATATTAAAAAATTAATTTAAAAATATTAAATATATAAAATCCAATTATTTGTTTAATATATTTAAATTAAATAATAAAATTTTCCAAAAATCATTACATCTCCAACTTACTTCACACAATAGAAAAGGTCTTCAAGACTTCATTATTTTTCTCTTATCATAAACCCCATCCCAATCTACCATTAACATTAATGTATCTAGATAAATTTAGACATTTCACTCATTTTTATGCGATTTAACTTAGAAAATCTTCTTTCACGAATTGATGTACTTGTTGGAAGTGTGAGACCTACTTACTATTGCTATAGTTTCATCAAACTAGGAAAATAAACTTTCAACTTTGCTCTCATACCTTTAGCATGGTCTTCTTTGGATATGCCTAATGTAGTTTTACATCAAAACCATACAATTCACCTTGAAATTAGTGTATCAATTATTAGAGAATCCCCATCATTGAATGTTTTACATATATTTATCTAATGAGTGTTGGATTTCAAGATCTTTTCCATTCTTTTTATCGAAATAACAATGAGGATTAAAAATATTTTCAGTGTTAAAAATTTGTGATGCAAAAGTATCTTGGTTTATAAGTAATCTTCCATCAATAAAAAATATGAGTAAGTCAGATAACAATAAATCGTGTATGTAATTTTTGATGGTTTAATTGATAATGGTAGATTATAATTATATTTAAAGGTTTACAATATTTCTTAGATCATTAGACTATCAATATAAAATGTTACAGTCTTATTTAGTGATATAATACTTAAAAATTTGTTATGCATTTATAATTATTCGTAGCACTATAAAATATGTTTATTACATCGTATCCCTAGCACCATGTGTATAACATTTGAATAACTTTAGTAGATAGTTCAACATTTAAAAACATGAAGCATAATGATGTTTCTATGTAGAATGATAAAACACATTCTAGTTCAGTGCGTCACCCTATGTCAGGTATACATCCCCTATATAGTATCGATAAGTGGCACAAAACATAAAATCATGATGCAGAACAATGCACAACAAATCTTCAACACAAAGCTCATAAAACCGGAAAATCACCCATGTAGAAACTTTATATCAAATTGCAAACATTCAATATTAAATTCAAAATTTGTGTGTAATATTAATATACATAATATTTAATAATCTTAAGTGTAAAATTATTTTTGTCTTTTATAAAAAGTGAATAATCACTATACGAAATAAAAGGAATAACCACTATGTGATTTATTCTCTTTCATTTAATGCAATGCACGTTTGATTTGCACCAATCTAATTAATTTTTCATAGTCCAATTACTTGCCATGACATTGATATTAGAGCATAGGCTTGTCCATTTATTCTTTAATCCTTCACTTTTCTTTTGATGCAAATTCCTTACCAGCAAATAAAATCTCTATGCAAGTTCATTTTTGTTTTATCTTCCTTATTTTCAACTATACGAGCTGCATAAATTTGGTAAAAGATAAAAAAAAGTGGTGCTTTGCTAAACACATACATTGTTATTCTAATAGGCCCATTCTATCAGATGCTCATTCAATGAAATGACTATCACACTAATTTCAGATCTGTATTATAGTCTTAAGGACCTATTAGAAATGTGATTCATCTAATATGAAGGTGTTTTGAAATTTTTTGAAGCATTCATTCACATAAAATTTTGTTTCACTTGTAATTTGAGGTGTTGAGGTGGTAGATTTGACTATTGTTTTGGTGTTCTTCACATTGACATTTTAGTTTGAATGCGTCACAGTTTTGGAGGACTAATGTCACCTAGTCATGGTGTTGCATAAGCATGGCATTTCAAATTGATTACAACCTACTCCAAAATAGAAATTAGTATCATGTGGCGTCCAATTTAACATTGTGTTTCAAGTAGAGGATGCCAAAGTCCACACGGAAAAAGTAAAGCTTGCAAAGATAAGTTTATTTTTTTAAACCTTTATGCCTTTTTTTTCAAAATAAAAGCATTATTTTTAGTGGAGGATATTCTCATAAGGAAAGAAGTTTCATGATGTAGATTTGATACTTGTTGTTGGAAAGATAATGGTTATCAAAGCTATTGCAAATGCATTATATTAGTTACAACAAAACATTACACATGCTAAAAATCAATATTTTATATGGTTAATCACCTTCGCATCACATTTGTCAAAGGTTTTAATAAGTTTGTTCAAATTCAAATTAGATAGACATTCTTCACTGCCAGTGTGTTGTTTGCTTTAATCAGTATTTAGTAGTGTAATCTCTGCCAAATAAGGTAGAGTAGACATGGAAGTTACAATCACAATTGCACTTCTTACCAATATGCTTCTAGTGCTCTACATTTTTAGAGCTTCAATCAATCCTTATGTGCAGTGGGAAGAAGAAGAAAAAGCATCTTTTTGCCTTGAACTCAGAGAAGTGTTAGGAATAAAATAGAAATTAATGCAGAACAATTTCACAGAATCATGATAATAAAAGGTATGATTAGAGATACATAAAGAACAAAAATTAAAATGGACAACAAGAAGATAGGATTTAATGTGGTTCACCCAATGTGATCTACATCCACCAATAAACACTTGCTCGGATCTTATTACAAGATAAAAAGAGTACAATCCACTCTTAGATCAATCTTCTCACAATTACAATGCATAAATATTGTTTGGCGCTGCGCTCAACAAACTCTCCTGAATTCACACAGTCTGTTCACTTTCTCAAATTCAGTTCTTCTTATATTTTACCTACTGCGTGTCTATCTATATATAATTACATCAATAGGTAACCAACATAGCGGTTTTATAAAATAATGGGTACCAAAACCATAGACTAAGTCAACCCATAAAGGTTCCCCATTAACCATGGGTGATGACATCACACATATAAAAGTATATATAAATAATGTATCTATAGTCTCCAAAAAAGAGGGATCCTAAAAATTTTAAGAGTGTACGATATATTTTAATGTACAATATTTGAAATACATTGTAATGTGCAAATAGGCTCCACAACATAACAAGAAGACATTTGCTGCCTTGATATTGGCTTCAAAGTGGATTACTTACTGATATGTGATCTTACAAAAAGGCCTTAAACCATGCTACAAGCCCTGGATTTTTGTTACATGAACTGCAGTATAAAATTTGGATTGCGTAAACCATGTTTCAGTTTGAATTTCTTACTGATATATTGATAACAAAATTGTGTCATGAAAATTAGCTCAAATAAGTTGTGCAACAAATGGTGTAGATTCATTTCAAACCATTTGGAATAGTATACACATTTCATACATCATAAATTTGCAACATTTTTATATTCACACTAATAAAACCCTAGAGCAAAATAATAAGAAAAAAGTAAGAGAAATTTGTTTAGTGTGTGAAAAGGTTGTGAAAAGGTTTATAGCGCGAGAATGGATTAAAATATATACACATTTGCTTTGCACCATTCATTGATCTCCTTTTTCATACATTGACGTGGCATTCCGTTTATCACAGAAAGGACTAAAACTTCATCAACTTTTACCATTGTTAGTAACATAAATAAAAATAAAACTAATTCAATTTATATTAAAACAAATAGAAATTGAATTTTAGGAAAAAAGTTATAGTTCAGGAAAATAATAGGCAAACATAATCTTTCTAATGCTCTTTTGTAAGTTCATGTTGGAATGATAATGGTAATAAAATTACTTGTGAACTTGAGCAATGAAATAATAGGCATTGACTTCTGCATATCTCGATTTATTTTAGTTGCTTTATCATGTTGCATGAAAGATTATATAGTAGCCTTATTTTTTTTACCTAAATGGCCACATAGATGAAATCAGAAAAAAATTGTTGGATGAAATTTCCTAGGCTTTTACATATCAATACTACTTAATGCATCAGCATAGACCAAAAATGGAAAATTTTATAAATTTTTGCATCAAATCTCAAAAATAGCTAAAGTTTTGGTGTCATGACAGGTTAACTACAACCAAAAATTAAGATGTCCATCGCGTGCTTTTCAGTCTACAATATGTGTCAGGTACGTAAGCCAATAGGTGTTGTGTAACTAGCTGAACGAATGTTTTATGGTGTGAGAGGCTGGTCGACAATGCACAATTCAAAGACACTAAACATTGGTAAATTCAAATTTAGGGAAAATTAACAAAATTATATTAGATGCAACTGATATAATGTATTAACCAATTAACGCTAATTTAAAAAATAATAAAATAATCCTAACGTCATTCAAAACTTCGCACCTTGTTTTATTTTTGGGCAGGAGGAAATCACGATTGGCTGGACACAATTTTACATGCAAATTATTTATCTTCCATGAAAATAATAGTACCAATAGGTACTAATAATATATATTTTTGAATTATTTAAGCCTATTAAAAATAAGTCAATTTTTGTAAACTAATTTAAATTGAAAAGCAAATTTATTTTTCAAAATAAAACAAAATTTGAAAAATAAAACAAACCCAAAAAAAATATAACATTTGGTATTAACAATGCCTCTGGTTCACATTTACGATAATATCATCACAATTGAACTATTGCATCTATTGTCTAATATAGCTAACACACTGGGTTTTGATAATATAACTACACCATTGGTGTTTGAGGCATCTTTAGGCTATAAATCACTGGAAAAAAAAAGGATATAACATTATTTTTCTATTATCCCTCTATTACCTATTCACATCTATCGTTAAACATAAATCGTGAAAGCAAAAAAATATGAGTATATAGGGAAGTTTCACCCACATATAAGGATTTATCGTTAAACGAGTCTCATAGGTATAAAAAAAATCTCCACATACTACCTAAGTACCATGTATCATTTTGCTCTCACATGATTTAATGTCTCTTACACATATAACTAGGTATATAGAAAAGACTAACTTATTCCATGTATCATAGGGTATATAATAAGGGTGAGCATATTGAGAGGTTTGGTATATTGGTTTAGTTGTATATAGAAAATAAAATATGTTGGAGTAATAATAAACCAATCCATTTCTCTTAGCAACAAAAATGCACTCAATCAAAATAATTATTGGCACAATACTAATTGGGAAGGACACCTAATTAGGATGGTCAAGATAGGTGGGGAACATTCTCATCTTCAATGACTTTTGGTTCGACATTTGTGATGGGATGCACAACCAATTGAAGTAAAGGAAGCAAATGAATTACAATCATAGAAGCACAAGAATTCAAAAGCATTGGCCTTGATGAGGGCCTCAGTTGATGGCAAAGTTTTTTTTATCACATATAAGGGTGCCACGCTTCTTGGGAAATACTTCACAAATTGAAGGACTTATATGATTTCCATTCAAAATTAAATCATATAATTGTAGTTGGCATTGTTAAATATTGAGTTGAATCACAATAATGTCATGAGTTTGGATTTATAAATTTGAGCTATCAAACATGATATTGATGTTGTTGGTATAAATATTGATGCACACATGACTGCCTTTGTAAAATCTCTTTTCCCTACATAGTTAACCTACTAAGAGTCTTTTCAAGCAAAAAATTTATTGAATATTCTCATTTTTGATCAACTAGTTGAGAAGATGGTCAAGAAGCAAAAAAACCTTTGGAATAAAGACTATGTCCATAGGAGAAAACATTTATTATGTTAATTGAAATTGAAATTCTTATAAGAATGTTGGAAAATGAGAAATGCAAATGTAAAAATAAAGGTCAAGGCGGAAAAGTTGACAAAAATAACGTTTTATATCAAGAGAAACACAAAAACATAAACCACTTGTTTCAAAAACATTGTGAAAGAAAAGGGAGTCATGAGACACTTGAATGAAAAACTCATGGGACAAGATTGAAGCCTATATAAAATAAAAATAAAAAAAAAGAAAAGAAGAAAAGCTTATAATCAGACTCAACTCAGTTTTCAAGTGAATGTGTGGTTTCCATCTTATATGAAATAAATAATGCCTCAATGAGTTTAACTTGGGATAACGCTTGGGTCCTAGACACTGTTGCCACATAAAATATGACTTTTTGAAGGGACTTTTTTGAAGAGTTTTATGAAGAAAGTTATGGTCCAGTATATTTGGTAGATAAAACAAGTCTACAACTTCAAGGTAAAGGTTCAATTTGACTCAAGTCACCAGGGATTTCATATTTCATTATCTGTAATTTCCTTAACCTTCCTCAATTGAAAATAAACTTGTCTCTAGTGTTCATTCAATAACATATCCATTCCATTGAACCAAATTATGGAGAGTTTAAGATCACAATAAAATGTGATAATGAAGTTGTTCTAACTAGATTTGAGGAAATAAAATTGCTAAAACTCAAGGGTAAACTTTCAGTTCCAAGAAAGTTTATTCATCTCACTAGACAAGGAATTACAACAAGTCTTATTTAGCATGTAATATTTAGGCATACTCACTATGACAATATTTTCACAATGAAAAATAATGGTGTTGTGTGTTTGACAACACTACCCAAAAATATTGAAAAGGGTGAAGCTTACATATTGGCTAAATATGAAAGGAACCATTTCAAAGGTTAGAATGGAAAGCCAATAGAAAATTAGAGTTGGTTCACTATGATTTGTGTTATAAACCAATTTTGTCAACTGGTGGTAATTATTACTTCATGTTTTTCATATATCACTACAATAGATTGACTTGGATCTACTTTTTGAATAAAAAAGCATAAGCCTTCAAAAATTCTAAAAAGTCTTAAACAATGGCTGAAAATGAAGTACGATCTTTCATTGGGACACTTAGGACTAAAAATGGTGGTGAATTCACATAAAAGGTGTTTAAAACCTATCTCAAGCAAAATGGGATCAATCATAATCTCATAATCCTTTAAACTCCTCAACAAAATGGAGTGGTCGAGAGGATAAACAAAATTGTGTTGAACATGGTTCTAGCATTTTTGCATTTCACAAGGGTACATCTACAATTTTGGGCATAAGAAACTCAAACAAAATTATATCTATGCAATAGGTCACCATCAACATCTATTCAACTAAAGAATCCATATGAAGTCTGGTGTGATTATCTTCCTTTAGTGTGACATCTTCAGGTTTTCAAATCCACTTGCTAGACATTGATTCCAAAGAAAGGAATAAATTGGACCACATAAGTCAAAAATGCATCTTTTTGGGATATTCATAATTTTCAAAGGCATATAAACTTTATGATGAGAATAAAAAATAATTTAATGTCGCAAGTGATCTTATATTTTATGAAACTACAAAGGACACAACAAACATAAATGTAGATAAAATTTTGAGCTATATGGAATTTGATTGTGCACGTACATCAAAAACACCCAAAATGTCAATTCACTAATTAAGATCCAGAGCCATTAGGATAAAATGCAAATTAATTAATGAACATTCAAAGCAACACTCTAATCCTAAATTTAATTACTCCAAACCAATATTAAACAATAAAAATACAAAAATATTTGGATTGAGATTACCTTAGACTCAAATTTACAGCATTATGGTAGCTTGATTCATTGACTTGGATTGAATAGTTGATCATGTGGACATGAAGACTCTATGGATTCAATGGTTGGTTTGTCCATGGAGGAGTGGATTGTATAAATAATCTAAGGGTATGAAAATCAATGGGTCTCATTCATAGTTGAGCCTTGAGGATTAAGGGTGGAGTAATTTTCAAGGAATTAAAAATTCCTTGGAAGCCTCGAGAATGGAGGCTTCTAGTGAGGAAGGGCCAAGTTAGAGGAGGTTCTATAATTAGAGAATTTTAGAATATCCTTAAGTTATAATTAGTATTAATAATGGATTAAGATAGGGATTAGGTGGGTGATTAGTGACTAGGGGTGTAGGAGAGCCTTCGAGTAGGCTAGTGTAGGTGGGTAGGTGAGTCATGGGCATTTTAAATTCTCAAATAATGGATAAGTGAGATTAGGATGGGATAAGACATGATTTAGGATGATTAATTGATTGGTGGGGTATTAATAAAATTAATGAATGAATAAATGATGAGGAGGGATATTACATAAATGACTAGGATTATGGATTCATGGGTTGATTGTAGATTGCCTTGGACTCAAAATTTTGATATGGTGATGGATTGATTCATGGATTGTTTGGTTGGCATGGATTCATGGATTTGATAGATTCAATATATGCTTTTGATTGCTAGTTAGTTTCCATGGAGGATATGTTTGTATAAATAAGCCAATGAGGGAAGATCTATGGCTCACATTCAAAGTTGAGACATGAGGATCAAGAGTGGATAAATTTTTAAGGAATTAAAAATTCCTCAGAAGCCTCTAGAATAGAGGATTATAGAGAGAAGGATCCAAGTTAGAGAGGATTATAGAATCCTCTTAGGGACTAATTAGGATTAGTGAGGGATTTGGTAATTGATTAGGGATTAGGGCTATATAAGAGCCTAGGAATAGGCTAGTGTATGTGGGTAGGTGGGTCATGAGAATTAAAAATTCCCAAATAATGGATAAGATAGATTAGGATGGGATAAGACATGATTTATGAGGATTAATTTATTGGTGGGGTATAAATAAGGTTAGTGAATAAATAAATTATGAGGGGCATATTAGATAAATGGCTAGGATTAGGATAGAAGGGGTAAATTAGCGAAATTAATTAGAATAATTAAGGTGAGCATAATTTAGTGTATATAATAAGTCGAAAATTGAATCGACTTGAAAAATATGCTAATTTTGATGTTTTCAAGGATATTTATATGGATTTTCCAAATAATGAAGGGGGACATGTAATTGGGAAATAACTAAATACCTATTGAATCCTATAATTGAAAAACCCACTCGCCCTATGGAAGAAAATGAAATTTCATCAAAAGGTGATAATATGTCAAAAATGAAGGAACTTTAGATCAAGAAAATGAGGCACTAGTTAATCAACAAGCGACTTAAAAAAAATGCCAAAATGGGCCATATGGACATTAAAAGATATTATCTCTCTTATATATACCCTTCATGAGAGGGAATTTTTCCCAAAGACTCAAATTATTGAGAACCTAGGAATTAAACTTGGAAAGAAGATTGTAAACTTGGTATTTCTCAAAAAAAGTAGAAACACTATCTCTCTTATAGATACCCTTCAAGGGAGAGAATTTTGATTGAATGTTAAACTTATTGAGAAGCTGAAAATCAAGCTTGTAAAGAAGATTACATACTGAGAGTTTCTCAAAATATGTTGAGACCAAAGGGTTTGTCCATAATTCATAAGAGTTAACCATTATTTACATTATCACATGAATAAATATATCTTTGAACATGCTATTCTTTCATTATTAAGGTTTGTGATCCACCAAATTAGAGCCAATATTAGTCATTGGTCTGTTAAGTTAAATTATATTCATTTATAAGTCACTTATTTGTTGAGAATTGATCTATGGATCAGATTGGATGTCCCTTCATTCTTGAGAGAAACATGCTTAAAGATCATTCAATGTTTAGGCAGAAACATAAATTTGATGGCCTCTCCATATCTCAATATCGTATTTATAATAGTTTTTTTCTTAGAATAGGAGGCAACCTTAGTCCTTGATGTCCCTTTTAGAATGAATGTCTCAAAAACCAACTAGCCAAGATGGTGGTTACTATAAAAAATAACATGCTTTTAACCTCAGAAATTATGAGTGATAGTTATTTGGTTCTTACACAACGTGTTGGGTTATCAACACAAGAAAAGGTTATCAATATAATTTATAATGTTTCTAAGTTTTGACACTACTCCAAAGAAGAACTATTCAAAATAATATCTTATTTATTCTTGCATGGTCATCCCAACACATTGGAGTGGTCTTGTGATACTATAGCTGTAGAAAACCTTTACAATACATCATTGATTGACATCTCTCCTCTCACAATATCCCATCCAAATGAATTATCTAGATAATCCAATGGCATGTGGGTTACTTCTATTCATGAAAATGATGCAACACATTCTTCCATTTTGTCACCTCAAATTGCATGGGCGATATATTAGGTACTCATATCGAATCATGTGTAGCTCTTCCTATACACATTTGTATTTCTAATATTAATAGTAATGCAAATTTTAGTTCCTTGACTTGAAATTTTAATACATGTCCTAACTTATTCAAACTACATAGCTCACCATCCAAATGGTCTTATTCCTTAAGCTTTGAAAACAATTTTTTTACCAATAGCTTAATGTATGGTGCTTCACCTAGCAAATCAACAAAATCAGATTTTAATCTTATTTCTAATTTGTTTTACAGTACACATTATTCTCTATCCTTTTGTCTTCTATAATTTGGGTAAAAAATCTAAGATCTTGTATTGATGAAAAGACCACCTCTAGTAAACTTATTGATCTTGGTGTAGCCTTAGAACCCTTCTCTTTCATGAAATTTAGAGCTTCCTATTTCAGGGAATTTATGCTTAAGTTCTAAATAAAGAGAGAAAAGAAACTCAATTCGAGTATGGTTGAAAAAATTGATTGATTGTGCATGCATTGAATCAGAATATTGGGAAGAGCTCCTCTTTGTCTTGGGAGGATGATCTAAAGATAAGAAAGCAATAAAGCAAACTTGTTTGTTAGACATATAGTTGAGTAGATTGCCTAGTGATAGCTAGATTTTGAAAGTGAGAGATTCTTTAAGGGCTATCAATCTACATGTTTTAAATAATAAAGCTTATAAATAGAATATAAAAGTAATTGCATCAATGAATCAAAAGATACTATAATTAAATGCAAGAGTTCTTATTAATAAAAATATGTTAGAAATTATTAAATTACTTAAAAACTAATTAATACTAGTGCTAGAGGGTTGGGGTAGGCTTTAGAAAATCAAAAAGGGGTCTGTGAACATGCATGAACATAGAAAACTAGGTTTTATTGGGTGTAGATAGGTGAAATTAACTTGTTGGTTCTCACTATCATAGTGACCATTGATGGTTAGGTTGACCATCAGTAGTTAAGGTGACCATCAATGATTGGACAAACCATCAGTGGTTGGGTCAACTATCAATAGTTACTATGTCAAGATTTGGGTTGATAAAATGTTGATTGATGAGATCTAAAATATGGATTTTGAGAGATGTGTGAGACTTGGGTTGATTTTTAAATGGAAATAAAGTAAATGAATACTAAAAAATAAGTAATTGTCTTACCAAGAGTCGATTGGGTGGATGATTGAGGTAATTGATCTATTGGTGGATTCTAGCTTGATTTCGACATAATAATAGTACTTGAAAACTTGGAGAGGTGGTGACAAATTGACTCTCTAATATGAATGCTGAATTACTGATGACAACTGACCTATAAGAATGAAACTCCTAGATACACAAGCTCTTGATAACAATTGTAGATGGATTTCACCTCCTAGCTCCTCTCTTCTTAGAGGCACAAGCAAGAGGTGGAAGTGAAGGTTCAACTAGGCTGTCTAATTATAAATTATTCATACAAAAGATCATAATAGGATTTAGATAACTTATATTTAGAAAAGCAAAGTGGGTGGTTTACACGATTTTATTTAAGGAGGTGCACCTTGACCATCAATATTTAAGGTGATCATTGGTGAACTTATTGATCATCAATGGTCAAGGGTGAAGGTAAAAAGGTGGGTAAAAGATAGGTTAAGATAGTTAGGTAAAATGACCATGGTTGGGCTCGATTGGTAGTCAAGGGGTGAAATTGGTCTCAAAGGGGGGTCCTAAGTGGTCTAGGGGTGTTTTCGACATTTAAAATCATAGTGTGTGGATTTTTGGTGTCTACATTTTACCCCTTTTTGTTAAACAACTTTGAATTAACAAGCTATAAAATGAAAATTGATGTTGATCAAAGGTCTGATTGCCCTAAGTGTGGGAAGAGGTGTTCCCCCTCAAACTAGGAGTTGATGAGGAAGAATAAAATTGGGTATGGGTTTGATAAGCGATATATGGTGAGTCACGAGGTGGGTGAAAAGAGGGTTGGGCATTTGCAACGTAAACTTGTGCCCAAAATGTGACTAAGTGTGATAGTCAAGATTGCACAAAGACTAAAGTTGCCAACGTTAGTATAAAAATAATAAGTGTCAGTGATAAGAAGGATAATCAATAAGTGAACTACATGAATGCATGTAGGTATGGTGATTGGGAACACCCATAGATGCAAGTTTCCTAGGTAGAATTAGTGTTTCTAAAAGTATCCAAGGTAGGAAGTGTTTCTTTGAAAAGCACAAATTGGTAAGGTGTCATAGGTATTCGAGGTAGGAAGTGCTCAAAAAAAGACACAAATGATCTGGTTGTGCACTAGGTGGTGCAAATGCAAATGGTCAACATGGTAAGGTCAGTCGGTATGTCCAAAAGGACCAAGTATGGTCATCATAAAATATGCAAAAATTTGGGTCAAAAATGACTAATGTCAAGGTGGATGTGGTCTAATGGTGGGCTGAAGAAGGGCAATCTCAAAAAATTTAGGTTGAGGAAAGGTGATCTCCAAAGGGTGTAACTAGATTGGGTGTTAAAAAGAGTTTAAATGGGTGGAACACCGACTGTTGATGGTCAAGGGTCCCAAGGGTCGACCATCAATGGTCACCCTGACCATCGATAGTCAGGGTGGAACCCTCAATGGCTGAATAACAAAAAGTGAAAATGACATTTCATTTTCACTATTTACTATTGACCCTTTGATATTTTTTTGTTATTGATGAATGAGTTTACTAAAAGTTGACTGAGCATTCAGTTGAGGTGGAGGTTTTTTTATTGGTGAGAGGTGTTTTGCTCAAGGTGATTTGTGGGGACCAATGATATAGGGTGGATGAGGCAATCGAGCAATAAGATGCAGGCTCTGACCTTGACAATGCTTGAGGAATGAGGTAGGGGATGATTTAAATTGATATATTAGTTAATCAAGTCTTCTAAGTCGTTAAATTTAACTATTTATGGTTAAATATATAGGGTTTTGGGGTTTTTTTCCAAGTTTTAGGTTTTGGGTGAAATTGAGAAAATTAACTAGGGAAATTTGTAATTGGAAGTGTTTATAAGTGGAGGGTAGAGTATAAGGTAGTTTTAGATAGGTTATATGTTAATCCCTAGTGTTTGGGATATGTTTAGGAGGAGGTAGGTCAAGGTTTTGTCATTGGTGGTCACCCATAGTAACTATCGATAGTTTGACCTGACTGTCGATGATCAGGCTTGATTATCGATGGTGGACCAATGAGAAAAAAAGGTTATGAGAGCATCAATGGTTTAAGTGAACCGTCTGTGGTCTAATTAGTTTGGGAGGGTGGGTAAATAACAAGTAGTGGGAGAGAGATATTTAAATGTTTTTTGTTTATAAAGGTGTTAAATGGGTAAAAAGGTTAAGTCATGTTAAGGATAGGATGATATGTAAGATTGATAGATAAAAAATGGTTGTTTAGGTAGAGTTAGGTATTAGGTTGATAGTTTAGGGAAGATGTTCTAATTTGCTGGGTAGGGTAGAATTTTGTTGATTGCTAGAGATAATATTATAGATGTAAAATGTTGAAAAAGGTAGGTGTAGGTTGATATTGAGCTCAATTTGGAAAACTAAGTGTGTGTGCTAACGTGATTGAGTTGCAAACATGGGAGCAGATCCAAATGAGGGATCAGGTTCCCAAGATCTTTATGTAGATCCATAAAGGTATGACTAGTGATGAGTGGACACATATGGAGGAGGTTAGCTCAGGAGCCATGTGACATTATCAGTGCTTATCGTGAGATGCAATGATGATTGTGGCCCTCATTAAGAGATGGGATTTGGCCACAAACACCTTCTTATTACCTACCAGAGAGATGAGCATCATTTTAGAGGATGTTCATAGGATCACATGGCTACTGATCTGAGGGGAGCCAATTTACCATATTGAGTCTGAGGAGAGGGATAAGTAGATGGAGCTACTATATGGTGAGGATCAGGGTTATGTAAGGTGGCATTCAGGTGGTGTTGGTTACAAGACATTATATCAGAGGGCTCCAAATGAGAGGCACCTGATGATAATGATGATGGTGGTTATGTCCTATTTTTCATTACCAAATTTGAGTAGTGGACTCTTTCCTTATCTACTATTATGAGTATTGGTAGAGATGTTGCTGGGTAGGATAGTGTTTGGGTGGGCTCTTGTGTTGTTGGTCTATATTTACAGGGAGCGATGGGGATTCTAAACTCACTAATGATATGGGATTAGTGTGGGTTTTTTTCTCTATTACTGGGCATATGATCACATCAAATTTTTGATACCATTGGGGCTACCATGGGAGGGGCACACCCATGTACCTTACATAGTGGGCTTTGTACAATGGAGAGGAGACTATGCATTGATAGGTGTAGGTGGAGAGGTACAAGACACAGACTAGTTTTGAGATGTGTTAGAGGGTTTGGTGGTGGGAGATGTGATTTTGAGACCATATGTGGTGTGGTCTAGATGGGTCCATTACATATGACACATACTATCATTGTAGAGTTGGTGATGGATATATAGGAGGAAAGATGGTGAGATTGAGATGATCCCATTTATTAAAGTTTAGAGGTAGTTCAACCTCATTTAGGGGATTTTGATTGCTTTCCCAAGGTATAGGAGGGAGGATGTGGAGTTTTTGTTACCTGAGCCTCAGCCACAAGATGTAGTGTTGGATCATGAGGAGCTGCCTGCTAGAGTAGGGATAGATGATGCTAATGTTGTTGATGATTATGTAGCTTGGTACTAAGCCTTATATTCAAAAATTGATTCTAGATGGGATGATGGGGGTTGATAGGCCATGGACATGGATCTCATTCGAGCATAGGCATAAGGTGGTGGTCAGGATGGATAAGTATCAGTAGCACTAGTAATTGCATAGGCATAGATCATAGGTTTACAAGGACAGGTGGTCACATTGCAGGGCAAAATTGTCACTTTATAGGTTGCCACTGTTATAGCTAAGAGAGATTAGGTGAGGACCTCCCTTGGTTTAGTGGCTTAGGAGAGGGATACCCTGAGGTAGAGGGTAAGAGCAACAACAACACTGATAAAGCCACCTGATACTATTCTTATGGCATGATACTTAGCCATGGTTGAGGAGTTGAGATACTATGAGGCTATAGTGCTAGCATAGTGTCCATTAGAGCCTTGATGGGGCAAATATAGAGCCATTTTAGCAAGTGGGGTGATCGTGGTGATTCCAGGTCAGTGGGTCACATCAATGACATGATAGGTTGGCATCCTAAGAAGATTGACACCATATGGTAGTGTAGATATAGGTGTAGGAGCAAGAGTAGGAGGGGCTAGTGGTAATGGTGCCTCGAGGGAATGATACTGTATACTCTAATATGTTATAGTGATAGGTGTACATTATTTTAATATTGGCTTGCATGCTGATGTAGTGAGATGTACATGTTTTGAGAGAGATTTTTACATTGTTACATGTATTATTTATGATGTATATAATGCTATTTATCTATCTCATGAGCTATATATGTTTGATATTTATTTATTTCCCATGCTTATTGCTTATGATGTGATGTTTACATTGCTTATGGATTATACTTATGCTATGGCTGCATGGACATTGATATATGCTTAGTTACGAATCAATGGTTTTTGAATTATGGTTATGCTTATGACATGCTAAAATTTTAATGAGTATTTTGGATTTTATTATTTTTAGACATGTGGTGAAAAATAATGGTTGGTTGATTTATTACTTATGATGGTAATTTTTGTGGTTATTGTTATGATTTATGCTTTGGATTATGATTATGCTTTGATCACACACTATTGAGAATTTGGTTTAAAGAAAAACACATTAGGTTGCCTTAATCAACAACACAAGATAGGTGGACAATGAAGATAACCAAGAGACATTTGTCGTAATGGAAATATCAACTAATCACGATAGGATAGGAAGAGGGCACGATGATTCTTCATTAACGAGGATTAGAAAACAAAACCAAAGTTGATTGGCTTAATTAACTTAAGCCCTTCAAAGGCTTTGCATGAGTGTTCATTAGTTGGTTAAAAGGTTTCATTGCCACATAATGTTAAGTAAGGTCAAAAATCCCTTGCATATAGTGTAAAGGGGAGATGGGTGAAAATGGAACCTTCTTATGAGTCTAGATTTCCTCTTCTCTAGATGTCCAAAGAAACAGGGTAAACAAGCCTATGCCAAAGTGGAGTGTAGACTGATCAATGCGGGAAGTCTACTTGTGAAAGCTGATTATGGATTTCAAGATTAATTTTATTTTGTTTCAATTTTTATAAAGGGTCTTTTGCTGATTATGATAAGCTAATCAATGTAGGAAGTTTCCAATAAATTACTATGCTTTTGACAAATACTTACTAAGCCATCTTTCATGGGAGTGGTCTAAGTTTATGTGCTTTGCTTAATTCTTTTGATAGATATACTTTGAGGGAACAATCCACCTTAAGTTTTGGAAATTTCAAATAGGTCTTCAATAGCTATCCTTCAAGGGAGTAGTCTGTGAATGCTAGGAATGACCCATGATTTCTAATGATAGAAATTTTGTTATTTTTCTTGACATAGACTTGCTTAGGCTGGCTTAGTGGTTCACCTATTATGGAGGAAAAAATAAAAGCACAAGAAGTTTGAGTAGGTGTGAAGAGGTTTAGGTGATAATGACCATGGGAATCCATCTAGTGAAGGTGTGGAAAGTACCATGAGAACCATGCCATGGGTAGAGCCATGGCATCCATTGTTTAAGATAAGGATATGCCAGTGACAACTAATCACATGATTCAATTTTAATCAATTTCCCTTAAAACTAGGAGATGGAATGTAGGTAGATAGCAAGGGATGAACTTAAGTTAGACAAAAGGTGAATGTGATCCTTCTAAACAAAATAATGGACATAGATGCGAAGCATTGAGAGGCTCAACTTCTGGGTGACCTTCGAGAGAAGATAACTCGTAAGCTCCTAATCCATACTTATGGGTTATGATATAAGTTCCAAGCCAATTAAAAGTAAACTTACCCCTCTTGATTTTCTCTATATTAGTGACATGATGGTTTTGATTGAAGATGAGGTCTCTGATATTGAATTCTCATACTTTAAGATGTTTATTATAGGCATGCTTGACATGCTCTTGGTAGACATGGAGGTGAGTAAGGGCTACTAAACACTACTTTTCAAGTAGCTCACACTGGGCTAAACAGTGCTGATGATAATCACTCTCAAAAATGAGATCTTGCAATGATATATGAAGAGAGGTAATTTGGAATTTAAGAGGTAAGATGACCTCTACTCCAAACACAAGAGAAAATGGGGTAACACTAATAAGGGTTTTAATGCTAGTATGATATGCCCACAAGGCAAAGGGGATGTGTAAATGCCAATCCCAACCTAATTCATTGACCATTTTAGTTAGAATGTTATTAAGAGTTTTGTTAGAAGCTTCTACTTATCCTTTAGCTTGAGGGTGATAGGGTGATGAAAAACTTAACTTAATTCCAAATGTATCACATAGACCCTAAAATTGCTTATTCTTAAAAGATTTACCATTGTCGTTGATAATCTTACGAGGAACACCAAAGTGGCAGATGATATGATGGGTGATAAAGTCAATAATATTATCTACTTTGTTGAAGACCAGAGGGATAACTTTGACCCATTTGGTAAAATACTTGATCATGGTAATGATAAAATGGCATCGTTGTGAGGAATGAGGGTTGATTCCACCAATAAGGTCTAGACCTCATTGTGAAATAGACCAAAAATTGGTAGAGACACAAAGGCTATGGATTGGCACATGATGCAAATTAGCATGTTGTTAACACTTGACACACCTTTTTACATAATCATAATAGTCTTGGTTAAGGGTAGGCTAGTAATATCTGAGACAGAGGATGTTCTTAGCTACAGTGAGGCCACTAAAGTGACCCTCATAGATACCATTGCGCATTTTATTGATAGTGTGAGAGGCTTCTTTACTCCATAGGCAATGAAAGAGGAAGCCATCAAAGCCACACTTATAGAGGATTCCCCCATAATGGTATAATAAGAGGTACTCTAGATAAACACTCTTCAAGCATTCCTAGAGAGGCCAGAAGGACCTATGCCAAGGTTAAAATAGTCAAAGGCTTGCTAATACTAAAGGTCAAGTTAGGTCTCCTCCACACTAAAAATGGTAGGAGAATCTGGTTTAACATAGGATGGTTGGGGAAGTCTATGGATAATGATAGAATACTTAGATTCTAAGGGTGTGGATGATATCTGAGAGGTAAAGGAAGCCATGGTGTTGGTGAACTTATTTGTAGATCATGGGGTTAACTAGATGCAATAGTGATCAAATGATGATAAGAGTTCATCAACTAGTTGCTTGTACTACTGAAAAACATCATTTTCACACTAATAAGAGCCATTGATCTGATTGACCACAAGTTGGGATTCACTAAAGATATTGATTGTTTTGAATCCTAAGGCTAAGGTAGTCTGAAGGCCTATTACTAGGGCTTCATACTCAACCATATTATTGGTACATTAAAAATCAAGATTGAAGGACAAAGGGAGAGGTTCACCATTAAAGGGGATAAAGATGATACCTGATCTCCCACCACATTAACACTTTGATCCATAAAATAACATGGTGACTTGATAGGTTAAATCCACTTGAGAGAGGGCCACAATGGACTCACCAGGGAACTCAAGAGGAGGAGGGTGGTTATCTACTAAAGGTGCCTCAACCAATTGATTAGAAATGACTTTCCCCTTAATATAATTTTATGGGAGGAACTCAAGATCAAACTTTACTAAGATCATGATTCAATTGGCCATACGTTGGTTTTGATATGGCTTGGAGTACATGTAATTGAGTGGGTCGATGTTAGTAATGATGTAGGTTTTATGGTTAAGAAGGTAGTGGCAAAGTTTGATGGCCATGAAGACTAAGTCTAAGAAAAGTTTCTCAGTATGGGTATACCTAGTCTCGTATTCCATAAGCATGCAGTTAATATAGCATACAAATTGCTCTCTATGTTATTCATCTCAGTGAGTCAACATTACCCCTAGGGAATGATCGATGATAGAGATATATAGGTAGAAAGGTTGTCATCATTAGGAGGGGTGAGGATAGGTAGAGACAAAAAGTACTATTTAAGGGAATCAAAAGCCTTTTGATAATTTATATTATACTTGAAATAGACATCCTTCTTTAGAAGGTGGTGGAAAGCTTGGCATCAGTCTAAAATCTAGGAAATGAAATGATAAATGGATTGTAGTTTCTCTTGTAAGCTACGAAGCTGCTTAAGGTTGGTTTGGGGAAGCATATCTAGGATGGCTTTGATCTTGGTGGGATTGAATTCGATTCCACAAAATGAAATAATGAAGCCAAGAAGCTTTCTCGATAAAACCCCAAAAATGTAGTTTTTGGGGTTAAGGCAGACATGGTAATAGATAAGTCACTCAAAGATGATATTAAGAATAACCAAGTGATCTTTTTAGAGTTTAGATTTTTTGAGAAGGTCATCCACGTAGTCCTCTAAAATATTATGGATAAGGTCATAGAATATATAAGTCATGGCACATTAGTAAGTTATAATAATGTTCTTTATCTTGAAAGGAATTAGTCTATAGAGAAAGGTTCCCCAAAGGGTGGTAAAGGTGGTTTTATGTTGATCTTCAAGTGCAATTAGGATCTAATTGTAACATGAGAACCCATCCATGAGAGATAACATCTCATGGCCAGTTGTAAGATTAACAAGTTGGTCAAAACTAGGTAAGGGAAAGTCATATTTGGGGTAAGCAAGGTTGAGGTCATAAAAGTCCACACAAATGCGTAGTCCCTTTATGGCTTTGGTGATAGGTACCACATTCAAGACTCATATGGGATAATCAATGGGTTGAATAAAGTTGATAGATAGAAGGCACTGGAGATCTTATTTGATGAGAAGGGCTATGTGGTGATGCATGCATTGGAGCTTTTGTTTGATAAGTTTGGCATCACAGTGAGTGACTATGTTATGAGTGGAAATGGTGGTGTCAATTCTAGGCATATCACTATAAGACAAAGTAAAGGCTATGCTATGGTCTTGAAGAAAAGAGGGGAAGTCCTGAAGTTTCTCGATGATCAATGATTGGCCAATTTTGACAATGTGGGTTTATCTAGAGTACCCAAGTTGATATCCATGGTGGACTCATTCAACATGGTTTAAGACTTGAGAGGAAGGGATTTATGGATTGAATAATCTGGGACACTAAGATAGGTGAGAAAAGAATCACCATCTTGACACTTAACATTGTTAATGGTATGAGAGTCTTCTCCTATCATCTTAAGATGTGTCAAAGGGATGGTTATGATTGCCCCTTCCTTCTGATAAATGAGGGGTTTAAGGCTGATCATGTTGATGAAATAAAATTTAGGTGAGATGATGTCATTATCCTTGCATGCAAGTGGAGGTGAGGTTAGTGAGGAAGGGATATCCTCATTAAAAATGGTAGTTGTGAGTTGTTTGGATTTTAATTATTAGGCAAGATGAAACAAAGTCTATGCTTCTCATGTGGCTTCTTGGTTTAGATGGTGACCAATTCATGTGGGCCATGTTCATATCACCCAAGACCAAAGCCTTTCCAAACACATCGATGAAGGTATGTATTGGAAATGTTTGTTTTATCTAGGTAAGAGAAACCAGTGGTGAATGGTCAAGGTGGCAGAGAGGTGGTAGGAGCACCGAGGGGTTTGTTGAGTCCCCCATAAATAAAATGGGTTTGATGGTGAGAAGGTCCAAAGGGAATGATAGTTATGACATTGGGGTCATATCCCAGTTGGTTGGTAAGTTTCTTATACTCATGTGTAGGGAAAGCATCAAGTGCTAAAAGGCAATAATTCCCTAACAAAGGATGATGAAATGTGGATTCCAAAGGGTCTATGGTAGGGATTTGATATGAAGGTATAAAGGAACTAGTTGATGCCTCATTGGTGGAAGGGGATATGATATCCTCTTTAGTGGTTGGAAGTTGAGTTTTAGCTATTGAGGGTGTGTTGGATGGGGGTATAAGGACATCATTAGGGTGATAAGTCATGTTGCATGTTAAAAAAGGACTTGGGTCAGCCTGGATGGTGATGACCTAGCCTTCATGCTCAAACTTAATGCAATGGTGGAGGGTAGAGAGAATGCAACCCATGGAGAAAATCCAAGGTCATCTCAATAAGATGTTGTATTGGAATTCACCTTCTACAACATATAAAATTTTAGGAAGCGTGCGGGGTTCTAAATGGATATAGAGGATGATAGTTCCCAAGGTAGTGGCCATATTACTGTTGAAGGAGCGAAGGATGGTCGAGGATTCATAAATGACATTATCTGACAAGTTAAGTTGGTTTTAGGAATGAGAGGAGATGATGATAATGCTATCTCTACCATTAATCATGACCTATTTGATGTAGGTTTGGTTGATGTAGGCAGTGATAAAGAGAGGAGGATCTGGGTACTCAAGATAGATGGAGGGTATTTCTAAATCCTTAAAGGTGACAAGGTTAAAAATTTGAAGGGCACCGACAAAGGTGGCTAGAGTTTGGGGTCTTTAGGTTGAACCTTAATGGATTACAAATCCTCTATTAGTGCTTAGAAGTAATGGGGAGAGGTAGAGATCAACTCATACAAGCTCATATTCACTGGGGTTTAATGAAGTTGCTTGATGATGAATCTCTTAATGGATTCTGAGGGGTTAGATTGGGAGGTACCTAAGATAGACACCTTGGGTTTTGTTGAGGATGGATATGGTTGGGAGTTTGAAGAGGGGTATGGCTAAGGAATGGACACCTTAGCCTTCCCCTTATCATTTTACTATACTTTGGTGATCATGTTGATAGTATGTATAAAAGGAGAGGTTGAGTTGGATGATTGGTTAGATTTGTCTTCACTCCAAGGTGAGAGTGGAGGAGTGGGTGAGTGTTAGGTAGGTATGGTGGGTGGTTGGATTGGTATGGGGCTCATAGGAGGTTCATATTTTAATAGATTATCCTCATTAAAAAGCTGGTAAATGATGGTTTAATGAGATTTGTAGTTCTTCATATCATGGTCGAGTGTCCTATGATAGGAACACATGTGGTGGTCATTATACCAAATAGGTTTAGAGGCTAAAGGGTTAAAAGGTCTAATGGGAGGTAAGGTTAAACAAGAGGTTTGTAATAACCTATGGAAAATGGTCGAATAGGGTTTAGCTAAAGATGGTAAAGGTTTAGTGGTCTTTATTTTTGTGTTTGAAGTAAGAAGTTGCTTGGAAATAAGTTTGGTGGTAGGTATTTTGGGTAGGGTGGTATGACTTGTTTGGTAACTTCAGTCTAGGCAAGGAGGTTGATGAGCTAGAGGTAGAAGATCACAAGGCATGTAGCTTAGGTATTGTTGGCATAGTGAAAAGAGGTGCATTAGAGAGAAACTACAAAGGTTTCACCAAAAGAGGTGGTGAGGTTTTGGTAGAGGTTACTAGCTTCCTACTCGAGGTAGAGGGATGAGGCCTTATAATGGAGGGCAAAGTTGAGGGAGGCAAAATTTGGGTCTTTTGACCTTTGTATGGTTTTACCTCTTATGTTGCTTTGGTTTGATGCTTGTCTGTTGGGTTTAAAGAGGTTAGGTCTAGTTTCACATATGGGTGACTAAGGCTTGGTATAGGGAGGATGCTGAGATTTTTGATTAGTTTGGTTAGTTTGGTCTGAGGAGGTGACTCAGATGGTTGAGGGATTTTTAGATTAGTAAAAGTAGTCTATATGGTATAAGTTTAGATAGTGAAAGTGGTGGGTTGGTCTACCAAAGGCATGATTGAAGTCTCTTGCTTGGTGATATAAGTTAGCCCTAATTACTACTAGAATGTGGCTCGATCCATGTTAGGGTTGGAGATAAACTCCAATTTTTTTACTAGCCTAGAGAATTGTTTATAGGTTGGCTTAATTCCTTGAATGGTAGACCTGAAAGATAGGCCCCTAGGTGGAAACACAAGGATGGTAACCTCACCCTCTTCTTTAATCAAAATATGTGGGGTTGAGATAGGTGGTTCCTTTATGGGAGGATTAGACACAGGGGTTTCCTCCTTGAGAATGATCTTTGAATGAGGAATGGTTCACTCAGTAGATAAAGATGAAGATAGGGTGGTGATGGTTGGTTGTTCCAATATATCAGCTAAAAGGATGGCTAGTGGCTCTACTACCTCAATAAGTGAAGGGAAAGAGGATGGTATTTACTTAGTTTGAGTGTCTGAAAGAAGGGAAGGTGGGTCCATTATCTCAACTGATGATGGAGAATCAAAATTTCGGATACTAGATGGTTCGATAATGAGTGCATCAAGGACCATGTTAACTATATGGGTATCATGAGAACACTTGACATTGTTACTCTCATTCTTGGTAGGAGAATGGTTTGAGAAAGGTTGCCTAAATATATCAAGGGCTTGGTTTGATGGTGTATTGGGGTTATCTAATGTAAGCTCCCCCTTGTCAATGAGGGATTGGACAAGGCTCTTGAAGGTGTTTCACCTCCTAACATCATGTCTTATTACCCTATGAAAGTCACACATATCATTCTCATTTTAGCACCTAGGTGCAAGATGAGAAGAGTCAATTATTTGGGTGCCTTGATAGGAGGAAGTTGAATGATGTTTGCTTTCAATAACTTCTCCAAGATGGAAACATAGGATTATCCAAGTGGAGTGAATTACTTTTGGTTATTCCAGTTTTGGTTCCTTGGGTTTTACTTTGAGGGACTAGAGGAATTTGATTGGTTGATAAAAAGTGGAGGAGTGGCTTTAAGGACAGCTGCATTCATGGTTGCCTTGCTTTTGGTGTTGTTATTGGGTTGGTTGATTGACTTCAAAGAAGAAGCCTCATTAGTTTTATAGGTTGAGTTTTTGTTTTTGATATTTAGCTTTCCTTCGTCAATGGATTAGTTCTCTAACTTACGCACCATGGTAAAATCTTCATCAATTGTTCAAAATCTTTGGACATGTAGTGTGGAGGATATATGCTTGGCACATGCCCAAGTAAAGAACTTTATGAGTTTGGGTTAAGGTAAGGAAAATGAAAGTTGGTTAATAAGACTCTTCCAATGAGCCACAAAATTGGCAATGGATTCATCCTCAAAATTTCAGATAGAGTAAAGGTATGTGATAGAAAATTTCTTTGAGATATTGATCAAAAAGTGGTCCAAAAAGGTTTGAGCCAGTTGGGTGAAAGAGAAAAGGGAGTGCTTAGGCATGACACTATACCAATCCAATGCTCGACTAGTTAGAGACATGGGGAAGGTGTAGAGGAGAAGGGCATCATCATAGGTGATGAGATAACAAGAATTCCTAAATTCCCTAAGGTGCTATTGGGGATCCTCCTTTGAAATTTAGAAAACTTAGGAAGTTCCCATTGGGGAGGATATGACTTGATAGGTGCGAATGGATGGATGGGATCTTTACAGATTTGGTCATATAATAAGATGTTATGAGAACCTAAAATGGATGTTTCTAAAGTGGTCATCTTGTCCATAAGCATCTTCATTAGGTTAGCTTGGGGTTGTGCACCTAAAAGGTTATAATATTCATACTACTATGGTGGTTGGTAGACATGTTGGTAGTGGGTAGAAGGTTGGGAGGCTGCCACATATGGGTAAGTGGATGGCAAAGGTTGGGTAGAAGATACATAAGGGTAGGTAGAGGTAGGTAGTTATGTAGTGGGTACATTCCCTTGTAGATTATGGATGTAACCAAATGTTTATCCAAAGGGTACGTATTAGATAGGAGCAGTAGTTAGGTTGGTGATTGATGGAAAGGTGGTGACCCTTGTGATAATTGGTGGTAGGGTAGAAGGTATGGATACCACAAGGTTTTAAAGTGGAGTAGTGGCTGATAGGTTATAAGTAGAAGAGGGAAGGTTGGTAGTGCTATAGGTAGACACTCCTATTGTGGAGGAGTGGTTGACAGGATTATAAGGTATAAGGGTAGTGGTAGTTTGAGTTGGTTAGTTTTCAATGGTAGTCTCAAAGGGGTTGTTGGTTGATGAGGAAGATTGGGTAGTCAATGATTGGGTAATAACCATGGAAATAGAGGTACTCCCCATGAGATGGGGAGGTATGCCATAAGGTAGATATACAGATGGAGCTATAGTTGGGATATGGTAAGACATGGTTGTAAGATAATGTTATAAGGTCATAAAATTACTATCTAAGAAATTGACAAAATCCACATCTCCTTGAGGGACCTCCTGAGGGAAATTAGGAATTTTTGATGGGTGATGAGGGTTTGTTGGTTCAAAAACATAGTCCATAGATGAAGAGGTAGGTTGACTTGGTGATGGGTTTTGCTTCGCAAGGTCTCCTTACTGCTGGCGAGTGAGAACCATATGAGAAAGGGGAGATAGAAAGTACAAATATCCTCACTACTCAAACAAAGATAAGACAAGAAAATGATCAAAGAAATAAAATCATACCCTAAAAGATATGTTAAGACCTAGATTTTTAATTAATCTCACTTTTGGATTATGCCTTAAGAAAACAGTGACTGAAATTGTTTGTAGATCGAGTATTAAAAAGGAAGTCTAAGGTTGGTTTCAAGTTGTGTTTAGGCACTCAAAAAGAATCTATATTAGAATTAATACATGGCTTGGTATTGGAGCCTACCCCCTCAATTCACACACCATAGTGATAAGGGTGTTAGTTGCTTAGCCAATATATATTGATATCTAGAGATTATACTCAACCAAAGAGCTGAGTTGGTCCTCCCCTTGGTAACGACCTCCAAGTAGGATCATTGGAAAAGGGTAAGGTAACTGCTAGGTGATGAAATCCTAGTGAGGCCTTATCTCAAGTATGTTTGGTGTTTAATTTATAAAATTGGTCTGATTAGGTGTGTACAATAAAGAGTGAAGCTACGATATATTACTTTACATTTAAGTTAAGCTATGTGAACTAAACTTTCAAGAAATCAATGTATGCACTTAGTTTTAAGCCCAAAAGAAAATTTTTATTTTGTTAATGAGCATATAATAGAGAGAGAATGTAAGCAAACAAGAACCCAAGTAGAGACACATGGGTCCCACTGGGCATGCTAGAATGTTTCAGTGAATTTTTGCTAAAGTTCTAAAGAAAGAGAGAAAAGAAACTCGATTTGAGTATGATTTAAAAACCTAATTGATTGTGCATGCATTGAATTAGAATATTATGAATAGATCCTATTTGGCTTAGGAGGATGACCTATAGATAAGAAAATACTAAAGCAAACTTGTTTGTTAGACAAATAGTTGAGTGGATTTCCTAGTGATAGATAGATCTTGAAAGTGAGAGCTTCTTTAGGGGCTGTCAATCCACATGTTTTAAATAATTAAGCTTATAAACAAAATAGGAAAGTACTTGCATCAATGAATCAAAAGATACTAAAATTGAATGCAAGAGTGCTTGTAAAGATATATGTTAGAAATGATTAAAATAGTGACAAAATAATTAATACTAGTGCTAGAGGGTTGGGTATGCTTCAAAAAATTAGAAAGGGGTCTATGAACAGGTAGGAACATAGAAAATTAGGTTTGATTGGGTGTAGGTAGGTGAAATTAACTTTTTAGTTTTCACTACCATAGTGACCATCAGTGGTTAAGGTGATCATTAGTGATCAAGATGACCATCAATGGTTAGACAAAGTATTATTGGTTGGGTCAACTATCAATGGTTACTGTATTTGGATTTGGGTTGATAAAAGGCTAATTGATGAGATCCAAAATATGGATTCTAAGAGATGGGTAAGACCTAGGTTGATTTTCAAATGGAAATAAAGTAAATGAATCCTAATAAACAACTACTTGTCTTACCAAAAGTCAGTTGGGTGGATGATTGAGGTAGTTGATTTGTTGGTAGAATCTAGCTTGATTTAGATAGAGTAATGATACCTAAAAGCTTGGTGGAGAGGTGGTGGTAAATTGAATCTCTGATATGATTACTACATTTTTAGATTTTTGACGGTGATTGACCTGCAAGAAATAAACTCTTGGATGCACAAGCTCTTGATAATAATTGTAGATATATTTCACCTCCTAGATCCTCTCTTCTTATAGGAAAAAGCAAGAGGTAGAAGTGAAGGTTCAACTGGGATGTCTAATTATAAATTATCCATGCAAAGGCTCGAAATAGGATTTAGACAACTTATATTTAGAAAAACAAAGTGAGTGGTTTTCATGCTTTTGATTAAAGAGGTGCACCTTGACTGTCGACGGTCAAGGGTGAAGGTAAAGAGGTGGGTAAAATATAGGTTAATCTAGTTGGGTAAACTAACTATGGTTGGTTTAATTGGCGATCAAGGGGTGAAATTGGTCCCAGGGGGGTCCTAAGCACTCCAAGGGTGTTTTTGACATTTGGAATCATAGTGTGTAGATTTATGGTGTCTACACTTCCATCATTACTTCAACATTATGTATACAAAAGATTATTAGTAATGATGGAAAAACATTTATTAATGATATTATCCCTTTGCATTCCTACCTCTTAATAATTATTTCAACTTAGCTTCTACAAGAGGTGATAATACGGTGTCATTTAATATAGTTTGAATTGAAATGAATCAAACAAATAGATTTAAACTATTTAAATTTGAAATATAATGAATATACATATTTGAATATAAAATATAGAATTTACAAAATTGGAAATTAGGTAAAAATAGTAAATTGACAAACAAGTGTGCAAACCTCCTTGAAACTAATCTTATATTACTTATGGACTATAAACTGTGTTGGTTGAATATTTTGTCGATCAATGTACTGATAAACAAAATAGGTCTGATCAGCTAAAGTAGGAAGATTGGTCATCCAAATGTGTAGGTTTACCAAATCAAAAGGGGACTAATCTCTCCTCTCATCAAGGGGAGGTTCCCTATGGATATACTATATATATATATATATAAAATAATACTCAAGGGTAGGACAAACCATCCATCTCTCTTTTTTCAGAGATGATGCATGTGGATCAAAGAAAAAACTCAAGGGAAATGACAGAAAGCACTCCTCTTCTTTCAGAAGTACTACTCAGCAAACCACAAGAATACTCCTGGTAGTAAATGTAAAGTGTAACCAAGGACGTAGTAACCAGCAAATCAAGATGTAGCAAAAAGTCTCCACCTGAATTGCTCAAGAGTAAGATACGAAGGACAATGAGGGCACAAAGTCATCCCTAGGTCCTTTACATAGAAATGAAAAGAAAACACACTAAAGGAAATTATGGGGGCACAAAGTCTCTCCACAGTTGACTCTTCAGGACACCAACCTGACTACTTTCATTAATTTTTCTTATTGAATTAAAGGAACATAAAATATATCAAGGAAAAAGACATAAGAACAGTTTCCCCAACAACAAAGATATTACAACACAAAGTCTGAAAAGTCACTTGCTTTCTTATTCCAATAACAATATATGATCAACAATCTGAGCTTAAAGTCTCAGTAATGCCTTTCAGTTTGGGCAGAGTTTCATTTTTGATTGTAAAAAAAGATCCATTTACAATAAAAGAGTCCCTTATATAGCCTCTTCAAGAAGGACTCGAGAACAGTAACACATCATGTTGCATTGAAATCTATTAAGAAGACAGGCTGAAACTTAGGGGCATTTACCTATTTGCTTTTCTCAATGCAGAGAAACAAGTCATGCTATTGAAAGTTTGCATCTTTCAATGTCCACCTGGCGATCTGATCCTTCCTCATCGTTCCTTTTTTTTTTGGTTAAGTGAATCGGGTCCTTGATTCAATATGATGTTCTACTCCTTAGTCACTTCTTGTTGGTCTTGGCCTTAAAGTTTATGAATGCATTTGGGTCTGTGGATTACAAGGATCAATGGCTATTTTATGAGCTTTGAAATTGACATTCACACACTTGTCACTATGTTTTCAACGACTAGTTCACTATCTTGAATTTGATGTCTTCGGGTGCGTCACCCCTTAGTCCTTTGGATTTACTATTTTACATCCTCCCAAAGGGAAGGTGACCCTTCAACTTTGGGGGAGTGTCCTTTAAGTTGGCAGCCAAGAGTCCTCCGCAAGGGCACCTACCCTTTGGGGTCCTTTGACAACTGTTTATCTTCGGTAGTCTCTCGCAGACATTTCCCACGGATATTTCCTGCAGATAATTCTCGCGGGCATTTTCCTCAAGCTTTCTCCATGGGCTTTTTCCCATGGACAAAAATTTAGCGGAAATTTCCCATGGATAAAAAGTCTGTGGAAATTTCCCGCAGACAAAAAGTATGCAAAATTGTTTTGTTTTGTTCCGTTTGCCTTGGTCTTTGCGAATTCCTTCAGGATTTCCTCCCGTGGTTTCTTTCCCAAATTCCTTCAGACTTTTTGTCTGAAGGAATTTCTTCAGACAAAAATTCCAAAAGAATTGTCTCTTGCCTTAGTCTTTCTTGACTGCCTTAAACAAAAATTTGAAAGAATTACCTTTGCGGCTTCTTTGAAAATGACCCTTTTGAAGGGTGCTTTTGTCGACCACGTGCCGTCTACAAGGGCACTTGTCCTTTGGGAGTCTCTTTTGAACTTTTGCATTTGAACCACTCCTTTAAACCAAGTTGATGATCCCTTTGATTGAACCAATTGAGTGAACCATTTGATTGAACCAAAGCATTGAACTGCTTGGTTGAACCAAACATTGAACCAAGCCGATGAACCAAGATTTGAACCAAAATGGTTCAAGCCGATGAACCCTTTGATTGAACCAAGCCTTTGAACCAAGTGGATGAACCAAAGTGTTAAACTGAGTGGATGAACCAACTGAGTGAATCGAAGCACTGAAACCCTTGGTTAAACCGACTATTGAACCAAAGCATTGAACTGCTTGAACCTTGAACCCATTGAACCTTTGAACCAAAGTGGTTCAATGGTTCAACGGTTCAATGGTTCAAGCCTTCTTCTCTTTGATAAGTGTTTTGAAGCCATTGAACCTTGATGAAGTGCTTAACTCTTGTTGATGATGTTGAACCTTTGAACTTGTTGAACCCGTTGAACCAAAATGGTTCAAGGTTCAACGGTTCAATGGTTTAATGGTTGAATTCTTGCTTAGATGCTTGCCGATGGGCATTTTTGATTGAACCAAGCTGCTGAACCAATCCCAAAAATGACTAAGTGTTGAAAACTGATTCTTTTGACTGAACCTGCCTGCAAAAGCCTTTAAACATGTAGAAATGAACCTTCCTGCAGAGTTCGTAGAAACCAAGTCTGTAGTTTTCTCTAACCTTGAAAGAGTCCGTAGAAATTAACCTATGAAGCCCATTAAACTTGGCCTATAGAGTTTGTAGATTTTTGAGAAGCTTGAAAAATGAGGAATTTTAATGCCCAAGACAAATTTTGAAAAGGGAAGAGACAATTTTGGTCTATAGGACCAAAATAGTTCAAATGTTGTCCAAAAAATGAGTGATATTTTTGGGGGACAATAGCTGGCTCCAGTTGGGGAACTTCTATCAATTGTAAAATGAATTGAAGGGAGTCAAATTTAGAATCTCCAGTGTCTTCATGTATACCATTGGGCTATGGAGTCATGCTACCTAGAAATGAAAGGCATCAAAAATAGAAACAAACAAAACAAAATAGAATTGAAAACTATATAAATATACATATGTACAGATGAAATGATTTGATACTTCAAGAATTGAAGTGTTCCAGATGCTGCCCATTATGAGGCAGAGAAAAGAGTGTGCCATCTTGATATTTTAGTAGAAAGCTATTTTCACCAATGTGTTGATGAATTATAAATGGGCCTCTCTAGAGGGAGTCAAACTTTGCATGCATCCCTTTTGGTTCTCTCCTTTTGTCCCACAACAAGACTTGATCCCCAATCTGGATATCATGATTTTTGGCCTTCTAGTCAAAGAGTTTCTTTACGAGGCTTTGATGAGCAGAAATTCTATCCACCACCATGGTTCTCTATTCCTCCAGCTTAGTCAGGCACATGATTCTTTTATCAAGAGAGCTTTCATAGGTCTGATCTTTAATTTCCTTTGCCAATTTCAAGGCTGGCAATTCTAAGGTGATTGGTATCTCAGCATTGATACCATAAAGAAGTTGAAAAGGAGACATACCAATTGCCCTCTTTGGTGTGATTTTGTCTACTCATAGAACATCAACCAATGCTTTATGCCATGTCCTTTGATTGTCATCTACTAGCTTCTTGATGATAGTTACCAGGTTCTTATTGCTGGATTCAGCTTGTCCATTCCCTTGTGGAAAATAATTAGAAGAGTGAGAGAGTATAATTCCATAATGGAAACAAAATTTTGTAATCTCGTGGGAGGTGAAACAAGTTGCATTGTTAGTAATAATTTTGATTGGAACTCCAAACCTGGAAATGATATTCTCTTTGAGAAAGTTGCATACAACTTCTGAAGTAGCATGCTTAGTTGGGATTGCTTCTACCCACTTGGTGAAATAGTCGGTTGCTGTAAGGACATAATCATGTCTAGCACTTGAAGATAGGTTTATAGTCCCAATAAAATCAATCTCCTATTGCTAGAAAGGTTCTTCTATGATCATTGGCTTGAGAGGCATAGCAGCTAACTTGGGTCTTCCAACAAATTGCTGAGAAAGTTCACATTTCCTCACCCACTTATGTGCATCGTGGAAAAGAGTTGGATAGTAATACCTGGCTCATAGAATCTTGTTAGCAGTCACAAGAGCAAAAAAAATGTCCTCCATAGGCTAGATTGTGGAATTTTTTTAAAAGTTAGCTTTGTTTCTCTTTATCTACACAGCGAAGGAATACTCCATCTATGCTTCTCTTATACAAGCTATTGTCCCAAAGGACAAAATTGGTAGCTTTCAACTTGATAGTCCTCCTTTCTTTGTAAGACAAATGAGTAGGACATTCACCATAAGTAAGGAAATGAGAGATACCTGAATACCACTCATTGGTAGTGGAGACAAAAAAGACTGTTGGAGTATCTTTCACTTCAGCTTCTTCATGCTGTGTATCTTCTGGCTTGTTGTCAGTAATTAATTGGCATAGGCCTTTACCCCTGACCAACTTTATTGGCTTGATGTCTAGATCAAACTCTTAGATCTTTGCAATCCAATTACCTCTTTTCATGCCAAACTCCTACTGAGTTAATATAGACTTGACTGTAGTGTCAAGAACTAAGGTAATAGTGTGTGAATTTAGAATATAGAAGCGAAAATGTTTGACTACTTTCACCAATGCATAAGCATGCTTCTCTACATTTGAATACTTCATCTCATGGGTTTTGAGAGGGAAACTCATGAAAGAGATAGGAGATTCCATACCTTCTTTGTCCTATTGAATAAGAATTGTTGAAAGAGTGTGTTCAGACACATAGCTGTATATGATGAAATCTTTGCTGTAATTTGGACAAACCAAGGTAGGGGCATGAGCAATGGTAGTCTTGATATCTTGAAATGCTGATTTTGCTTTTTTAGTCTAGCTGAAGGTGGTCTTCCATTTCATCATGTTCACAATGTGGCTAGTCTTCTCAGGAAATTCAGGGATGAATCTCCGTAAAAAATTCACCTTTCCGAAGAAAGAATGAATAACATTCTTACTTGTAGGCAAATTAAGCTCTTGAATAGACTTGACTCTGTCTGAGTCAATATTTATGCCTTCTTTAGACACAATGTGTCTAAGGAGTTTCCCTTCTGTTACTCCAAAAATAGACTTCTTAGGATTCAAAGAAATACCATTCTGGCGGAAGCACTCCAGCACTTGTTGTAAGTGGCGTACATGATCAGATCGATGCTTTGAAAAGATACTTAAATCATCAAGGTATACCACTATGAATTTACCTATCTCATCTTTGAAATCCAAGTCCATTGCTCTCTGAAAGATGGTGCCAACATTTATCAAGCCAAAAGGCATTCTTCTATATGCAAATGTACCCCAAGGTGTGGTGAATGCAGTCTTTTATTGGTCTGCTTCACCAACTTCAACTTGATTATATCTTGAGAAGCCAACCAACATTGATAACATCTCTGAACCTGTCACTATTTGAAGCACTTGATCCATGATTAACAAAGGGTAATTATCTTTCAAAGATGACTGATTCAGATTCCTGAAATCTACACAAATGTGAATTTCACCACTCTTCTTCTTTATAGGCACTATGTTGGCAATCCATGTAGAATTATAGATTGGGAAGATGATTCTAGAATTTAACATTTTTTGTATCTCAAACAAAATAGTACCTGACATTTTTAGATTATACTGTCTGAATTTTTGCTTGTAGGGCATTGAGTCAACCTTGAGAGGAATGTCATGACGAACTTCATCAGGTATGAGAGACTTCAGGTCTTCATAAGAATATGCTAAAACATCCATGTATTGACAGAGTAAAGTGGTAAACTTGAATCTTTTTTAGGGATACAACACTTACCAATGTTAACCATCTTAGGATTTTCTTTAGTAGTCAGATTTACTTGATCGAATTTCTAAGAGAAACTTGAATCTGTTTGCTATTGTTTGATGAATCTATCATGCTTATCAAATAGTTTCTCAAGAGAAACCAGGCCTTTGGAAATTTTATTTCCTTTCAGCTGTAATAACTCTTCATTTATATCTGATCTAGATTCAGAGGTTGATTCATTCTTTTGAGATTCACTGCCTTCAAAACGTAGTTGTTCAAAATTGTCTTTTTATTTCAAGAAAGCAATGATTTGATGATCATCATTGAATACTTGCCAATGATTAGCATTGTCAGGAACACTTGGTCTATAGACCAACTCAATAGTATACCTATCTTCTCTGAAATTTGAATGAGGAACTAAGAGAGTTCCTAAAACAACAAGTGCATTAGCTCTGTCATTAGATTCCCTGGGTATGGCAGAAATGTTGAAAGCGTCAGCTTTAAATCTGGTCCCAAACCAGGTTGTGATAGTGGCGTGATCTTTCATTCTTGGTTTGGTTAAGTTCCTCACTTGACAAACCACTAATTTAGCATCCCCTTTGGTATGAAGAAACTTGATGCCTTTTTCTTGAGCAACCTTCATTCCAAGCAACAGAGATTCATATTCAACTGTATTGTTAGTGTTGTTAAATTGTAGTTTGTAAGATGAAGGAAACATATCTCCTTGAGGAGATATCAACACAATCCCAACTCTTGAATTGATAAAAGAACAACTGCCATCAAATTCTAGAGTCCATATCTCATCAGATACTGATTTTTCTTTAGATTTTCCTTCATTAGAGAGGGAGGATTCTTCTTCATTTATATTGCAGCCTATTAGTTCTTCTGCTATTCTAGTTGAACTGATTTCTGGGTTGATACTTTCAAGAATTATATCAGATGCTTCATGTACTTCACCTGTAAATAGAAAGTAGTTACCCATACCTGAGGATTCAAAAAGAATTTGTGCTTCAGGGGCTGATGTTTGGGTGACCACATATTTTGCTTCCTTTTCAAGGAGCAACCTTTTCATTCTGCCTTGGATAGCGATCCTTACCTTAGATAGGTCCATGCTTAGTTCTCCTCCCATGTCCTTGAAAAAATTTCATCCAAGCAAAATGCCATAGGATGCTAGGATGTCAGCCACCAAGATAGTCATCTTGATTGTCTTGTCTAGAAAGGCTGCAAATGCAAATTGGGCATCTTTGATTTGCCCCAACAGTGGTACTTGCTTATTCTCCATAGAGAAACATCTCCCAAATGTCTTGGCCAGTGTGAGACCCAAAGACTCAGCTACTTTAGCAGGCATGCCATTGTCAGATGCACCTGAGTCTATAATACAGTTACTCAGCTTGTGACCATTTATTAATAGGGAAACATAGAAAGGTTCTATTTTTCTAAGAGTAGCTAGAGGAGTAATGACAAGATTATTTAGAATGGGCATGTTCTTCAGAGAATTTGGAGTTACCTTTTTATATTTTTGTCCTACAGAGATGGTTTGGTTCTTGACATATTGGACCAAGTAATTCAAGTGATCAAGATTGGACTGCAAATATTTGAATTTAGACATTTGTATTTTTGTCTTTTTGACATGATCAATTATGTCAAATGGTTGAATTGAGCTAGGTATAGAGAAAGGTACTTCAGCCTTCTGAGTTTTAGGAGGGATGGGAGGTGGGCTGGTTTGCAAATTTGAAGTAGAAGGAGAAGGTGAAATTGATGTACTTGTATTTTGGGTGCTCACCGGATCCTTTGACTAGAAAGGCAGAGTGGTTCCATGCTTAGCAATTGTGATTTTTGGTTGAGGTTGTTCCTCTGTCTTCTCTTTATCAGCTTGTTAGACTGATTGGTTCTTGGACCTGGTAAACAATGCATATGATCCATCAAAAGCTTCTTCTTTGCTTTTGGGTTCATCCTGGTAGTTTAGGAAACCAATGTGGGAGTCGCCAGCTGATTTTTCTTGATTGTCTTCAAGGAGATCAGAGTCATTTTCTTGATTCAATTTAGGCTAGAAACAGAACTCTGATTCTACTTCAAGATATCCCATTACTGAATTGGTTGGAGGAGATTTCAAGGCAAGTTTCCCCTATGGGGGAGGAAGGCAATTTTGTTGCCCTTGATTCCTGGCAGCATTGCCATAATATGACTGATTTGGGAATGTCTTTCTTGGCATATCTCTGTATGAAGGAGTAGAAGACATTTCTTGCGCTAATTGCTTTTTGAGAGCAAGCAACTCATTTGCCAATTTTTACACCATTGGATTTGTGGTGCTTGTAGATAAATATTCAGAAGATGATGAAGCTCTATTTCTATTTATATCTCTTCTTATCTCCCTTGATAAGATGAGATCATCTTCTACCTCAGTGGCCAAATGTTGAGCTGTAGCAAGATCTATTTGACCAGCATGTCTCAAAAGAAAACTTACTTTAGGTGACTAAGAATTAATGAAGAAGCATTTGAGATTCTCAGCTGTAGGTCAAGCAATTACAAGAATTCTATTCCTTAGTTTGTCAAATTTGGCTATGAAATCTCTCATTGGTTCATAAGGCTCTTTCTTCATCTGTGTAAGTTGAGCCAGAAGTGCATGTGCATCTTCTGTAGGTTTGAATCTGGCTTCAAATTTATCTTTGAGATTATTCCAATCAGTCACTGACTAAGCCTGTAGATGATAAAACTAATATGTAGCAACACCTTGTAATGTTTTTACAAATAGCCTAACTGCTACATCTTCAAATTCTACTCTAATTACTCCACAGGCTATGCTGAAGGCTATAATGTGTTCATCAAGATGAACTTTCCCATCACCATAGAATTTGGAGAAATTCTTCCTTGAACTACATGGAAGCTCATGTAGAGGTGGAGTAAGATTGAGAGGACCAAAAGCATTACTCCAAGGGCCTTGAACTGCCATTATAGGATTATGAAAAGGAGGGATAACAAATCTCAGAGGGGTAATTATTGGCAAAGCTTTATCAACAACAGAAGTAGATACTTCATTTGGCAATGGAGATATGACTTTAGTAGGAGGAAAGCTCTTTGTTCGTTGGAGATGAGATGGTGAAGGAAATAGATCAAAATCACTTTGCTGTACTAACTCGAATATAGGGTCAATAATACCTTTAGCCCTTTGGCTTTGTGTATACCTTGAATCTGCTAAATTGTGAAACAAAAATAGAAAAGAATTGACCTTGCTTCAGTTTGAAGCTTGAGGCTTTAAACTGCACGTTCTTTCCCAGTTAGTGTGGAGGTGAATGGTAAGACTATAAATGGATAATGGGTTATATCCCCAGCAAAGTCGCCAAAAACTGTTGGTTGAATATTTTGTCGATCAGAATACTAATAAACAAAATAGGTCTGATCAGCCAAAGTAGGAAGATTGGTCATCTAAATGTGTAGGTTTACCACATCAAAAGGGGACTAATCTCTCCTCTCATCAAGGGGAGGTTCCCTATGGATATGTTATATATATATATATATATATATATAAAATAATACTCAAGGGTAGGACAAACCATCCATCTCTTTTTTTTAGAGATGATGCATGCGGATCAAAGGAAAAACTCAAGGGAAATGACAGAAAGCACTCCTCTTCTTTTAGAAGTACTACTCAGAAAACCACAAGAATACTCCTGGTAGTAAATGTAAAGTGTAACCAAGGACGTAATAACTAGCAAATTGAGATGTAACACAAAGTCTCCACCTGAATTGCTCAAGAGTATGATACGAAGGACAATGAGGGTACAAAGTCATCCCAAGGACCTTTACATAAAAACAAAAAGAAAACACACTAAAGGCAATTATGGGGGCACAAAGTCTCTCCATAGTTGACTCTTTAGGACACCTTCTTGACTACTTTCACTAATTCTACTTGTTGAATTAAAGGAACATAAAATATATCAAGGAAAAAGACATAAGAACAGTTTCCCCAATGACAAAGATATTACAACACAAAGTTTGAAAAGTCACTTGCTTTCTTATTCTAATAACAAAATATGATCAACAATCTGAGCTCAAAGTCTCAGTAATGCCTTTCAATTTGGGTAGAGTTTCATTTTTGATTGTCAAAAAAAGATCCACTTATAATAAAAGAGAGTCCCTTTTATAGCCTCTTCAAGAAGGACTCAGGAACAGTAACACATCATGTTGCATCGAAATCTGTTAAGAAGACAAGCTAGAACTTAGGGGCATTTACCCAAATTGCTTTTTTCAATGCAGAGAAACAAGTCACACTATTGAAAGTTTGCATCTTTCAATGTCCACCTGGCGATCTGATCCTTCCTCATCATTCTTATTTTTTTGGTTAAGTGAATTGGGTCCTTGATTCAATCTGATGTTCTACTCCTTAGTCGCTTCCTGTTGGTCTTGGCCTAAAATCCTGTGAATGCATTCAGGTCTATGGATTACAAGGATCAATGACTATTTTATGAGCTTTGAAATTGATGTTTGCGCACCTGTCACTATGTTTTCAACGACTAGTTTGATGTCTTGAATTTGACGTCTTCATGCACGTCACCCATTAGTCCTTCTTTGGCTTTCCTATTTTGCATCCTTTTGAAGGGAAGGTAACCCTTTACCTTTGGGGGAGTGTCCTTTAAGTTGGTAGCTGAGAGTCCCTTACAAGGGCACCTGCCCTTTGGGGTCCTTCGATGGCCTTTTATCTTCGGCAGTCTCTCGTGGACATTTCACGCTAATATTTCCTGCAGACAATTCCCGCAGGCATTTTCCCTAAGCTTTCTCCATGGGCATTTTCCCATAGACAAAAAGTCCATGAAAATTTCCCATAGATAAAAATTCCATGGAAATTTCTCACAGATAAAAAGTCCATAGAATTGTTTCATTTTATTCTGTTTGCCTTGGTCTTTGCAAATTCCTTTAGGTTTTCCTCTCACAGCTTCTTTCCCAAATTCCTTCAGACTTATTGTCTGAAGGAATTCCTTCAGACAAAAAGTTTGAAAGAATTATCTCTTGCCTTAGTCTTTTTTGACTGCCTTAAACAAAAATTTGAAAGAATTACCTTTGCGGCTTTTTTGAAAATGACCCTTTCGAAGGGTGCTTTTGTCGACCACGTGCCCTCTGTAAGGGCACTTGTCCTTCGGGAGGCTCTTTTTAAAATTTTCATTTGAACCACTCCTTTGAACCAAGTTGATGATCCCTTTGATTGAACCAACTGAGTGAACCGTTTGATTGAACCAAAGCATTAAACTGCTTGGTTGAACCAAACGTTGAACCAAGCCAATGAACCAAGCTTTGAACCAAAATGGTTCAAGCTGATGAACCCTTTGATTGAACTAAGCTTGTGAACCAAGTGGATGAATCAAAGTGTTGAACCAAGGGGATGAACCAACTGAGTGAACCGAAGCACTTAACCGCTTGGTTGAACTGATTGTTGAACCAAAGCATTGAACTGCTTGAACCTTGAACCCATTGAACCTTTGAACTAAAGTGGTTCAATGGTTCAATGGTTCAAGCCTTCTTCTCTTTGATAAGTGTTTTGAAGCCATTGAACCTTGATGAATCACTTAACTCTTGCTGATGACGTTGAACCTTTGAACTTGTCGAACCCGTTGAACCAAAATGGTTCAAGGTTCAACGGTTCAATGGTTCAATGGCTAGATTCTTGCTTAGATGCTTGTTGATGGACATTTTTTATTGAACCAAGGTGTTGAAACAATTCTAAAAATGACTAAGTGTTGGAAACTAATTCTTTTGACTGAACCTACCTATAGAAGCCTTTGAACCTGTAGAAATGAGCCTGCCTGCAGAGTCTGTAGAAACCAAGTATGTAGTTTTCTCTAACCTTGAAAGAGTCCATAGAAATCAACCTGTGAAGCCCATTGAACTTGGCCTGCAGAGTCCATAGATTTTTGAGAAGCTTAAAAAATGAGGAATTTGAATGCCCAGGACAAATTTTGAAAAGGGAAGAGATAATTTTGGTCTATAGGACCAAAATAGTTCAAATGTTGTCCCAAAAATGAGTGATATTTTTGGGGGACAACAAACTGTAGAGAGGATTACAAAGCAAGTTAGTCAAGCATTAGTCCATAAAAATGAAACATGCATAAAGAACTAACTAACCAAGCCTATCTATTCCTATGGGAATTACAAAGGATATCAAGAAACAAATAAAAGAAAACAACACCATATTACCTTTCAAAATGGATTCACTATACCCATGTGGCCCAAAAACATGTTCTCCCTTGATCAAGCATCTTTGTCTTTGTTAAAAATGGTGGTAAGCTCCTCCAATGCCTTAAGAACACTTCATAAAACCTAGGCTCTTGATTGTAAATCCCTAAAATAGCCAATCAATGAAGGTTTTTGGAAATAATTTAGCATTATAACTTTGCAATATTCAAGCTTTGAAGATACTTGAGCATAATGACCTTGCACCAAAATAGATTAGAAATGATGTCCATGGCCTCTCTATTTATAGATTTTTGAGATTGGTTAGGATCAACTTGAACCATCCATCTTGAGATGAAGATGTGTGGTTAAGGATAATCTTAATATTTGGAGTTAAACCCATAATTATCTTCATCATAAACTTGGAAGAAGGGGCATTGAAGAGGCATGAGAGGAATTAACTAGGCATGGATGACCTATAATCCTGATATTTTATGCACTTATGGCTTGATGGATGCTACCCGATAAATGATGTCACTAAGTGATGCATATAATAAGAATCAATTTTCAAAAAGAAATATTCAACAACTCTCATGGAAAATCCACTTAAGCTCTTGATTTGGGTTAATTAGCCTTAAACAAGGTTAATAAACATTTGTGTAATTATTTGAAAATTGGACCTTAATTAATCAAAATGGTCAGAAAGTCATATTACTGGGTCATAATTTGACTAGAGAGGAATTAGAAGGTGATGTTAGATGCGTTGGAACCATATTCCCATTTAGGATGTTGCCCACAACAAATAACAAAGGTACGCGATGTGTACCAATGAATTAGAAGGAAAGAGTGATCTAGAGCACTAAATGGTGAAATGGTCATTTTGACTTGAAATGATTTGATTAAAGTTAGTTGGGCTATAAATTACATTGCTCTATTTAGGGATATTTTGAGCTAAACTGGCAATTGGAAATGACAAGTTTAAACTATTTATGGCATTTTATAAATTTTGACCTAAAATGTGCATTTGAGTAAGATTGACAATTTCAACACAAATGGTGTTAGGAATTGGATGTCTGCATTTTGCCCCTATTTAAGAAGGCATAACAAAACATTCAAGTGAAGCAAAATATTTAAAAAAAAAAGAGTTGTCAAGAATAAATTGGAATAGACCTATGATGCCCCCTCAAGAGGACATACTAGGATGAAAGAGAAGGATGAACTCTCAGAAAGAGAGAGAAAGTGAGAGATTAACCCATGGAATAGATCACATCCAGATGAGCTAATGCTTGCACACATGATTACCATCAATGATAAAAATATAATAAAAGTATACTAGGCCCCAGAGATGGTGGGAATGAGAAAGATATAATCCATAAATGTAAGGGACACAGTATAAATGTACCCAATTTGAGAGTACAAGCTACATGCTTACGACATTGATCAATCCTGAGACAAGTTGCACACTAAATATTTCCATCATGGGCTTTAATTTGGAGAGCTTGGATTTAGAGGAAAAGAGATAATGTTCTACTTTAGGAAGGGAAACACCACTAGAATGAGGTCTCTAAAGATAAGATAATAAAAAGTGCCCCAGTAGAGCAGATGTGGTCATGATAAAATAGTTTTGCCTCAGTAGGGCAAATATTGATCATTGATAAAGAATAAATAATGATTTTTCCTCTTTAGAGATGATTTGATTCAGTCGTTGTTCAAATGTTATGCCTCAACATGGTCAATTGGCAATCACAAAAGATAGGTTAAAGTGAGTGGGCAAAAATGTACATGCGATGGTGCAATGGCTTAGAAAGCCATATAAAACCAAGAATATGAGAATGCACAAAGTGATGAGAGATATGAAAATAAGAATAGAGATAGCCAAGCTAACCTCACTAGAAATTGAGCGTTGCCTACATAGTTCCATGGACTCATGTTCCATTGTGAACTTTTAGGCCAATGTAGTTTACCCAAGTTTGGGAGAGAATGGAATGAAGAATGATGAAAAATAACCAAGAATTGATTAAACTCATAATGTATGCAAAGAGATGCACGTATAAGCATAAACTTGATTACTAAAATGCATGCTACCTATAAGCCTAATTTCATATCATGAGCCTAGGTTTTGTAAAGTGTTCTTGAGAATCGTTCATTAGAGCTTATGTTGACGTTGAGACGTTGAGACCTAAGCACAAAAGTGCTTGCTATAGCAAAAGAAATTAGGCATCATAAGTATGAATAACTTAGAATGACATAATATTCCAATTGCATTGAGACAATTCAAATGTGAATATCTATAACTAAGGATAATGGTAATAATGACCAAAACCAAAGTTATAGTGATTTACATTTAAACAGAAAAGCAAAAACAAAGAAAAAGACAAACATAAATGAACCTAACTTAAAATCAATATATGATCCAACAAGACTTGAGTGGGAACAAAAATGTTTAAAAGGTGAGAACATCTTAATGACATGAGACCAAGATATGAATAATCAAGATCTATATGGACCATCAAGGCATTCTTGAACACAAAAGAGAAAAGCAAAATCAAATAGAAAAACAAGACACCAACAAAAATCAAATAAACAAAAGAGAAAAGGAGAAGAAATGAAAGGAGAGGTATGCAATCATAATAAAACACCAAGAAAACACAATAAAATACCAATAAAAATCAAATACACATACAAACAAAAATCAAGTTAGTGCAGTTTAAAAATAAATGTTCATGCATGTGTGGTAGAGGCATTAATTTCCACCACATCACAACAAAGAACAATGAAATGACAATAATTCTCTAATTAAAGAGGAACAATGATAGAAGAAATGGGGGAAGAGAAGAAAAGGAAAGGGTTAACTGAGCTGACTCCAGATGTATAAGACAAGTGGACGCTGCCTACATAGTTCCATGGATGCATGTTCCAACATGAACTTCAAGCCAAATGTAGTTTTCTCAAGAAATGAGATAGAATAAAAATGATGATCAGACTAGCATGATTAATGTTATATAAGAAATGGAAGATACGATAAACAAATGAGAATGGTCTAGTAAACAAGAAGTTGATGAGATGAGAAAGAATGATCTTGTAAAATGGTAAGTGTGTGAGACAAGATGAAATGAGAATGGCATTTTTGTGCTTGCACAATGGAAAGAGCATTCAAAATTAATAGTTGCTCACAAAATGGTGAGAGCATCAGATGGTGAAATGAGAATGTACAAATGTATAGAAGCATGTGACAATGTTTTTGTTCTTTTATGGATCATGTTCTGATGTTTTTGGTATTTTAAAAGTATTTTTAATGTTTTTGGTGTTTTTGGGATAAAATATGTACAAGGTGGGACCATCTAGTTGAGGATATGCATGTCCTAAGAGTAGTGGTTCCAATAAGATAGATAAGCTAGATGCAATGGCCCATGCTCATAAATCGGTGAGAGCGAGGTGCTTGATTGCTCACAAAATAGTGAGAGCATTTGGCTTAGGTTGCTCATAAAATGGTGAGAGCGTATGGAAAGGGGGACTAAGGTGACCTCAACATTAATTGAGCATGAAACATATAGTCCTAAAATGACCTCAAGTCATAGTAATTACATCCACAAAAAAGGTGAGGAAAAACCAACTAGGTCTCAACAAGTTCTCAAATCTGGGAAATGGCCAGTCAAATGAAAACAATGATGGTAAGGTGATGAAACAATGCATGGTAAACAAGTGTTACCCCTAGTTTTCCCATAGGTGGTTATAACTAAGATACAATTGCATAGGTCAATGATACTAATTTTCCCATAGGTGGTTATAATTAGTAGCATGACTGGGGAAACACTAATTTGTCCATAGGTGGTTATAATCAGGCTCACATAAACAAGCTTGATATAGGATGGAAAATGAAAGATATCTTACCAGATCAACTATCACACTACTTTCATAGAATATCATTATAAAAATGAATTGGATCGATTTTTGAAAGCTAATTGGAATCCCCCCAAAAAAGGTGCAGGAAGAACCAAATGAACCAAGATCAAAATAGGATTAGGTAGGATGACTAAAAATAAGCTTTGGTCTAGATAAGAATGGAATAATGGGATGGTATGGTATTACTAAGGATAATATTGGTTTTTTGATACATTGGATAAAATGGTAAGAGGATTTCCCCCAAGTGATGGGGTGAATGGCTGGGTACTTCGATAATGGCAAATGGATATGCAACAATGGCAATGGCATGGTACATGTTTTTGGCCTGGATGTGGTTTTTGATTCTGTTGTTCCTACTGATGGGAAGATGCACATCCTTATAAATAAATGATACAAATATAATACTTTATCATGTTAATTATTAGCCCACACATCATTTGAATAACTACTTTGTTGAGAATGGCCTATAGTTTTAGGTGCTGAGAATGCTTTTGTGATCTTCATTGGCCATTGATTCTAATTCCTTCATGTATTAAGACAAGGTACTTTTGTAGCCTCTGCAAAGGAAAGTGCAACATGGATGGTAAATAGGGACAAATAATGGATGTTGGGTTTGATTGTGAAATGTAATGGTAGATGATAATGGAATGTATAGTGGTGGGGAAACAAATGAAGATCGAGACGTTTAGTCACACGTAATGTTGTTGATGCTAGGTTCAACATAACTTTGGTTGTGGTGGGGCTAAAGATCTCTGAAGATACTCTCAATAAGACCATCAGATTATTTTTTTTCTTGATCTTGAGAGTAGCTACCATTTGATTATGCTATAGATTGGAAGCTATTTTGATTTGATCTTTGATATTATCTTCAGTAAACAATGCACTTTTGTGTTCAGCTATTGGTACCTCAAAGAGGATTTTACCAATGAAGTTATTGTGATTGTCCTGTAGTGCCTTGGAGAAGGTTTCAATAAGGAATTTTGACTTTTGACTTTTATTGTCTTCTAACACTTCTAAAAAAGTGTCACTAAAAGATGTTGATTTTGATCTTTGCTTATCACCTAGCACCTCCAAAAAGGTTTCACTGAGAGATTGTTCTTCTTTTGAATGAATGTGGTCTTGGTCCCACTGGGCATGCCAAGATTTAGAGAGTATTACAAAGCAAGTTAGTCAAACATTAGTCCATAAAAAATGAAACATGCATAAAGAACTAACTAACCAAGCCTATCTATTCCTATGGGAATTTCAAAGGATAACAAGAAATAAATGAAAGAAAGTAACATCATATTACCTTCCCAAATGGATTCAACATACCCATGTGGATCAAAAACATGTTCTCCCATAATCAAGCATCCTTATCTTTGTCAACAATAGTGGTAATCTCCTCCAATGCCTCAATAACACTCTATAAAACCTAGGCTCTTGATTGTAAATCACTAAACTAGCCTATCAATGAAACTTTGTGGAAACAATTTAGCATTATAACTTTGTAATATTCAAGGTTTGAAGATATTTGAGTTTAATAACCTTACACCAAAATGGCTTAGAAATGATGTTCATGGCCTCTCTATTTATATATTTTTGAGATTGGTCAGGATCAACCTGAATCATCCATCTTGAGATGAAGATGTGTGGTTGAGAATAATCATAATATTTGGAATTAAATCCATAATTATCTTCACCATGACCTTGGAAAAAGGGGCATTAAAGAGGCATGGGAGGTATTAACTAGGCATGGGTGACCTATAATCCTGATATTTTATGCACTTAAGAATTGATGGATACCACCCCATAGATGATGCCACTAGGTGATGCAGATAATAAGAATCAATTTTCAAAAATAAATATTCAACAACTCTCATGAAAAATCAACTTAAGATCTTGATTTGGATTAATTAGCCTTAAACAAGGTTAATCAACATTTATACAATTATTTGAAAATTGGTCCTCAATTAATCAAAATGGTTAGAAAGTCATATTACTAGGTCATAATTTGACTAGAGAGGAATTAGAAGGTAACATTAGATGCATTAGAACTGTATTCCCATTTAGGATGTCAAAAATAAATAACAAAAGTACGTGATGTTTACCAATGAATTAGAAGATAAGAGTGATCTAGATCACTAAATGGCGAAATGGTTATTTTGACTCGAAATGATTTGATCAAAGTTAGCTAGCCAATAAATTGCATTGCCCTATTTAGGGATACTTTGACCTAAACTGGCACTTGTAAGTGACAATTTTGAACCATTTATGGTGTTTTATGGATTTTGACCTAAGATATGAATTTGAGTGCAATTCAAGTAAGATTGACAATTTCAACACAAATGGTGTTAGGAATTGGATGTCTACATAAACTACTTGAAAAGACCTTTGAACTATGTCACATCTAGAAATATGAATTCAAACTATATTGAGATAAGGCTAAACTAGGAAGATGAATACACATTATGTCCTTATCTATTAATTATGGCCATGCCTTGGTTGACTGTGTCACCAAATTTTTGATTTGGATGTGTGTGCATATCCATGAGGGTTTATTGTGTGACTATGTGTGCTGATTTGATGCATGGAAGACCTGTAAAATACAAAACATATTTCTTGAATAATAAACACAATAGAGATCAAATTACAAAAGGGTAAATATGGTTAGGTGAATCACTGAGTTAACCTCATAAAACCCCACATAATCTAAGTGTTTCCTATATAGCCCAAATGGGCCTCAAACTGATGTAGTGCTCCCTCTTAGGGTGAGTCTGTGAATTTTGTATTTTATATATGAATGAAAATTGATATATTTATTTGATTACTTAAAAATGAGTGCCCTTAACCTATAATAGAAGTTATCCAGACTTGGCCTATGGTTATTACAGTGCTTTAGAATTGGAATTAGAATAAATAGTACTTTTTTACTTAGTGTGCAGATTTATTTTCCAAGTGATTTCTATAAATTATTTGAGAGGGTTTAATGTGATTATATAGAGGAATATTTTGAATAATTTTGATAGAAAAACTTGTTAAAAAAGTGGGATGGGTATGATGCCACAACTAAAATTTAAAAATTTACCATTAGGGTGCAGGGGACAATGTCACACTAGTGGACAAGGTTGTAGTGCGACCATGTCCAACTTAGTACGGTCCTACCCCATAAGGATAAAGAGTATTGAAATTGGTATAATAGGAGTATGTAAGCATAATAAGTATGTTTGAATGATATTTGAGTGGTTTCAAGATAATTTATAGAATAGTGAATGCTCTCATATAAATTGCGAGTTAACAAAATGGTAAATTGACCAATCAAGGTAAGAATGTCAAGTTTAAACATGGTCAAGTACTTAATGATTAAATTCATGTGTTTAAATTTTCACCCACTTTATTATAATTATGAAACAAGGTAAAATTACATGAGTAAAGTAGATACAAACCTAAGTTTGTATACATACTTTGTGTTTTAATATGAAAATTGAAATAATGCCATTGAAATTAATTATTATCCATATTTGAAAATCTAAAATTAAAACTCATAATTAAAAGTATGAAAAGAGAGAAATGAAATCATACACCTAAAAGATTATTCTATCTAATTTACATATAACTTGAAATTGGATAAGTGTGCGTGCCTCCTTATTGAGACATTTGGATAAATGTTGAGCTTGTGAAAAACTAAGAGTGATCAAGTTTTGATTAGAAAACCTTTGAAATCACTTGAGTTTGAAATATTGTGTGTTCCAACTCTCAGTTGGATGTGTAGAGTACTCAATAAAATAATTTAATGGGTGGAACCACCAACTATGGCTTGCTACATAGAAAAAGTGCACCCGTAGATGTTGAGTGTCACTAGACTCTAAAGTGACCCACATGAAACATGAATATGAATCACATTAATGTAGATAGATATATATTATATTTAAAATATTACACCTTTGAAATTTTTTAACTTGAGAAATTTAAAATTTTCATGTAGTAACTTGACTTTGAATGAATATCATGCCCCCTGTACTGTATTGAATTGATATTTGAATGCTAATGAACTTGAAATTGTTGAAACTTAAAACTTGCGATTATTTTTGCACATTCCCATATATATGATTCAAGTATATGCAAATATGTATTTAAGTAACTATAGGTATGAGTTAACCTACATGTTACATGCACCCATAAAATGAAAATTTTGAATCATGCTGCAATCTGAAAACTGTATACTTTCATAAATCTAAAAATTTGTTGCTTATGAGGACTTTAAACTTTCAAGATAGGCCCATTGTGATGATAAATTTATCATAAAATTTACTTATATCAAAATAAAGCATAGCTGAAATATATAATAATGTGGTAACAATTTGAATCATTTGAATTAGATTGCATTACAGTTCTAAATATAGCATTGAATTGTATATGAAACATATGTTGGATAAATGTATCTTTAAAACACATAGTCATGATGTGCATGATATGTATCATGTCACAATGAGTATAAATATAAATAATGCATGATATGAATCATGACACCATAGTAACAAGAAATGAACATACAAGCAATGTCATATAATGTCACACAATTTGTATAAAATATCATGCAAAAGGCCCAAAAGGCACATACAAGGGACATGTGATTGTCACATAAATACAAAAGACCAAGGGCCACACATAAATGGTATGAGAATACCATTCAAGCAAGAACATGTATATATTTTTCACATACAAGGCCACGGGCCACACAAAATTAGCAAGCAAGTTATAACTTATCATGGAGTAAAATAAAAGAAGCCTAGAGGAAATGAGACTAGTTTACATCTATCATATGTATCAATGTCATTGTTAGCATATAAAATATCCATGTAACACAATGTAAAGTATAAGTGTTTATAAGAACATTTGTATGATATACATCTCAACATGGTAGAGATATTATGGATAGATACAACATGTTGAAGTGTTCATAGAGAATGAAGAGATGCCCCCAATTTAGCAAGGATGTTGGGTAATAAAGGAAGCCCGACATTGAAAAACCATGTAAAATTATGTCTTGTATCACAATCAAATACCTCATGAAATGTGATGTGTGCTGAAAAATTTAAATATGCTATCTACTTGACATGAAATAATTAACATATGAAAATGAGTAAACTATCAACAATTTAAAAATGCATGTAGGTCCTAATTTTTACATTTTGAAATTTTTTTTTTTTTTTTGAATTTTTGACATATATTAAAAAGAAAAGTATATTTATAAGTATAATAATGAAAAAAATTCATTATGTTCATGGTATTTTTGACAAGTTTTACTTCAATTATGGCCTATATACACTCTAGTTTCATCACTTTTGTGTCAAAATTGTAAAGCTGAACAATTCATCGTAGTATCACACAAATCAAGCTAGAATAATTAAAATATTCTAAAGCATTCAAAAAATTTAATGTGAACATGATGTGACACATTGTTGTATCCTTGATTGGGGAAATACATTGCATCGAATCATCTCATCAACATCCTAAAATTGGTCCCCTGCTTATAAATGTCTCACTAGGCATATTAAATCAAGTAAATCAAACCTTGCAAATGAAACGACAAAAGGATAAAATAAATTTAATTAGCTAATTTATTGATTAAGATAATTAAAATTATTCTAAAAATGAGGATACATGGAATGCACATGTCATAAACATTTTGAAATTAAATATTTCCTAATAAATTCATCACACAACTTGCCAGTAAAAAATTCATAAAACCCTCCTCTTTCCCAAGCAAATTAAATGGAATTTGGACAATGTGAAAGGAAAGTTTTCTTCAACTTTAAGGCATGGGGGACATACTCTTATAACTATTTACACATTCCATCCTTTCTCTTCCACACTCCACCCCTTAACATGAAATGCCCAACTCCCCTTGGACTCATTCTCAACCAAATATTTTGATATGAGATCAATGGTCCAAATTCAAAGGATAATTATATAAATAGAAGGGATCTCCATCTCCTTCAACAATATTTTTGTGGTAAAATTATGGTGCCAAATCTATAAGAAAATCTTCACCAATTTCTTCAATTATTCAACAAATCATGCATAACACAAGGGGAGATGTCATTTGAATATCTCTAAGACATTGCCAAAGACCTCAAGATCTATATATATGCCAATCCAATCTTAAATTTTTCTTAGAAGGAGACATCCATGAGGAAGGTATAACCATTTGATTTTTTCTTTTATTTTTTTGTTTTTTACTTCTTAGACCTTGCCCAATCCGAGGACATGCACCTATGATGTTAGTTTTATATTATTTTGGTTTAATTTTCATACTGATAAGAAACTAACCTCTTTTGTAATCATGTGGTTCACATATGGCATGTCTGGTAGGAATTACATGCCACATTCTCCTTTGAAACATGACAACAATCCTCTAATTAAGAAATTAGCTCAAAATTGATCTTAATTTCACCATTTTTTCCTTCTCAATTTATCAAATTTATGTTCCCAAGTTAATGGATAAAACACTCTAATAATTGGTATAATCATGGCCCATAAACAACAATATTGACTTGGTAATTGGTGATATCACTTCTCTATTTTCTATGTTTTTCAAGTAAATGATGGAATTGACCTAAAAATTGGTGGGATTGCACTACAAAATGAAAAAAATGCTCTCAATTTCCACTTAGCCCGTGGTTTTATAGAAATGGCATAATAATGAATACCTATAAATTAGTGGGATCAACCTAAAAATTAGAGAAAACACCATGTAACTAATCTATTGTATTTTTTTGGCATTTTGATGATATTATCTTTAAAACAATAAAATTGACAATTTAATCAACAAAATCATCTCTAGGATAGATTGTAGGTAAGGAGCCCCTATCTCTCACTATGGTAGAGACACCTGAGGTAATACAAATACAACCCAACTTCCAACCCAACCCCATATCGAGTGTATATATTGAGAGGCCCCTCTAATAGAGTTGGGACTAGATAGATAGGGCTGATATCTATAGATAGGAACATATATATCTACATGGCCCAACCCCATTTCAATTAGATCAATGGGGTAGGGTAGATCAGGAGGCCCCCTCTAGATAGAGTTGGGAATAGATAGATAGGTTTGAGATCCAATCTATAGATAGGGCATTATATATCTTTAGGGTGGGGTTATGAATTCACACACACACACACACACATGCATATATATACATATACATATACATACATACATACATACCTACATTATGTTTGTGTTTTTTATAAAATTAGTGGAATCACCCTATTAAATGATGATATCACACTGCTAATCAGTGGAATCACTAGTTCTTTGTTTTCTATGTTATCTATCTATATATTTATTATATTGAGTTTGAACATGATGAAATTATCATGCTAATCAGTGGAAATTTTTTGAGACTTAAACAATCAACATTTCAACATTCTCTTGCTTATCAAAGGCTACAATTCCAAACACTAACTTATTTTTTATAGGTTTCTTGAGTCAAAGAAGTGGTTATTTTACAAACAAATACATTTGCAAACACATTACTTTGATGTACCTAAAACAAACCAACATTTGAATTGGTTTTTTAAAACATACTTGTATTTTCATTTTATTGAGTGTTTTGTGTTATTTATTTGTGGGTGGATTATTTTACATATGCTTCCCTTGCACCCTTGTGGGATCCTAGGTGATAAAAAACACATAGTTTACTATTATTTTTTCTCAAAGTAAAACTGGAGTATGCTCTCTTCTTTCCCACTTACAGGATCCCAAGGATCATAAATAGTGAAATTTCATTTTTATTTTGGATATGTGAGGTATATTTCATCACCATCTATGAGTCCTTAGGGCATAGTTATTGGGATGGCATGCCCCAACATACATGCTAAAATTGCATTTCAATGGGTATACAAATTGAGGGAAGTTGTTGTAATATCATAACAAAATTATCCATAAAGGGTTTCATGAAATTAACGGGTTTATTTATAATGTTGATATAGATCAAACATCTCCCTCAAAGTTAAATTTCCATTAGCACTTCACTGAGATCTCATGACTAAAGTGGTTGTGAAGGGCATAAACCCTTGCATGAATTTCCCATTATTATTTTTCTTTCATAAAATTTTGAGCCCCATGTACTGTGAGATATATTAGGGGACATGTATAAATCTTTGTCAAAATTTAGATTAAGACCACGTGATTGGAAATGATTTGTAGTGCAAGGGGAACCAACCTCTCCCAAGATCTAATGACATGCCACTTGAAGTGAGGGTTAAGAGACTAATCTATTCTCACTTATTATGAGATAGATACATGGGTTATAGTTATGTTACACACTTGTTTTACCACTAAGATAGGGATTATCTTGTGTGTGTTTCATTGCTTATTTATTGTCATATACCTCATTTTGTGTGTTATACCTTACAACTCAAGTAAGTAAACATTATCAATCATGACGCATCGATCAGTTTGGGCTGGGTCCAAAATTTTTCATATCCTTTTATAAACTTCCATAATAAAGAGTTACTTTTCCCAAATTTTGAGTCATTTTATCCCATCTTGATGTTATGTTATCTAATTAAAATGATACCTTGTCTATATTGTATCAATATGCTACTTGTTTGAAAATAAACCTAAATTAGGTTTATTTTGAACCAAAAATACAATTCTAATTTAAATGCAAATCATTCAAAATTTCTAAACTATTCAAATTTTAAACCCAAATCAAGTCAAATACAACTCTTCTAAAGTCAAAGTCAAACCTTTTAAAGAGGTCAAACATACTAAGTCAACTAGTACAAGTTAAAGTCAAAGTCAAACTTCTTAAGTTGAATATCCAAATTCAAACTTCATAAGTCAACTATTCAAAGTCAAAGTCAATGTCAAACTTATAAACATCAAAGTAAAACCAAATCAAAGTCAAAGTAAAATCGAATCAAAGTTGAGCATTCAACTCAAGTCAAACTTTCCAAATTTAAAATTTAAAGGTCAAAACAAGTTAAACTTTGAAAATCTAACTTTTAAAGTCAAACATTACAATCAAAATAAAAAATCAAGTCAAAATCCAAGATCAAATGTTCAAATTTTCAAACTTATTTAGGGGACACACATTATTTTGTAAAACATGCTTGAAATTCAAACATTAGACATTCAACTTTGGAAAATAATTTAAATTAAACATCCTTTCACTTTGACATTAACATTGAAAAATAAATCAAATATTCCACTTTGACCAAATAATATTCCAAAGTCACACCGAATACAAATAGACTCTAATACCATTTTCAAATTTAAAATTCAACTTTGAATTTATAAGAAAAAACTTTAATTACATTCAAATCACATCAATTCAAACATCTTATCATGGTTTATAATGAAGATTATCAATTCAAACATGTCTAAGTACACAAGAACTAGGGCTTCATACAACCCTAATTTTGATGATGAATGGTCTTCTGATCTTCTTGGACATTTTTAAAATATTAAAAACCTAGAAGATGAGGTACATCAACCTAAATATGATAATGTGCCACTCAAAATGGAGGAAGTGCATAGCTTTGTCTGAATAGAGGAAATACCCCCAAATGCACCTTATACTCAGGAATAAGTTATTGTATAAAGCTCCAGTCAAAACCAAAAATCATTAACAAAGGGAAGGGTAACTTGTAGAACCCTCCCAACATAACCAAGACATAATTTCCCAATTATAGTATACTAGTAAGATTTTAGCTACTCTATCTACCTCTCTAACTATTGCATCATTTAACAATCCACCACATATGGATCAAATTCCACCACTTGATCAATAACAACTTGACCCATTGGCCAATGCACCATCTAGCATAGATCTATTAGCTAATATTGAAAAAACACCTCTCGTGGATCCATTGTAACAAACTACCAATAATATAGAGTAAATGTTTCCTAATCCACATCAAGTCCCTTATAGTTAACAATAAATCCCTTCAAGTTCCCAATAAGTCCCTTCTAGTTCCTAATAAATCCATTATATTTCTCAATAAATCCCTTTCAATTCCCAAAAAGTCCATTCTATTTCCCAACGAGTCCTTTCTAGTTCGTAACAAGTCACTTTCAGTTCCCAACACATACCTTCCAATCAACGACAAGTTATAAATAATATATAACAATGAGTTACAATTAATTAACCGTAACAAGTTGAGAATAATTCACAATAAACACTATCCAATTCCTAGCAAGTCCCTTTCAATTCAAAACAATAAATTCTAGTGAATCCACAACATGTCTATTCTCATTCATAATAATTCCCCTCTCATTCACATCAAGTCCATTTCCATTCATAATAAGTCCCTATCTATCAATAAAAAATTCATCTATACTAATTATAGATTCCCCCAACTTAATAACACATTTCTAATCCACTTCCAAATACAAGTCAATAACAGGTGCCCTATTAATAGTATAATCCTAGTTACAGGGTGAACAACCCTAATATATCAACATAAATGGTACCCATTCTAAAATATTTCAATCTAAATCCACCTATTTGTCTAGGCCAAGCTAATCCATGCTTACATACTCAACAACATGCACCTCTTCCATCCTAAAATTCTCCCACTCTTCAAGAATGACAAGAGATAAAAGAAGTTATTTTACGAATCCAAGTAAGCAATTAGGGTAAGAAACACAAGTTTGATGAGATATACCTTTATCCATTTTATAATATTCCTCCTCACTTTTATGCACCCACATTTGACAAATACATAGGGAAAGGTGATCCAAGAGAGCACCTAAAAGAATTCTTTATTTTTTTTCAAGAGGTAACTTACAAACACATTTATCTACTTTTATTATTCCCATGTAGATTTGGTGGAAAAGTCTTGGAGTGGTTTCTCCATTTACCAAAGGGGTCTATTAATACTTTGATGACCCATATAAGAAAATTTCTAAGCACTTATCATTTAACATGGCACATGAATTGACCATGGTTGATTTATGTAATGTCAAACAATGTCGTGGAGAAAGTTTTTCTCTCTAAGATCATAAAAACAAATTCTCAAGCTATCTTTTTATCATTACTAATTCTTCTCAAAATAATCAGGTTAGCCAAAAAAATCCTTCCCTTAGGTTGAATTATATGTTTCATATGTAGGTTATGGAGGGAATTTACCCATATATTCATTTGTATATAAAAGACAAGCCTATGATCGTATTCACTTGATCATTGCTTAAAACCCACTTGCACATTAAGGAAAACATTTGCACATCCTTATGATACATGATTCAAAACTTGGATTTCTAATTTTTCATTTGAAATAAATCTTGCTTAACATGCACAATGGTTTGTGGGAGGATTATTGATACCTTTTCGATGGACCTTGTCACAAAGAAAGGAAAGCATGGGAAGTTTGATTCTTTATGGAAAGGACCCTTTACTATATAAAGCATTACTAAGAAGAATAGTTTCTTCCTAGGAGATCCTTAGCCGATCGATTTCCACACAACCTTCCAAACGAGTATCTAGTAGGAATATTCACTTCCAATCATGATACAGAGGTAGCTCATAATCTGAAACTTCATTAGGATAATACATTTAAAGAGACTATAGACAGGGGGTGAAAATTGAAAATATTTTATTGACAAGGGCTTTGTAAAAAAATATTCTTAGAGTCAGACACTAGTTTAAACCCAAACACAAGTACATGTAAGCATGTATGAGAAGCTGAAAGCATTCAATAAAAATAAGAATATTGTAGGCAATAAAGTAACTGATTCAAGACATGTGCAAATGATGTAACCCTATTTTGTCCAAAATACATTCTCCAGCTACTCATGTACTTACATTTAAAGGAATACCTTCACAAATGAATCAATATCAAATAATATTTTTCTCCAACCTTGGTGATCCCATAGAGGTGGTATTCTAAAACTTATTTGCAACAAGTAAAGGACATTTGGCCAATTTTTTTAAGAATTCCAAAAAAAGGCAATGTGGTATAGGGAGGACAATGAATATTGTGATTACCATCATGTTAAATGCCATGAAACTTATAGGTGGATGCAACTTAGGCACTTCATCTAAGACTTACTTGAGCATGATGAAATTGATCTAGAGAATGTTGATTATACTTCAAATAAAAAGATGGGTATATACAAAGACCTATTATCAAAGCATATTTTCACTAATCAACATCAACCAACTAATCAAAATAAAAACAACCATCCTTTGAATAATTAAAATTAGAATTTGGGCCAGAATCAAATTCAAATAATCACGATCAAGGACAAGATTCCTAGACCAACCAGAATGGTTATCATAATGTCTCATATGACTATAAAAATTTTGTGGGCTATATTATCAATAATTATGTGTCCACTAGTAAAATAAATCCCTATCAACCATCTAATAAACCTCAATGTGTTAACCCTTCCATTATAGGATCTCCCCCTTCACATCCTAATAACCCTCTTCTAACTCAAAATTGCATTGATGTAACTAAACATTTTTGAGTTACCATTCTGCGTCCTACATCTCTTCTTTCTAGTTCTAGTAATCCTATCCTAACTTAAAATTATGTTTCTATAACTTGATGTCCACATGTTACAATCAAAGGTACCCCATCATCATCTAACAAAAATCTAGTCCAAGGCCCATTGCCTTCTAAATCCAAACCAGATTTTTCATCTATTGAGAAGAAATATGACCTTGGGGAATAATTAAGCTACAAATTGGCATAAATGTCTATCTTAGACCTTTTCCATAAATCATCGGTCCATAAATAAATATTGTATGAACTTATATGATAATATAAAGTTATAAATGACATTGACCCTACTCAATTAAAATCACTTGTGGGACATTTATCCTCAAGTCAACATCTCATAGTCAATCAAAGTGACATGTCATCCATTGGTCTATTACATAATAACCCCATTTATACTAAAGCAACCATTTCTCATCAAAATAAAAAATGGGTTGTCATTGACAATGGTTTGGGTTTGAACATTACCTCATTGAAATTGGTCAAACATTTGGGGTACACTTCAACAAATATATAGCTAGATACCATTACTATTAAGGAATATGATATGTAGAGAGAGAACCAACATGCACTATTTATTTATTTTTCCTTATTGGGCTTGTTACCCATGATACTCTTTGCCATGTCATTGATACCCATTGAATTCTTAGATGTCCTTTGATCCATAAACTATGTGCAATCCCTTCTACATTACATCAATGTCTAAAGATTCCCCATTCTAAAATTGAGGTTACTCTTCTTGGAAATTTATAGCCATATCAATATTATAAGCATTTAAAAGCTGAATATGGTTAGTACAACTATTATCCTAATACTGAGCATGCACCTAAAAAGGATAAGAATGTAGCTTTTGAATCTCTTGGGTCCAATTATATTGACCCCAGTAACCTTGCATCCACTTATAGTACTCCACCTCCTTAAATTTCTTCCCATTTCATAATTGAAGATAAGGGTCATGGCATGTATAACATCAAAAATGCATTACATATTTCCAAATTTCCCAGGTCTCCAAAATCCCATGGTAGGCCCAAGATGGAGTGGCATAAAAAGGTTGATTTCATTCAAAGAGACCTCCTCTTTATGTGAAAAATAGTTTGATGAATCAAGAAAAAGTCAATAGTTATGGGGATTCCTAACTATATAATGATGATTTCACCTCTTACTATTAGAGAACCAAATATCCCATTCCCAACATAATTTTGGAACATCAATATTACAAAAGAAAGGGTTTAGGGGTAAAGCAACAAGGGATTCTTAATCTCATGTTTATAAGCAAACATAAATATAATCAAGGCACTAGATACAAACTGCTTGGGGGTGATCCCTCAGATCTTGAGAGTGACACAACTTTGACATCTAAGGAAGATGTTTCCAAAAATTATGTAGAGTCATACTATAGTATTTATTTTTACTTGCACAACACACCCTACTTCTTCCATAAATCAAGGAGCCTCTCTTTTTTGCCTTTTGATTTGCTCCTACTTACACTCACAGTTCATTAATCTTAGCACCACAAGTTACCCTGGTGGTCTATCTTAGTTTTCATGCTAGACCAAAACTCTAAACCTTCACCATTGGAAAGATCATGTTCGTACAAGTCACCTTTATATCTTACACTTGTGTAAAAGTGGAGTTATGACCTCCCAGTTTGCATTTGAAGCTTGTGTCTCTTAGCTCTCCTAACTATCTTAGCCTGATCAATGGGGTCATATCAATATTCATGCCCTTTCTACCCCTAAAACCTATCTTATTATGATGACCAAATTTGAACAGTAAAGTTTCATATATAACACTTGGCCCTAAAATGAAGTTTTGTTGCATGTCCACTCCCATGGAATTCTTTCCTACTCATTTTCTTAGCTCCCTACAACCACTTAGGGGGGTCAATTTGATTTCCATTCCTATTGGACCTTTGGGACCTATCTCATCCTCTTCATCTCACTTATGTGGATAAGTTTCATGTTTTTTTCTTTCAATGAAAATTCATTCTTAGTGCACTTATTCCACTTGCCTGGTTTCTAAAACAAGCATTATCTGCCTTGATCTAGTCTCTTAGTTTGTCCATTAGGTTCATTTCATTTCTCTTGCCATTTAGGCTCTAGAACCTATCCCATCTCATCCTTCGATCCCATTTGATAAAGTTACCTATTTTGATCTTCCTCCTAAAATGACTCTTGGGCCCCCTACCTTGCTTGCAAAATATAACTAAGTCTCATTAAAAACTTGTCAATTTTTTTATTTTGGTCTAACTAGTTCAAATCTTCATGCCCAATTGTAATCAGGATTTTCCAAGTAAATTTGGTCTAGGTTTGAAAATTTATAACTCCTTAGACCTAATCAGGTCCCCAAACCTCAATTAGGTCTAGGAGAGGGGTCCTTTTTAAGTTCTTTGTTAATCAGACTTATAGTCCTAATTGAGTCTTGAGAGGGAGTCTATTATTTTTCATAGTGTAAGTGATGATTTTTATCTTGAATAGGTCTTGGTTATATGTACAGGGGTAGGGGTCCTTAGTGTTAATTAAGACTTTAATCCCAAATGGGTTTTGGCAAATTTTGGTGTATGTCTTAGTGTATTTCAGAATTTTTGTTATGATTAGGTTATGTTGATAGCAAAGGGGATCATTTTAGTGTTGTTCTAGAGGATATTTTTGATTAGGTTTAGAGTCTAGTAGTGTGGGGTCAGTTAGTGGTATTCGAGGATCTAATCCCCAACTGAGTCACATCATTTAATCTTTGGGCAATCCCTTGGTAGCCTAGGTTTCCCCTCGACTAGGTCTTTGGGAGCTTTGAAGGCTCCCCATAGACCTAGCTGACGATTAAACCCCACATAGGTCAACATTTGGGAGGATTAAGCCCTGATATTTTTATATTCAGGCTTTGCAGCATTCAAATCTTGATTGCCTTCCCATAGGGATATGCCCCCCAAAAATCTTAGAACCTTTCTTATCAAGATTTTCAGCCTTGAAACCCTATTTATGATGGGGTGGCCTTCAAAAAAAATGTTGACAGTGTTGATAAATATTTCTATCTTGGTTAGAATATAGAGCTACCAAGAAAAAATGTGAAGACCACTTCAGGGGTCCCAAGCTTGATTGGGTCTTGGTGTCCCCAATCCACTTTTCTCACCAAATTTAAAATCTAAATCATAGTTCTAATCACTAAGAAAGATCTAACTATGTCTGGGGAAAATTTAAAAGACTACCCTAGTGTTATTTAGACTTCTAAAGCCTGATTAACTCTAAGATTCAAATTTTCAAATAGTAAGGTTAAAACATAATCTAGATGACATGAAAATATTGATTATGTATACTAGACCCCTTTTGACCCATAATTCAATTTTTTAGCATAACTTTCATGTATGATGTTGAAAATTGAATATGTTTATTTTATTGGGAAGGTGGCTCGATCATAGATGCACCAGTAACTTCAATTTTTATTGACTATGCCTAGTTTAAAACATGTTCATACTTTAGTGTGTAGGTTACTATTATGGCTAGTTAATTCACCTTTTTGACTTAATTTTGGTCTTATTTTGCAAGCGAATAGTGAAATTTATGGGATTTGGAGAAAGAGGAGGAAGTTGGGTGCATTAATGGTGGTAGCTAGGCATTTTATAGGGAAAACTCCCTCCCTTAGAATCTGTAATATTTATTTATTGGATGGATCTCATTGTAAATGGATTATCTCATTTTTCTCTCCTAAGGGGCATTGAACCAATCATTTATTTTCCACATTTTGTTTTTATTTTCCTCCCTCTCTTATTTCCATGGGGAGATGCTATTGAAACTTGTATTTGAATGATAATTGTAACTCTATTGTGATATCAAACAAACATTCTATTCAATATATACAAGCTATGGATGATTTGTTCTACATTTACTTATGCATGTAATATAGTGGTATTGTATTCTTTTCTCCTAGATCTTCAATCCCCAGACTCTTGCATTGGATCCATCACTAGTTGTGTGTATGCTAGCTAGGTGGGATACCAATTTCATGGTTTGCATTCATTCATATGATTCTAAATTTGGCTCCATTTTCATCTAGGATTTTTCTCTCTTTTGCCTTTTCTCTTTTTTATTTTATTTAACAATTGTTAGTCTAGGGTTTGAATGTATGCAATCTATTTTTATCATCATATTATGATTCCAAGTCATTATATTTCTACAAATACATTGTTTTATCTTAAATAATGGAATGAATGAATGGATATCCAAATCATTCACACAAACATTAAACTAAACCCTAAATGCTAATTTTAAATTGGGAAACACTTGAATGAATGCATGATTTATTATTTAAAACACCTACATGAAACCCATATAAAATAAAAAAATCAATTTATCATCCTTATTTTACATTGTTTAAGTACCTAAAACCTACTGAAATGAAAGTTTGAAGTATAAAGGTTAGACCAGTAAAGGCCCTTAGAACATAGTGGTCATAACAATCCATTAAGTGAAGCTTAGTGCTCCTAGACCAGGTAGATATAAACCTTGGGGAGACTCTCTATAATCTCCTTTGAAGAGATGTGATTCATGAGACAAGTCTAGTTATTTTTAGCTATGCCAAGATGATTGTTAACATTTTTGGCACTAGGAAAAGGGGCTAAATCAGAATATTTTAAACTTATCATTGATTTTAAACTTTTTTCCCTCTTCTTTTTTATTTTCCCAACCTGTTGTGTGTTTAAAATGCATGTCAATATAATTGATGTTAGGAGGGTACCAATACTCAAATGTAAAACTAAAATTCTAGCAAAAAATTTTAAACATGAACATTTTAGAGCTTTGACCAAGTAGGTTTCTAGGTTCTAATATTAGAAAGCTGAATTTTAGACCCACCTATGGCTTTTGACTTTCTAGGTGGAGGTGGTTGCCATGTGAACATTATAGGGTCTGCTCATGACCTAAAAAAGGATCCTGATGAATTATGCCAAAAATACACACATGGTGGGATTTGGATGATAGAAGAACAAATTTAGGAATTCAAGGATGCAATAATTAGGACTTAAATCAACATGAAGATGTTTCTTGACATTTGTTTCCTTGCTTTTTGGATAGAGAATCATATAGGTGGTACTTCAGCTTGCTAGATGGAAGCATCGCTTCATAGGAAATCTTCAAAATTTTGTTTATTGACCATTTTAGTGTGCCTATTAACCCTACTACCTTATATTACCAATTTGATATAGTCCATTGGGATCCAAATGAATCTATTAACACATTCAATGTTTGCTTTCATGAGTTATATAGGAGGCTAAAAAACCCATTCATACAAATAGAAGTGGTGGCTATTAAATTTTATCTCAAAATATTAGATCCCCTAACTAGTATGTTCATTCAGTGAAATCCATCCACTCTTACATCTGTGGCATTGAATTACCAATAGGATTTCATAATTGAATAATAGTCAATTCTACATGGCTATTATGTAGATCCATTTTATTTTCTTGGATATTAGGGTGTTTACACCTTAAATCCTTTGATTCACTTGTCTATAAATCAGCCCATTGGCCAACCTAAACCTTATAATAAAGCATTTCCTCAAGTGTATAATAATCTAAAATTCCCTGTAACAAATGGAAACACTATTATTACTTTTAATACATGCATTATGGCAATTATTCATATGGAAAACATGTTATTTTTCCTTGGTTTAGTGATCAAGAATATTTTGATGCTTTGATAATCCAATGCCATTTACTATTGGAGATCCCCAACAATAAATTACCAAATTGATCTATGAGAATGTAATCCAAAGTTCACAATTTGACACCTACAAATATCAGAATGAAACAAGTGCTAAAATGGTCCTATTGATCGATAATGTACCATTACATAAGCCTGAACCAGTCTTTGAGAGTAGTGATGGGATGAGTTTGATGATGAATAAGCAACAATTATTTCAAGTGACTTATTGGCTAAAACTCATAAAATTTGTGAGTTTCCCATAGAATAAAGAGGATAAATTTTTTCTTGTAATCATCTAGATGAAGAGTTAGAAGATTTGGAATAGTTAGATGAATAGGATGCATGCTATTCATTTGAGACATTCTTGTCATATACCACTATACTTACACTTATCAAGCTGATTAAAGATGATAAAAAACACATTTTTATTAGTGTGACACCCATCCCATCATTGGAAATGAATGAAATCAATGAAAATAAAAAATAATTTGTTTGCCTAAAGAAGGTGAACTGAATGAGTTCAAAATGGTAGATATCTCACCTCCAAATAGCCTTACCTTTGATCTTATTGGATTGATCCTAGATGTAAAGTCATGAGAGTCTTTTCCCCTTAAGATAAGCATCTGTACATTGTCGATGATAGGTGAAAATTAGAAAATTAGGTCATTGCCCTTAAAATTGAAGAGATAGATCACTTAGAGCAACTTGAGAAAGAAGATTGTAGTAGTCATGTGCTCCTCACAGTAGTGCAAACAACCAAGATAAAAACATATTATTATGAGAATAGTGACCCTAGAAATGAAAATTTGAGATTAGTGGAGGTTGGAGCTAAGAATAGTTTGATCTATTGAAAGTCTCTGCATATATCTTACACCAATGCCAAGTCTAGAAGATCACTCACATTGGAAGAACCATGTTTATGCCTTTTAGATGATGAATATAACACAGAGAATGCTTCCTAAGCATTCATACCAATCAAAGAGAATCCAACCATTGATTCACCAATGGGTTGCCACAGTAAGGAACCTATCTTTTCTAAGTTGGGTGTGTAGATTATTATGGTATCCATTGATACCCACCCCTACTCCTCACAATAATTCAATGTATAGGTAGAGGTATTTATCCAAAGATATCCAATGTGCTTTATGAGAATTAAATATAAGTACATAACTAAATCAAACAATCATAATTTACTTAAGGTGCATGAAACAATGTATATAAGACTCTTTGGGATAGCATTCATGAGCATAGATGTCACTATAAGTGAAAATACTTATCCCCTCGGTAGGATCTCTACCAATCTTCTCAAAATCATGAACATGAATGCATTTTGTATCAGGTGTCTAACTAATGAAGATGTCTCATTGCTCATTGATAGCCATTTTTCCCATTCTTGCTTCTAGGCATGCATTAGCTGGGAAAGTTCCTATAAATACTTTCTCTTTCCATTCCCTATTTTGTTTTTGTTTTATTTCCTTATTTATTATTAGTTTAGTTTAATTTTCTTTCTTTTCACAGTTTTTGTTGTTATTCTGGCCTCATTGCTTTTATTTTTTTGGCTCAACCTACCTGTTTTGCCTTGTAGGTTCCCTTATTAGTTAAAAGAATTAAAGAACAAAATGCATGTACATAAGTAGCTTGAGTGACACTTCTGGTGTGTAATTACTCTAACTAGTTTGTGATCTTGGATTATATTTTTGAATAAGCTTTCAAGGTCTAGATATAATATGTGTTCTAAATTTGTTTAACTTGGATTAAGTTTAGGTAAAACTATCCGGTCAATGAAGACATTCTCTCAAATCCAAGCATAAAATTTAGATCTAAATGGTTTCTTAGTTTCCCTAGATGAACCTAATATGGTGAAGGTCTAGGGAAAAAAATATAGTTATACCTTTCACTTGATACAATGGTCCCCAACCCAAAATCAAAATGCTAAACAAGAAAGAAAAAAGATAAATCAAGAAATAAAAAGAACAATTTAAAGAAAAACTTGATTTTGGGAAATTTGAGTAACTCCACCACAGGCTTTCCAACCTAGTTGGTAGTGGAGCAAGGCCTAGAGTGGGATTAGAGGCATCTCTGTTAGGGTTATAGATGCTTGTCTAGTAGTAATGTCTAGCCAAACATTCTTAAGGTAGCATGCACCAATTTGATTATCATATCTATAGTATTTAATCCTTTTAAGTTCTAAGAATTGGTAAATTAACTCATTTTCACACACCCGATCAATGATAATGTCCAATTTGGTATTATAACCACTCCCATATTCTCTCTAAATTTCATTCACATTTTATGTATAATATTGGCTAGAGAGTTTGGGTTCGTAGACACATTTTTATCATTTCAAAATACTCAAGATTATTTACTAGTAGAGTCTCCATTTGTTATTACTTGCATAACATGCCCTAATTATTCTAAGAATTAGGGAACCTCTTTTTTTTTGTTTTTTTTCTACTCCCACCTGCACTCACAATTTTTTGGTATCAACACCATAAGTTACTTTGGTGGTTCATCTTAGTTTGCATGCTGAACTGGGACTCAAAACTATCACCATTTGAAATACCACATTCATGTAAGTCAACATTATATTTTACTCGTAGCATAAAAGTGGAGTTATGACCTCCCAATTTACATTTAAAGCATGGATTTATTAGCTCTCCTAAATCTCTTAGCATACACTAGGGGTCATATAAATATCCATGAACTTTAGGACATTTAAACCTATTCCATTTTGATGACCAAGTTTGAATGGTAAAGTTTCATATATAACACTTGTCCCCAAAATAAAGTTTTTTTGCGGGTCCACTTGCATGGTATCCTTGCCTACCAACTCTCTCAGCTCCCTACAAATGCTTCAAGGGATCACTTTGATTTTAATTCCTGCTAAATCTTCATGATGTATCTCATCCTCTCTCTTTTGCTCATGTAGATAAATTTCATGTTTTGTTATCTCAAGGTAAATGCATTCTCAGTGCACTTATTTCACTTGTGATTTTTTAAAGATAGGTGTTCCCTACCTTAATTTGGTCTCTTAGTTTGTCTTGGGGTCATTTTGGTTCCCATGCCATTTTGGCCTTTGAAACCTATCACAAATCATCTTAAAGGCCCATTTGAGCAAGTTTCTTGTTTTGATCTTCTTCTTAAAATAACTCGTAGGTCTCCATACCTCACAAAATCTGGCTAAGTTTTGTTAAAAACTTGCCAATTTTTCCATTTTGGTCTGGTTAGTTCAAATCTTCATGCACAGTTGTAATTGGGATTTTCTAGGATTTTTTTTCCAAGTTTGAAAATTTCTAACCCCCTAGACCTAATTTGGTTCCCAAACCTTGATTAGGTTTGGGAGAGGGGTCATTTTTTAATTCTTTATTAATTAGACTTATAGTCTCATTTAGGTATTGAGAGGGAGTCTTTTGTTTTTCATAGTGCTAGTCAGGATTTTAAACCCAACTAGGTCTTGGTTCTATGTGGGGTGGGGGGGTCCTAGTCTTGGTTGGGACTTTTTTGAATGGGTATAGGTAAATTTTGGTGTAGGGCTTAGTATATTTCATAACTTTTGTTCTAATTAGGTCATGTTGACAACAAAGGGGATTGTTTTAGTTTTTTTAGGGAGGATTTTCATGATTAGGTTAGGGTTGGGTAGTGTGGAGTCAGTTAGTGGCAATTATGGATCTAATCCCTAACTAGGTCACATCATTTAGCCTTTGGGTAATTCTTTGGTAGTCAGGGTTTTTAACCTGAATACCCCATATGCTTAATTGGGGATCAAAACCTGCATAGGTTGATATTTTAGAGGATTAAGCCCTGATATTTTTCTATTTAGGCTTTTCCCCATTCAAATCTTGACTACCTTCCCATCGGGGTACCCCCAAAAAAAAACCTCAAAACCTTCCTATCGATATTTTGAGCCTTGAAACCCCGACTAAAATGGGGTGGCCTCTAACAAAAATGTTGATAGTTTTGAGTGGGATTTTTATATCAATTAGAATGTGGAGCTATTAAATAAAATTTTGAAGACTATTTCAAGGGTCCCAATCTTGATTGGGTATTGGGGCCCTATTCCAAGTTTCCCACCAAATTTGAAATCTAAATCACAGTTCTAATAAGTGAGAAAGACCCGACTAGGTCTTGAGACAATTTAAAAGGCTAACCTAGTGATATTTGGGTTTCTAAAGCTTGATTAACACTAGGATTCAAATTTTTAAACAATAACATTAAAACATAATCCAAATGACATGAAAATCCCAATTAGGTCTACTAGACCCCCTTTTGACCCATCATTCTTTTTTGATCACAACTTTTGTATCTGGTGTCAAAAATTGAATCCATTTGTTTTACTATGAAGGTGGATCCATTATGAATGCACATGTTAATTCAATTTTCCTTGAGTGTTCCTAGTTTAAAACTTATTCATAATTTAGTGTACAGGTTACTATTCTAGCTAGTTAATTCACCTTTTTGACTTATTTTTGGCTTGTTTTGTAGGTGAATAGTGAAAGTGATGGGATTAGATAAAGAGGAGGAAACTAAGTGCATTAATGGTGGTAGCTAAGTGTTTTAGAGGAAAAAATACCTCCCTTATAATCTATAATGTCTATTTATTGGATGCATCTCATTGTAAATGGGATGCCTCATTTTTCTCTCCCAAGGTACATTGTTGTATGTTTTTTCCTCCCTCTTTTGTTTACATAGGTAAATGTTATTAAAATTTATATTTGAATGATCATTGTAACTTTATTATCCTATCAATAAAAATTATATTCAATAAATAAAACTCATGGATGGTTTTTTACATTTACTTGCATGCAATACAATGGTATTATATTCTTTTGTCTTGGATCTTTGATACCAGACTCTTGCATTGGCTCCATCACTAGTTGTGTATATGATGGCCAATTGGGAGACCAATTTCATGGGTTACATTTGATCATATGATTCTAATTTTGGATCCATTTTCCTCTAGGATTTTTCTCTCTTTTCCCTTTTGTCTTTTTTATTTTCTTTATCAGTTGTTAGACTAGGGTTTGAATGCATGAAATCTATTTTTATCATCATATTGTGATTGTAAGTCATTCCATTAATAAAAATACATTTTTGTAACTTAAATAATGGAATTATTAAATTAATGGATATCCAAATCAACTAAAAAGACATTAAAATAAACCCTAAATGTTTATTTTAAATTGGGAAACACTTGAATGAATACACGTTCTATTTTTTCAAACACCTACATGAAAATCATATAGAACAAAAAACAAATTGATATCTTTATTTTAAATTATTCAAGTACCAAAAACCCATTGAAATTAAATTTTAAATTATGAAGGTTGAACCAACAAAGTCCCCTTAAACATAATGGCCACAACAAGCCACTAGGTGAAGATCAATACACCTAGACTAGGTAGATATAAAACTTATGAAGACTCTCTAGAATATTTTTTTAAGATAAGAGATTCACAAGATGAGAATAGTTATTACCAAATATTCCAAGATGACCACCAATAGTATCTATGATGATCTAGCCAACATATACCTCTTTGATAACAATATCAATATTACCATCACATCCACAACCAATTTCCCTCTTACCCTCCATTATCCTGAATTAATTGATTGGGACTAACAAAATCACATTATATTGTTTCATGAATTCTAAAATGAAGATTTTTTTTTTAGAAGTCATGGGACATAGGTATGGTATACATATTTTAGATCACATAAAAGTATTTTAAATTACATTGGACTTTGTTGCCTGATTTGAATATCAAGTGAACTTCCTTATTAAAAAAATAAATTTAAACATTGAGGTCCACTAGTGAAATCTTCTTTGAGGCACTTTTGGACTAGGGTAAATGTAAATATAAAGAAAAGTCCATTGTTGAAAACCTATTTTAGGTGCTAAAGGACTAGGAAATTATTTCTCTTCTATATGAAGGACACAGCTCCACAAGTTTACACATTACATTTGGTTCAGATATTAGTCTAGAGGAACAAATGACATTTGAATGGTTGGTTCAAGATTTTATTCAAACATTTGATAAATGGTCATTACTTCCATGGGTGATTCTGAGTCTTCTAACATGGGTGATTATGATGACTCACAATAAGATGGATAATATCAATTCCCATCTATACTCACTATATTAGAGTATGGTTCCACACTGGCTGTGGAAGACACCACCAAATTCAATACTAGTATTGTAGATGATCTCAAAATTATCAAGCTTATTTCATCCCTTATTATAGAGGAATGTGAGTGCATCATCATCATTCTTAAGAAATTAATTGATATATTTTCATGGCCTTATGCCAATATATGTGGGCTAGATCCATCTTTGGTTGTATACCATATTGTTTTGCACATAGATGCCAAGCCTATTAAACAAAAATTTGCAAAAATTACATCCACGTATTTCCATCTTAGTCAAGAAGGAAATATAGAAATTATTGGGAGTGGAATTCATTACACTAAATGGTTATTATGAATGGATTTATAATATTATCCTAGTTAGTAATAAACCCATTGTTATTTACCTATACATAGATTTTAAGGACATCAACAAGGCATGTTTGAAAGATGATTTTCCATTTTGTAACATTGATATGATCATAGAATAAACAATGGGATATTAAATTCTATCCCTCATGGATGGTTTTTTAGGGTACAATAAAACTAAAATAGCACCACAAGATCAACATAAAACATCATTCCCCACTATGTGGGGAAAATTTTGTTATCAAGTCATGGAATTCAGTTTAAATAACGCCAATACTACATATCAGTGTGAGATGATTGTCATCTTCCATGACATGATGCAAAATATTTTCAAGGATTATTTTTATGGTATTATAGGTAAATCAAGAACTTATGCAGGACAACCAAAACTTTTATGGAGAATATTTGATCAGCTTTATGAATAGAAGGGGTGCCTTGATCTAAATAAATGTGTATTTGATGTCAATTTAGGTAAATTTTTAGGCTTCATTATTTACCACATAGGTATTAAATTTTATCCTTACAAGGTTAAGACCATCACATAAATGCCTCCTCCCTCTAATTTGAAACATCTCTATAGCTTGTAGGGCAAAATTTAGTCCATTCATAGATTCATCTCACAACTTACAGATCAATGTCATGCATCTACTCACCTCTTGAAGAAGGGTACCACCTTTTAATGGAACCCCAAATTTCTAGAAACATTTGATAATTTGAAAATTTATTTAGAAAATCCACCATTGCTAGCCTAACCAACACTAGAGAATCCACTACTATTTTATATTTTAGTGACTAAACATGTCTTGGGGCACTTCTAGCCTAACATGATGATCACTTATGGTATAATATTTGAGTAGGAAATAGGTCACTTATGAACATAATTATACACCCATTATGAAATCATTTTTAGCATTTTTATTCACATCCAAAAACTTACATCATTACATGTAAAATAAAAATACCATCTTAATTGCTAAGGTTGATCCATTTAAGCATTTTCTATATAAAGTAGCCCTAATTGGTTACATGGATAAGTGGGTGATGTTGATTAATGAGTGTAAAATTCAATATGCACATAAAAAATACATCAAAGGTCAAGTACTTACATACTACCTTGCCGAGGCACCTTTGTTAGACACACATTCTTTGAACATTTATTTTCCTGATGTGTCTATCTTTACTCTAGATGAATCACATCAATGGAAGTTGTATTTTGATGGTTCCTTCACATCATATGGTTTAGGTGTAGGAATTATTTTCATCACATCACATGGGGGTCTCATTACTAAGTCATTTCAAATTGGTTTTCCCTACACATAATAGTCTAGAGTATGAGGCACTAATTGTAGGACTTCACCTTGTAGTATAATATAATATTTAATAGTTCCTTGTATATGGAGATTTTTAATTCATTATTAATCAGGATACATATCAGTATCAAACTAAGGATGAAAATATTTTTCCCTATAAAGTCATGGTTGATAGCCTCAAACATAAATTTGAATGCATCCAGTTTGAACAAATACCAAGAGGCAATAATAGATCAACTGATTCCATGAACACTATTGGATCATTGATATAAATATATTCTAATGCCCATGAACATTAGTTCCTCATTGAAAATATTATATCTCTAACTTATAGTCATCCTGACTCAAAAATGATATGTGTTATTGTTGGTTATAATTCTACCTGGTATCAAGACATATACACCTATCTTTAAGACCACATTCTTCCCATTAAATTATCACACAATCAACATAAATCCTTCACTCATAACACATATTTTTACACTTTAATTGATAGTATGCTCTATTGTAGAGATTATGATGGGATGTTACTTTATTTTTTAAACTCAAGTGAATCTGAATTAGCACTCAAAGATGTGAAAGAATGGATTTTTGGGGCCCATACTAGTGGAATGGTCCTTACAAAGAAAATCCTTTAGACAAGATACTATTGGCCCATAATGGAAATATATACATGTGATTATGTCAATAAGTGACTTTCTTGTGTAAAACATGGTGATTTGATTCATGCTCCTTCACTAGAAATTCAACCTATTACATCTCCTTGGCCATTTTAAACATGGGGGCTTGATTTCAAAGGGAATATAAACCTCACTTCTTTAGATGGCCACAAGCATATCACTACCACTAAGTATTTTACTAAGTGGGTTGAGGCAATACTTCCCACTTAATTAATTGATAATCTTATATCTAAATTCATTATGAATCACCTCATTTGCCCTATGGCATTCCCTCTACCATCATATACAATAATGGTAAGTCATCAAAAAACACATATGTGAAAGCCCTCTATGCACAATTAAATATCAAACACACATGGTCAACTCCCTATTATTGCTAAGGTAATGGCTAATTTGAGGCATCTAACAAGAATATTGTTAAAATTATTAAGAAGATCATTCATAATGTTGGCTTAAATTTATATTTATAATTATTCCCCACCTTTTGGGATTATTACACCAATATTTGCATGCTTATAGGTGCAACACCCTAATCCCTAATTTTTGGCTCTGAAGTTATCTCCCTATTAAGATTGAGTTGCCTTATCTATGCATTTTATTGTAGGGTATCATTGATGATGAGGAGGATAGAGTATCCAAAATACAAGAGTTAGAACTATTGGATGAGAAATGGCTAGTGATATTGAACCATCTCAAGGAATATTAGAATCAACTACACCATAATTATAACAAATGCATTATTCCCATAGACATTGAATTTAGTGATCTTGTGCTAAAAGAGAATTAAAAAAACACCAATGTGGATCATGAAAATAAAATTTATTTTGAGCCTAATTGGTTATAGAGTATATAGTTTGGCTACATCAGATGGATAATAATTAGATGATCCCATGAATATTATGTATCTAAAGTGATTTTAAGCTTGATTTGATTGAACATTATCTATGAGATCCCTTATTTGGGGCACCCCATCCACATCCTTTGCCATTTAATTTCATTCCATTCTCAAGTCAATACTTGTCCTTGTCCTACATCCTATTACCATCCTAATCTTGATTATGACCTATAAGTATTGTAGGGGGTTTAAGAAAACATTTCAAGAGGTAGTTTAGATTTGGTCATCATCAGCACATATTTGCAGATAGAATATCATAACATATTTTCTACAAGATGCTCTGTTTGTTTGGTAGTCTTTGAAAAAACTTATTTTGCATTCATCCAATCCTTTTCCCTATTATGCTACCTTCTCGTCCCTATTTTCTATTGAATGATAGTCATTTCACATCTTGATTAGCTATTGAATCCCTACCTAAGGTTGTTTTCCCTTTTTTAGATGGTTCTTTGTACATTTATTTATATTCCTCTATACATCATACTTTCAAAATACTCCTATATATTGGTCATTCCAAAATTCCAAAAACATCAGACATTCCAAAAATCCTAAACATTAGAAAATTCTAAAATAAAATAAAAAATAAAAAAACCCCAAAAAGAGATAAAGCCACCAAATATTTATACAATTTGTCATCATATTTTCTAGTGCACTTTCCCTATTGGTTCTATTCTGGGTGGAACTATTTGAGTATGATGTGGATAAACCCACTTTTATTTCAAACATCTGATAGGTGGAATTTTTTTTATCCAATCACAACTTCTCCATAAAATTCAATAAAATTTTAATCATCCCATTCCCATAGATGGTTTCCTATGTATTATAGGGGTATGTTTTATTCAATCACGATCATCATAATCAACATTGTCATTCTTCCATTACGCTCTCATTTCTAGAAGAATAACATCATCCTAAGGTCCATATGGACTATGTATGAAATTTTTAAATACATGGGTATCTCAAGTCAACTTTGTCATCATCATTCACATTTTATTCATCCCCCTTGTTTCAAGTTTGTCACTATCAAGCTTGATTTTTCCTCACATTGTCAAGTTTTTATCTAGTCATTTATCTTCACATTATTCCCATATCTGGGGGAGCTATATTGGCTTTAGGTCCATGACAGACTATGTAGGCAATGCTCAGTTACTGAGGTCAACTTATCAACCCTTATTTTGGGCATTCTTATTTTCATTACCTCATTATGAACGTTTAGAGCTTTCACATTATGTGTATTATGCACATTATGGACATGAGTACATATTAATACATGAGAATAAAACATGTGACCACCTTGTTGTCCTCCAAAAATAACAGTCATTTCTGGGACAACATTTGAACTATTTCAGTCTTACAGACCAAAATTGTCTCTTCCATTTCCAAAATTTGTCCTAGACATTCAAATTCCTCATTTTCCAAGCTTCTCAAAAAATCTACAGACTCTTCAGCAGGAAGAGAAGTCTACGGACTCTACAGGTAGGTTCATTTATACAGGTTCAAAGGCTTTTACAGGTGGTTTCAGTCAAAAGAATTGATTTTCAACACGTGGTCATTTTCTGGGATTGGTTTAGAGCTTTGGTTCAGTTGAAAATCTTCATTGGCAAACATCTAAGTACAGAAAGAGACTTGAACCATTGAACCGTTGAACCATTGAACCACTTTGGTTCAAAGGTTCAACAGGTTCAAGGGTCAACAAGTTCAACATCTTTGGCAAGAGTTAAGCACTTCATCAAGGTTCAAAGTTTAATCACTTCAATTGGTTCATTAGCTTCAAGACACTTGGCCAAATCAAGGCGGCTTGAACCATTGAACCGTTGAACCATTGAACCACTTTGGTTCAAAGGTTCAACGGGTTCAAGGTTCAATGGCAGATTCCACTAAAGGAATAGTTCAATGGCTCGGTTCAACCAAGCGGTTCAATGCTTTATTTCACTCAGTGTCTTTTTGTTCAACCAAATAGTTCACTCAGTTGGTTCATTCTTTCAGTTCATCCTTTGGTTCAATGTCTACAGGTGCAACAGTAGGTTCAAAGACATTTTTCAAAGCTTTGTTTGAACTGTTAAACCAAAACTTGGTTCAATGAAAAGGTTCAACAACAGGTTCATTCACTTGGTTTAACCACTTGGCTCATTGGACGGTTCATCGACCTTTGGTTCAAAGGGGCTCGATGTGCTTCGTTGAACCGTTGAACCAGTTCAACAGATTGGTTTAAAATTTTGGTTCAACTGATTGGTTCGACATCTTGGTTCAAGGGAATGGTTCATCACAAAAGTTCAAAGGGGCGGTTCAATGTAGAAGGAGACTTCTTGAAGGACAAGTGCTCTTGCAGAGGACACTTAATCAATAAAAGCACCCTTCGAAAGGGTCATTTTTCAAGGAAGCCGAAAGGTAATTCTTTCAGATTTGTTTAAGGCATTTAAAATTAGCTAAGGCATAATTCTTTTGGATTTTTGTCCAAAGGAATTCCTTCAGACAAAAAGTTTGAAAGAAATCAAAGAAGTAAATGCAGGCAAAATCTAAAGACTTGTTCAAAGATTTGGTGAAACAAATAATTTCGTAGAATTTTTTTCTGCGAGAATTTTCCCTGGACTTTTTGTCCACGAGAATTTTCCTCGAGAAATGTTTGTGGGAAACTTTCGTGTAAGGAAACGTTCACGGGAGAAAGCCCAAGATTTGTTCATGGGAACTACCAAGGCAAAGAGCTACCAAAGGACCCTGAAGGGTAGGTGCCCTTGCGGGGGACTCCCAGTGGCCAAAGTAAAGGGCTCTTTCTGACCCATTCAAGGATCATTTCTTAAGGCCCAAAAGGGCAAAGCCAAAAGCTGAAAGAAGACCAAGGGGTGACGTGCCTGAAGACATCAAATTCTAGATAGTGAACTAGCCATTGAGAGCACATTGATGGGCATGTAAATGTCAATTTCAAAGTCCATGAAATAGCTGTTAATCCTTTGAATTTACAGACCTGAATGCATTTCCAAAATCCAAGACCAAAACTAGCTGAAAGCAAGGAAAGACAAAACAACGAAAGAATCCAGGGCCTGATTCAGTTAATCAAAAAAGGAGGAACGATGAAGACAAGATCAGACTGCCAGGGGGACATTGAAAGTTGTAATCTTTCAATTGTGCGGCTTATTTATCTACATTGAGAAGATCAAATGGGTAAAATGCCCCAAAGTTCCAACTTGTCTTCCTAACAATTCCCAACGCATCATGATGTATTACTGTTCTCGAGTCCTTCTTGAAGTGGCTATATAAGGGACTTTCTTTCATTATAAAATCATCTCTTTTTTGACAATCTGAATGAAACTCTACCCAAATTGGGAGGCATCATTGAGACTTTGTGCTCAGTCTGTTAATCATATTTTGTTACTGGAATAAGAAAGCAAAGGACTTTTTTAGACTTTGTGCTGTGATATCTTTGTTATTAAGGAAACTATTCTTATGTCTTTTTCGTTGATATATTTTCTGTTCCATTAATGTAACAAGCAGGATTAGTAAAATTAGTCAAGAAGGTGTCCTAAAGAATCAACTGTGGAGAGACTTTGTGCCCCCATAGCTGCCTTCAGTGTGTTTTCTTTTCATTGATGTGTAAAGGACTTTGAGAAGACTTTGTGTCCTCATTGTCCTTCATATATTACTCTTAAGCATTTCAAGTATAGAATTTGTGTTGTGTCTCGATTTGCTGGTTACCATACCCTCAGTTACATTCTACTTTTATTTATAGGAGTATTCTTGTGGCTGGCTGAATAGTTCTTCTGAAGGAAGAGGAGTGGTGTCTGTCATTTCCCTTGAGTTTTTCCTTTGTTTTGTACACATCATCTCTGAAGAAAGAGAGATGGATGGCTTGTCCTATCCTTGAGTATTATTTTTTGTTTATACATATATAAAGCATATCCATAGGGAACCTCCCCTTGATGAGAGGAGAGAGCAGTCTCCTTTTGATGTGATAAACTTACACATTTGGATGACTAATATTCCTACTTTGGCTAATTAGACCTATTTTGTTTACCAGTATGCTGATAGACAAAATATTTAACCAACAATTTTTAGTGACTCTACTGGGGATATACCCGTTATCCATTTATAGCCTACCCATTCACCTCCACACTAACCAGGAAAGAATGCATAGTTTAAAGCCCCAAGCTTTAACTGCAAGGTCAGATCTTTTCCACTTTTGTTTCACAATCTGGCAGATTCAAGGTATACATGAAGACAAAGGGCTAAAGGTATCATTGATCCTGTGTTTGAGCTGGTACAATAAAGTGATTTTGATTTGTTTCCTTCACCATCTCGTCTCTAATGAACCAAGAGCTTCCCTCCTACTAAATCCAGATCCCCATTACCAGATGAAGTATCTACTTTTGCTATTGATAAAATTGTGCCTATAATTACCCCTTTGAGATTTGTTATCCCTCCTTTTCAGAATCCTATAATGGCAGTTTAAAGCCCCTGGGGTAATCGTTTTGGTCTTCTCAATCTTACTCCTCCTCTACATGAGCTTCCACGTAGTTCTAGGAAGAATTTCCCTAAATTCTATGGTGATGGGAAAGTTCATCCTGATGAACACATTGCAACATTTAGTATAGCTTGTGGAGTAATCAGAGTAGAATTTGAAGATGTAGTAGTCAGGCTTTTTGTTGAAACACTACAAGGTGCTGCTGTAGATTGGTTTTACCATCTACAGGCTCGATCTGTGACTGATTGGAATACTCTTAAAGCTAAGTTTGAAGCCAAATTCAAACCCACAGAAGATACACATACACTTCTGGCTCAACTTACACTGATGACAAAAGAGCCTCATGAGCCTATGAGAGACTTCATAGCTAAATTTGACAAATTGAGAAACAAAATCCCTATAATTGCTAGACCTACAACTGAGAATCTCAAATGCTTTTTCATTAATTCTCAGCTACCTGAAGTTAGTTTTCTCTTGAGACGTGCTAGTCAAATAGATCTCGCTACAGCTCAACTTTTGGCCATTGAAGTAGAAGATGATCTCATCTTAGTAGGGAAGATAAGAAGAGATCCAAATAGAAATAGAGCTTCATCATCTTCTAAATTTACATCTTCAAGCACCACATATCTAATGGTAAAAAAATTAGCAAATGAGTTGCTTGCTCTCAAAAAGCAAATGGCTCAAGGAATGTCTTCTGCTCCTACATACAGAAGGACATTCCCAAATTAGTCATATCAGGGCAATATTGCTAGGAACCAAGGGCAACAAAATCACCTTCCTCCCCCATAAGGGAAACTTGCCCTGGAAGCTCCTCCAACCAATTTAGCAATGGGATACCTTGAAATAGAATCAAAATTTTCTTTCCAGTTTGAATTGAATTAGTAAAATGATGTTGATATCATTAAAGATAATCAAGAAGAATCAGTTGGCGAATCCCACATTGGTTTTTTGAATTACCAGGATGAACCCAGAAGCAATAGAGAAGCTTCAGATGGATCATATGCAGTGTTTACCAGATCCAAGAACCAATCAGCCTAGTAAGCTGATAAAGAGAAGACAGAGGAACAACCTCAACCAACAATCACAATTGCTAAACGTGGGACTACTCTGCCTTTTCAATCAAAAGATCCAGTCATCACCCAAAAGGTAAATACATCCATTTCGCCTTCACCTTCTATTCCCAATTCACAAACTAGCCCACCTCCCATCCCTCTTAAAACTCAAGAAGTTGAAGTACATTTTTTTGTACCAAGCTCAGTTTAGCCATTTGACATAATTGATCATGTCAAAAAGACAAAAATACAAATGTCTAAATTTGAATACTTGCAGTCTAATTTGGATCAACTGAATAAGCTGGTTCAATATGTTAAAAATCAAACCATCCCTATAGGACAAAAGGCTAAAAAAGTAATTCTTGATTCTCTAAAAAACATGCCTATTTCAAATAATCTAGTCATTATTCCTCCAACTGCTCCTAGAAAAATAGAACCCGTCTATGTTTCCCTATTAATCAATGGCCACAAGCTGAGTAACTGTATTATAGACTCAGGTGCATCTAACAATGTCATGCCTGCTAAAGTCACTGAGTCTCTTGGTCTCACACTAACCAAGACATTTAGGAGATGTCTCTCCATGGAGAACAAGCAAGTACCATTGTTGGGGCAAATCAAAGATGCCCAATTTGCATTCGCAGCCTTTCCAGACATGAGGATTAAGATTACTGTCTTGGTGGCTGACATCCCAACATCTTATGGCATTTTGCTTGGATGAAAATTTTGCAAGGATGTGGGAGGAGAACTAAACATGGATCTATCTAAGGCAAGGATCCCTATCCAAGGTGTGATGAAGAAGTTGCTCCCTGAAAAGGAGGCAAAATACGTAGTTACCCAAACATCATCCCCTGCAACACAAATTTTGTTTGAATCTTTAGGCAAGGGTAATTATTTTTTTACCATAGAGGATGCTCATGTTCCTATAGATGAAAGTCCTGTAGCTGAAAATCCAGGAATTGATCCAAACAAGACTTCAAGAGAATTGGTAGAGCATAGTATAAACAAGGAAGGATCTTCCATCTCTAATGAAGAGAAATATGATAAGAGATCATCTTCTGATGATGACAACAATTATTCCACCAATGATAGATTTGGGACTATGTTGATATCTCCTCAAAAAGATATTCTTCCTTCATGTAATTTGCAAGTCAGCAACACCAACAACATAGCTGGATGTAAATCTCTATTTCCTAAATTGAAGATTGCTCAAGATGAAGAAGTCAAACTCCTTCACATCAAAGGAGATGATAATCTGATAGTTTGTCAGGAGTTTGGCTTAGACGATCCAATCATGTGCTAGACTGAACCAGCAGAACAACAAGTTATGATGGTGGATCATGCTACTGCAAATCAAAATCAGGCAAAGGAATCCGTCACCAAGAAAGCAAGGAGTGATGGTTTCCAGTTTGAAGACCACATCCTGCCTTGGAACAAGAAGAAGAAAAGGCTAAGAAAAAGACATAGAAAATTGGTTTCCTGGTGGAGAGTTCCATTCACCCGTCACCGTTTCTGGGGACAAAATGTCTTCTTGTTGGTTTACCAAGATGGTGCACTATTTTTGCTGTCTTCCAAGAAGCAGCATCTAAAATACTTCAATTCTTGAAGTATTAGATCATTGCCTCTATATATATGTATATTTGTATAGTTTTTAATGCTATTTTATTTTGTTTATTTTCTTTTTGATGCCTTTCATTTTTGGGTAGCATGACTCTGAAGCCCAATGGTACACTTGAAAACACTGGAGATTTTAGATTCTACTCCTTTCAATTTGTTTTGCAATTGACAAAAGTTCCCCAACTGGAGCCTGTTGTTGTCCTCCAAAAATAGCAGTCATTTTTGCGACAACATTTGAACTATTTCAATCTTATAGACCAAAATTATCTCTTCCATTTCCAAAATTTGTCCTAGACATTGAAATTCCTCATTTTCCAAGCTTCTCAAAAAATCTAAAGACTCTTCAGCAGGAAGAGAAGTCTACGGACTCTACAAACAGGTTCATTTATACAGGTTCAAAGGATTTTATAGGTGGTTTCAATCAAAATAATTGATTTTCAACATTTGGTCATTTTTTGGGATTGGTTCAGAGCTTTGGTTCAGTTGAAAATCTTCATCGGCAAACATCTGAGTACAAAAAGAGCCTTGAACCATTGAACCATTGAACCACTTTGGTTCAAAGGTTCAATGGGTTCAAGGTTCAACAAGTTCAACGTCTTTGGCAAGAGTTAAGTGCTTCATCAAGGTTCAAAGTTCAATCGGTTCAATTGGTTCATCAGCTTCAAGACACTTGGCCAAATCAAGGCAGCTTGAACCATTGAACCATTGAACCAATTTGGTTCAAAGGTTCAATGGGTTCAAGGTTCAATGGCGGGTTCAACCAAAGGAACAATTCAATGGCTTGGTTCAACCAAGCGGTTCAACACTTTATTTCACTCAGTGTCTTTTGGTTTAACCAAATAGTTCACTCAGTTGGTTCATTCTTTCAGTTCATCCTTTGGTTTAACATCTACAGGTTCAAAGACATTTTTCAAAGCTTTGTTTGAACCATTGAACCAAAACTTGATTCAACATCTTGGTTCAATGAAAAGGTTCAACAATAGGTTCATTCACTTGGTTCAACCACTTGGCTCATTGGACGGTTCATCAACCTTTGGTTCAAAGGGGCTCGACGCGATTCGTTGAACCGGTTCAACAAATTGGTTCAACCGATTGGTTCAACATCTTGGTTCAAGGGAACGGTTCATTGCCTAAGTTAAAAGGGGTGGTTCAATGTAGAAGGAGACTTCTCAAAGGACAAGTGCCCTTGTGGAGGACATTTAATCAATAAAAGCATCCTTTAGAAGGGTCATTTTTTAAGGAAGTCAAAAGGTAATTCTTTTGGATTTGTTTAAGGCATTTAAAATTAGCTAAGGCATAATTATTTCAGGTTTTTGTTCGAAGGAATTCCTTTAGACAAAAAGTATGAAAGAAATCAAAGAAGCAAATGTGGGGAAAATCTGAAGACTTGTTCAAAGATTTGGCGAAACAAATAATTTTGTGGACTTTTTGTCTGCGGGAATTTTCCCTAGACTTTTTATCCGCAGAAATTTTCTCCAAGGAAATGTCTGTGGGAAACTTTCATGCGAGGAAACGTTCATGAGAGAAAGCCTAGGTATTTGTCTTCGAGAATTGCCAAGGACCCCGAAGGGTAGGTGCCCTTGCGGGGGACTCCCAGTGGCCAAAATAAAGGGCTCTTTCTGACCCATTCAAGGATCATTTCTTAAGGCCTGAAAGGGAAAAGCCAAAAGCTGAAAGAAGACCAAGGGGTGACGCGCCTGAAGATTTCAAATTCTAGACAGTGAACTAGCCGTTGAGAGCACATTGACGGGCATGTAAACGTCAATTTCAAAGTCCATGAAATAGCTGTTGATCCTTTGAATTTATAGACCCGAATGCATTCCCAGAATCCAAGACCAAAACCAGCTGAAAGCAAGGAAAGACATAACAACGAATGAATCCAGGGCCCAATTCAATTAATCAAAAAAGGAGAAATAATGAAGACAAGATCAGACTACCAGGGGGACATGGAAAGTTGCAATCTTTCAATTGCATGGCTTGTTTATCTACATTGAGAAGATCAAATGGGTAAAATGCCCCAAAGTTCTAGCTTGTCTTCCTAACAGTTCCCAATGCATCATGATGTATTACTGTTTCTGAGTCCTTAAAGTGGCTATATAAGGGGCTTTCTTTCATTGTAAAATCATCTCTTTTTTGACAATTTGAACAAAACTCTGCCCAAATTGGGAGGCATCATTGAGACTTTGTGCTTAGTCTGTTAATCATATTTTTTTACTAGAATAAGAAGGCAAAGGAATTTTTTAGACTTTGTGCTGTGATATCTTTATTATTAAGGAAACTGTTCTTATGCCTTTTTCCTTGATATATTTTTTGTTCCATTAATTTAACAAGCAGGATTAGTAAAATTAGTCAGGAAGGTGTCCTGAAGAATCAACTGTGGATAGACTTTGTGTCCCCATAGCTGCCTTCAGTATGTTTTCTTTTTAGTGTTGTGTAAAGGACTTTGAGAAGACTTTGTGCCCTCATTGTCCTTCGTATATTACTCTTGAGCATTTTAGATAGAGACTTTGTGCTGTGTCTCGATTTGCTGGTTACCATACCCTCAGTTACATTCTGCTTTTATTTATAGGAGTATTCTTGTGGCTGGCTGAATAGTTCTTCTGAAATAAGAGGAGTGTTGTCTGTCATTTCCCTTGAGTTTTTCCTTTCTTTTGTACACATCATCTCTAAAGAAAGAGAGATAGATGGCTTGTCATGTCCTTGAGTATTATTTTCTATTTATACATATATAAAGCATATCCACAGGGAACCTCCCCTTGATGAGAGGAGAGAGCAGTCTCCTTCTGATGTGATAAACTTACACATTTGGATGACTAATCTTCCTATTTTGGTTGATCAGACCTATTTTTTTTACCAGTATGCTGATAGACAAAATATTCAACCAACACACCCAAATTTTATTCATTTTCATCCTTATTATCACCATTCTCATTTCTTATCATTATACTATGATCTCACCATTTTTGTGATTTATTTCTTCTATGTTCACACTGATTTGTGATTTACTTCTATATTTCTTCTCCTTTAGATTCATCTTAATTATTTTCATCACTTTTATTAAATTCCATCTTTGGGAGAACTAAATTGGCTTGATGATCATGACAGACTATGTAGGCAACATCTAGTTTCATGGGGCATTTGGGGTTAGCTCGGCCCCTTCTTCCTTTTTCCATTCCCTGTTGCCAAAGGTTGTCACATTATCTTATTTAATGTTCCCTAAACTTAGTGAAAACCCCAAAGAGTAACACCTTATTACAACATGTGCACAATGATATTAATTTTTTACTTATCACTTTTATTTATGTCTTTACGTGTGATTGGTTTGATTGTTTAGATGTTTATTTTATTACTTGGTTGTCTTTGTTTAATATATTATGCTTTACACTTAGGTATTGATTTTTCATATCTTGATCTAGAGTTATGGGAATTTGTATATGGACTAGCCTTGGTTTGTATTTTTTTGGTGCATTATGTTTTAATCTTAGGTCTTGATTTTTCATTTCTTGATTTAAGATGTGAACATTTATACTTGAACTAATCCTTACACAAATTAAAAAAAATGTTATCATGATTCATTTTATAATTACGATGCATGATGTCATGTGTAAAATTAAAAATCAAGTGCTTGAGGCTTATATAAAATGTCACATAAATAAAAACCATACCATTGTAACATCTTTCAACATGGATAATTTTGCTCACATGCATAATCCAAACATCATCACAATTTCCATAATAAAAAAAGACAACTAAAAAATATGGATACATATGTGATAATCATGATACACATCTACCAATGAGCATGTAAATATAGTCATATAGATATTACATCATGATCAAATGATAATACATCAAATCAAGTCACATCATCCTTAGTCATAAATGAAAAGTATTTATTAACACTCTAAGTTGTAACCTAGCTAAAAGGAGGAATGTTCAAGTCCTACCCTCAAATATAAACTAATATGGGAATGGTCTAAAGCTGTGGGTTGCTTGTATCTAGACTAGACCTCTAAGATTTGTAATGAGGCTTAATCCTCTGATGCATTATTTTGGACCTTTGATTTTAAAGCCTAAAACTGGTTGGGGTGAAAAGGGAGGAGTTGTAAAAGTAAAACCTATTCTAACTTGTGGTGATGCACCATGAAGATTGTCCATCCACTCATATTGAGCCTCTAAAACACTAGTGAGACAAAAAAATAATGAGATCTATGATTCCAAATTCCCATCATGCATCAAAATTTCATGAAGAGGTTCATCAAGTGAGCAAAACTTAAGGGAGATGATGGAGAGGCCTGGCTCAAGGCACTAATCTAGTCAACATGTCCACTATTGGATTCAGTCAAATGACATTAAACACTAGAAATAACCTACATAACTAGATAATCTAACAGCTAGGTGAGATCAAGACTTGACAAGGGAGAAGGCTCTACCAATTATACAAATCAAACTGACATGAACACACTAGGCTAATATCATGAAATCTGAAGACAATCATCTTATTTATCTCAAGAGCTAACAAGACTCAATCTTGGTAGGGTCTAGTCATACCCAAGAGAGGGATCCAAAATAATAGCTCAAAGGCTACAATTATATAAAAAGGGAAGCCATAGAGAGGGATTTTTGGTGCTAAAAAAGGGATCAAATGAATTTGAATCCATTTTAAAATTTGTTACAACTGCCTCTGCAAATATGCTCATTCAGACCATTTAATTGATCCAAGTTATCCTAGTTTATTACATCATTACAATATACTCTTAGTGATGCTCCATGGTGACTGTAATGATAGGATCAAATTATTTCCAATTGGGTCTTGGTAATAGTGCAGTTAAAATACCTATATCCATCATTTAGAATCATGTCTTATTACCAACTGCTCCTGATTGGTTGTCATGGCATTTGAACTAGCTTTAATGGTGTTAGGAAGACCCTACAAAACCTTGATTTCATGGTCAAAAATAACCTTTCAACCCTCATTGAGAATCTTGGGCTCATTTTTACTCTCAAACTTGATTTTTATTGGTTGTTGATGCTTGATCTAGATCCTTGTCTCATTGACCAACTTACTCTATCGATCAACTTATGTACGGATGCCTACGAGCCATTGAATCTTCTTTGAAATGTCAATCTTATCTCTACTTATTCCATGTGTCGAATTCACATTAATCTATAAGATATTGTTATCAATTTATAACTTCACATGTTTGTGCCATATGTTGACCCCTCAAACTCTCTGACTATTTGACTTATCTTATGCTGTTGGATTGTATTATATGATAGAGCGAGGACCATTGATCTTATTGAGATCCACTATTTGAAAGCTAATGGTTATTTCATGATCTTAAAATTGACAATCTATAGGATGTCTTTTAATGTTCATGTGACCATTGTTAGTGATCACACGATCATCAAATTTAAGCTCAATAGGATTGTCTTACTCTATCTTTAAATTTGATGTTCGTGCGACTATCATTCATCATTCTGCAGAATGTGATTGACGTCCCATGCACCGTCAAATTTAAACATAGGTATATTTTTTCCCAATCCTTATTTTTACATTTATATGAACATCTTATACTTTTTGACCAACTTTGAAATATTGGATCTTAAAGAGTGAGAATCATGGAGGCATCAAACTTTTCAAAGATGTTCTTAAGGTCAAAAGGGATAAACCCATTTTATTTGATTGTCCTGAGAGCTATTAAAGAAAATATATTCAAAGTTTAATATGGTTGGTCCATAACTGATTTTGTATGACATGATGGTGATGACTGAGCTCAAATAACTAACTATGGGGAACTTAGTAAAAATGCCTAGAAGCCCATCTTTGCACATGGATAACTCTATTTGTGCTTCAGTAGAGGACCTTGAACTTGGTGCATTGAAACTTGGGATAAAGATGAACTAACCCATGTGGTCACTTTGCTATGAAACTACCACATGTGTGAGATGTAGCTTCATGAAGATGCTCACTTGACTCTACTAGAATTTGACTGAAAATGGCTAAGTTGGGAAAATAAGTAGGAAGTGACTGAGGAGCCAACTTTGGACCTTTGTAACTTTTGATGCACTTGGATGGAGGACATAAGATTTGGAATATATGAGATTAGTATAAAAGGGAAGAAAACCATATGACCAATTTCCTTTGATTTATCCATATGTGTGAGATATGGCCCCCTACAAATTGCCTATTCGTATTTTTTACCACTTGACCTAAAATGTCAAGATGAATACAATGAAGGACTAGATGCACTTCATGCACGTCCATATCTATTAAAAGTGCTTTTGACACCTTATAGGTGCTCTACAACTCTGGACCATGTTTCAAATGTTAAAAAACACATGAGAACCTGCATGGTCTCTTCTCCTTTGCAATCTTGGACCCCTTTTTGAGTCTTGGATCTACTTCTTCATCAATCCATGTAAAAGATTCATATGTGGGCCAAAATTGGCCAACATCTTTGGTGATTCACAAGGGTTACATTCCTATCTATGCAAAAGAACCTAGACCATGTGCCTAATCTAGTCTATTGGGCATGAAACCTCTACTTGGATCCAACATATTGATTACCATTCTTGCTCTAACCTCTCTTGAAACAAAATAAGGACCAAAAGGAGAAAAAAATAGAATAGAGTCCCCAAGGCACTTATTTAAAGGGAAAATATCCTACTAAATAGGACATGGATAAAAAATAAAAGTGGCAGAAAATAACACTTAAAGGAAAGCATGAAAAATGCTCTAATATGTACAAGGCTGCATTCTACAAGTAGTTTCCACCTAGGTCAAATGGGAAACTATTTTTTGCACCTTGGATCTTTGGAGCATACTTGATTTTTCTTGAAAACTCTCTTCTGTAGCTATGAGCAATTGGATGCTCATATCTTCTTAGGGAAGTAACTAGTTCCTCTACTACCAATTTTGGGTGCATGAATTATAGACATGAGTCCAAGACCCAATCATACTCCTTCCAAATTTATGGGCTTTGTAGGAGTAACTTCAGTTCTTCCTCATTCTTGAACTATTGATCATGAACATATAGATCAGCTTGATGTGTCTCCTTTGACATATCTATGAGGTTGACCTCTAAGGGAGATGGACCCAATATTTTGACTTCTTGAGGCCATTTGAGCTCCTTAACGACTTATAATATCAGAGAGATGTTTGAAGTTGGAGATAAAAATTGATAACCATGTTTGAAAAGTTCAAACATGTCATCTCCTAAGAGAACAACTTCCTCTTGTTTGATGATAGTACTCTTCTTATTCTACAATGGACCCTATTCAAATAAATAAAAACCTAAAAGCAAGCTATCAAACAAATCAAAAGATTTGTTCTCATGAAGTTGGAGTTCAATAGGACCCTTTTCAAACTAAAAGTTAGAAGTAAGAATATCATTTTCTTGGCCAAAAACATGAACTACTTCATTTTCAATATCAAGTTGATTACTAAGCATGCTATCAATTTTAGCTTGTTCTTCTCTTGTAAACTCTTCTTCTTCATGATAAATGGTAGTATCTATGTTATCAAGGAGATCATGGAGAAAATCATTAACTCTCCTATACACCAACAACATCTTCCTCATGCACTTATATTTTAGCCTCTACCTCAGCTTTATTTTGCACTTTTTTTATGTTTGCATCATCATGGAAAATTGAAGCATGATTTTATTTGCCAAGAGGTGTCCCACTAATTATTTCTTCTTCATCATCACCCAAGTCATCTTCATTTCCTACTTCTTTAGATATATCTTCTTGATTTTACTCATAGAGGAGAGGATCTTTCTCAAAGAGTGGCATAATAGATCCTTGAAAATACTCAACAACGTGAGAAAGGTCCAAAGAAGCTACCATAGGTACCTAATTTTGCTCATGAAACTACTATTCTTCGATCACCTTCACCTCCTCTTCCTCTTCTTATTTATTTACCTCTTGAATTGCTATCCATGAAGGAAAGGCTCCAAGATTTTGAAGGGAAAGTAATGGAGGCTAAAAGGTCTCTTGACTTCAACAATCACCACCTCCTCCTTCTTCTTCCCATTATTTTTAATGGATTTCCGAGATGGAAATGACCTAGGTTCTTGAGGAGGTAGGGATAGGGGTTGAATGACCTCAAATTTACTTGGTTGTATGACTTGGTTTCAAGATGAGAAAGATTCAGGTCTCTCTTTAGCCTTTTGATCTTGGTTCTCCTCCTCCCTCCTTGTCTTCAACTCTAGATCATTGATTTACTTTGCTATATTCTCTTGAAATATATCCTCTTTAAGGTGGCCAAAAACACAAGAAGGTTCTTGAAGAGGGATGAGGGAGGTTTGTATAGATTCATATCATTCTTTATTTTGGGCTCTTAATTATAGATCTACCTTACTTTGCTCAGCCTATGACTTCACCAATTGATTCCAGCTTGGAACTTTGAAGAACTTCATAAGGGGTTCTTAAGGAAGGATGGAATCTTGGACCTAAACAACAGGGTATTCCACAATAAGCTCTTCATTTCTTTGAGATCTCCCTTGGATAGATTTCCATAAAGGAAATGTCTAAGGAACATATAAATAACTTGGAACATTCAAGGGAACACTTTGAATGGTCTCTTAAAGAGGAAGGGATGGCATATAAGAAGGCCGAGGTGGTGTATATGTAGGCACAAAAGGCTAGCGAGATTAGACCTACTATTCCTCAAGAATTTTTAGCTTATCCTCAATGCTCTAAATGTAACCCCCTATGTTCATCATGTCATTTGTGAGATTGTTCCAATTTTCTCTCTCAATAGGTGTTCATTCTTCTTTTATTCACTACAATGACTCTCACATGATGAATCAGGTGAGTAGGGACATCTTGGCCATAACATCTCTATGAAATCAACTGTAGTGCATACTTGTCAAGGCTTATCAAAGTCTGTTTATGTGTTGGTATAGATGGCTTATGATAAGGTTGATGAGGAGCAATATTATGATGGGATTACTATTCATAGGAAGGATCAAGGTAATATCCTTGATGATGGGGATCATGAGAGACCTGATAAGGCTCCTAATAGCTTTGATAGGGCTCATGGTAGGGATAATAAGACTCATATGGATCATATTGGGGCTACTGATAAGGGGTTGGATAATAGGAGTAACCACCATAGCTATTCATATTAACCTTATATGTAGAATGAGATGTAAAAACTGACTAAAATAAGACATACCTAGTCTACTCATAACCAAAAAATTTAACTTGGATTTGCCATTGGTGCTAACTTGATTACTTCTAAAAGCTGATTAGAGGAAAGAAACACCAAGATCTTTCCACTTTTTTAGACCTTTGTCCCACCAAGCATGCCAAAACTATTAACACTTCAGGTTGCACCCTAGCTAAAAGGAGTGTTCAAGTCCTACCCTTAAAATTGGACTAACATGGGAATGGTCTAAGGCTAAGGGTTTCCTATATCTAGACCAGAGCTCTGGGATTTTTAATGAGGCTAGTTCCTCTGATGTATCATTTTGGACCTTTACTTTTAAAACTTAAAACTAGTTGGGGTGAAAAGGGAGAAGGAGATGAAAAAGTAAAACCTATTATAACTTGTGATGATGCACCATGAATCACTTATACCTTAGCCTCTAAAACACTACTGAGATAGAAATAAATAATGGGATATATGACTCCAAATACCCATCATGCATCAACATTTCAGGAAGAGTTTCATCAAGTGAGTGAAACCTAAGGGATATGATGGAGAGGCTTGGTTCAAGGCACTAATCTATTTAGTGTTTCCACTATTGGCTTCAGTCAAATAACATCAAACACTAAATATAACCTGCATAGCAAGACAATCTACCAGCTAGGTGAGATCAAGACTTGGCAAGGGAAAAGGCTCTACCACTTAAACAAATAAGACTGACATGAACACATTAGGCTAATATCATGAAATCTAAAAATAGTCATCTTATTTATCTCAAGAGGTTACAGGGCTCAATATTTGTAGAGTCTAGTCATACTCAAGAGAGGGATCCAAAATAATAGCTCAAATGCTATACTTATAGTATAAATGAAGCTAGAGAGAGGGAGTTTTGGTGCTAAAAATGGGATCAAATGAGTTTGAATCCATTTGAAAATTTATTATAATTGCCTATGCAAATATGCTTATTTGGATAATTTGATTGATCCAAGCCACCCCAATCTATTGCATCATTATAATATCCTCTTAATGATGTTCCATAATGACTAAAATGGTAGGATAAAGTTGTTTCTATTTGGGTCTTGGTAATAGTGCAGTTACAACACTCAAATCCATCATTTAGAATCATGTATTATTGCCAATTGCTCTTGACTAGTTGTCATGATATTTGAACCAACTTTAATGGTGTTGGGAAGACCCTACAAAACCTTACTTTCATGGTCAAAAATAGCCTTTCAACCCTCATCAAGAATCCTAGACTCATTGTTACTCTCAATCTTGATTTTCATTGGTTGTCAATTCTTGATCCAGATCCTTGACTCATTGACCAACTTGCTCTATCGATCAACCTATGCATGAATGCCCATGAGCCATCATATCTTCTTTGAAATATAAATCTTGTCTATGCTTATTGTTGACCCATTTTTGCCCCTTGGCAAAAAATTGTGGTCAACTTAAATAGGTCCCATTTTTTTTGGATACGATTGTTACTAAGGAAAGGCGCTCCAGCATTCAAAGGTATGTATTCGGGGGGCAATTCAAATCTGGGTAAATGGAAAGCCCACGGGAAAAAATATGAAGTAAGGTTTGGCTTATACAAAAAACAAAATGCGGATGAATTTCCACGAAATTTTTGTCCGTGGGAAAACATCTGCGGGCAAACAAGAAGGTTGGATCACTTAACGGAAGTGAAAATGTGCAAAAGGGCCAACATGGCTTAAGACAACATAAAGGCAAAGGACCCAGGTAAATTTCAAACCTGGGTAACACCAAAGGTAAAATGCAGACACAATTTCTGTGGACTTTTTGTCCGTGGGAAAATATCCGCAGACAAAAGTCTGCGGGGAATTATTCACAGAATTTTCAAAGGCCACAGAACTTTCAAAGGCCATGGGACATAAAAAAGCCATGGGGAATCAAGCCAAAGCCTGATGCGAACATAGAAAATCCTGGCAGCAGCCCGTGAAGGCCCGTAAACCGTCTAAGCAAGCTAATGACTGCAAGCAGTCTAAACGAAGGACCCACCAAAGTATTCAAGTGCCAACAAGCTACAAAGAGATTAAGGTAAGCTAAAGGAGGCTAGCGTGGACCTGACTACCAGCATGGATCCATTGATGGCCATGGGCATGTCAAATTTAGCAAATCCGTATAGCTGTTTACCTTCAATATAAAGAATAGGTCACGAGGAAAAAAAGGAAGCGGCCAGGAGCCAGCAAAGCATGAGGACATCCTACGTGGATGTTAAGAAAACAAAAGAGATAGCTAGTTTTTTCAAAAAATATAAAAAATGCTAATCGAGAAGAGCAAAGTTGAAGTGACTAGCTAGGATATTCGCCCCTGGGGGCCGAACAATAGATAAGACAAATGGGAAAAAGTCAAGCAATAGGCATGGTTCTAGCAGGTCCCTTCTGGAATGATGATGCCAACAACAGTGTTTTTCTTCTTCCCAAGGAGGGCGCAACATGCCCACTTGCAAGCAAAGCGCCAATGAGTTTCCTCTTGCCTTTCTCAATATAAGTTTGTGAGCTTGTTCATTTGTGGAGATCTTTTTCACAATTTTGGTCAGGGGCAGCCCTGCTAAAAGTTTTGCCTGGTTCGAATAAAGACAATTTTACCTCTTTCTTGGATGGATTTTTCTGTGTATGTTCTGAGTGTTTGAGTTGTGTCCAGTCATTGTCTTTTGATGCTCTCATAGGTTTAGCACCAACAGACCAGTCATCTACAAAGCGCCATTGTCTGCTGCTAGCAGGAGAAGAGTTCCATTTGGGGTGTAGAAATAGAAGAGGTCACTTACAGTATGTATTTCCCAGCATCTTGGTGAGTCCATGTTTCTTGTATTTTCCATTAGAACCTCCCTATCGTTTCCAGTAGCCTGGTCTTTTTGCCAAGTCTGAGTGTATGTATGTTGTTTTGTTTGGTCCTAAGTGTTGAGATGGGAAGGTCGACCCTTATTTTTGGTGTATCACCTCTTTAGTGTAGGTTGTTTATTTTCTTGTATCTTTCTCCCTTTCCCCCCCAGTTTATCTATATATCTATATATCTATATTTTGCACTGCTTGAAACAAACAATGATACATCAAAGGGAGCTAGCCCTTAACTAGAGACTCTCCTCTCCTGCTTTGCCATCCCATAGGTGAGAGAGGAGTTTCCATGTTGTGAAGAAAAGGCAGGAGTTCGACCTCCTTGCCTCGGGTGCAAATTTCTTGTGTCAACACTTATGCCATGTGTTAAATGTACATTAATTTATAGAATCTTTCTATCAGTCTTTAGCTTTATGTGCTTGTGCCATGTATTGGCCCCTCAAGTTCTTTGACTGTTTGACTCTTCTTGCACTGTTGGATTGAGATGGATGATCGAGCAAGGGCCATTGATCTTGATGGGACCCACTATTTGAAATTCAATGGCTAGTTCATGATCTTAAAATTGAAATTTTATAAGACATCTTTTAACATTCACATGACCATCATTGATGGTCATGCGACCATCAAATTTAAGCTCAATAGGATTATCTTGCTTTGTCTTCAAATTTGACATTTGTAAGACCATCATTCATTATTCTATAAAACATGATTGACATCCCATGGACCATCAAATTTAAAAATAGGTATATTTTTTCCCAAGATTTATTTTGACATTAACATGAACATCTTATGCTTTTTGACCAACTTTTCAAGCTTGGATCCTAAAGCATGAGAATCATGGAGGCATCAAACTTTCAAAAGATGTTCTTAAGGTTAAAAGGGACAAACCCATTTGATCTATTGGTATTAGGAAATTTCAAAGAAAAGATATTCAAAGTTCAAGATGGATGGTCCATAATTACTATTGTGTGATGTCCTGGTGATCACCGAACTCAAATGACTAAGTATGGGGAACTTAGCAAAAATGCCTAAAAGCCCATCTTTGCACATGGATAACTCTATTTGCACTTTGGCAGACAACCTCAGAATTGGCACATAATAACTTGGGACCAAGGTAAACATACCCATGTGCTCACCTTCATCTACAACTACCATACATGTGAGATATAACTTTGTGAAGATGCTCACTCAGCTCTGCTAGAATTTTCCTAAAAATGGCTAAGTTTGGGAAAATGACCAAGAAGTGACTAAGAAGCCAAATTTGGACCTTTGTAACTTTTGATGCACTTAAATGGAGGACCTGAGATTTGGCACATATGAGATTGGTATAAAAGAGAATAAACCCATATGACTAATTTTCTTTGATTTGTCCACATGTTTGAGATATGCTCCCCTATAAATTACCTATTTATACTTTTACCACTAGACCCAAAATGTCATGATGAATACAATGAAGGACCAGATGCACACCATGCACTTACATATCAATTACAAGCACTTTTGACACCTTATAGGGGCTTTGAAACTATAGACCATGTTTTAAATGTCAAAAAACACATGAGAACCTACATGGTCTCTTCTCCTTTGCAATCTTGGACCCCTTTTCGAGTCTTGGATCTACTTCTTCATCAAGCCATGCAAAAGCTTCATATGTGGGCTAAAATTGGCCAACATTTATAAAATTTTATATATATATTAAGTGCAACATCAGTAGGAAAATTAAGATAATAAAATCATGGAAAATAAATACATCACCATCAAACATTGCTATTCTACCCAACATATAATATACATCATGAATCAACCTCAATGAATCAAAAGCAACATCATATATATAAATATAATATCAAAGCATATGTACATCATATAATTGAAATTGATGCCCATATATTTCTCAAAATAAGGTCTATACATTGAGAATATGTACATCTCATAAACAAAAATTAGTGTTGGAACTCAAAATTAAGCTCTGACTCTGATTATCTAGTGATGGCATATATTGTGGTGGATGTATAACTTTCTACTATTGAGGAGGCTATGGTAATAGCCTTTATGAATCCTAGGTGCGATGTGACCTTGATGACCTTGTTATCTTGCTCTAACTATACTCTACAAAGTTAGGTGCCTTGTAACCTATAGGTATGGTTTCCTTGTATAGATTCCTATAATATCTGACCTCATATTTGGCTTACATACTCTTTGTGAAGGTATTCACTAGGCCTTACTATTTTAAAATATGTCTAACCTCATCCCGCTCCCCACAAATCCTCTAAATGTTATCCTATGCTCTATCCCTCTCCCTTATGAGCTAATGTTGAATGGCATCCATATTTACAACCTCAACCCTTAGGTTGTTAATCTATGTCTATAACACTAAAATATGACCATGTGTGTCTGATAGATGCATATGAAGTTAGGCCACCCTAGCCTCTGATCCTAAATTCTCTACCAATGGCATTAACCTCTTGTTTCAACCCATATATAGTGGCCTGGTCTACCTCTAATCTATTCAACTCTAAAGGGCTTCCCTACTATGTAGTCTAACAAATATCAACATCCTATCTAGACCCTTTGGCTATAATAAGTGTCACATGCTTATTCTATCTATCAATATTTCTATCACTAATTTCACTATTGATAATCATAGACCCTAAATATATAATCATAGGCATATGATTCTATACTGGTGCTTATATCAACTACTGTAAAGAAGCTTAAATTTGAAGAGGGGCATGAATTTATAAAGGCACCTATCCCTATCTATATCCCCCATCCCCACCTCTCTAAGATGATATAACTTGTCCCTATTTCTATTGCCTAGGCTATTAAACCACATGCTAAACATGTTTTCTCAACATTCATGTTACTGGTGGTCTAGGTCTAGTCAATCTCACCATCTGAAACTAAATCAATGAGGATGCATATGGCCCTATGCCACCTACATATACCAATCCTTTAAAATATGCACAAAACTATCTATACCCTAAAAAATATGCCAAATGCCTCAGTCTTTAGTATGGGAGGTCCCACTCACTAATCTAATGCATCACATGTGTAAAGTAATGAGACCCCTCAGGAACATCCTACTAGAATTAAAGCTACCTATGAACTTGACTAGGTTGATATTGCTCAATAGTGAAACCATGATGACCTATGATATAACATAGAGTAATCATGTACTACATCATAAGTTTATCCTCTATCTATCCAAACTGAATATGCATATAAGGGTGCCAAATAAAGTCTCCATCAATCATGTCATCAATATCCTATTAGTAGAAGGGTGGGTCCCCTCTTTATCCCATTTAGTCTCCTCTTATTAGGTACCAACCATAATCTCTATAGACCCCATTATCATCTTTTTACGTTGAGACAATCAATCATAATATGCTTCCAGGCCCAGATTTGAAGCAATGTATGAGGCTTAATGATCCTAAGACAATGATAAGCCACCATGTAAAAATATCTATATATCTATGCAAGAAACACATGGCCCTAGGCAAAGTGAGCAACATCATAAATCATATCTCAAAGTACCTCTCCTAGCCCCATATGAAAATAATGTTCGCTCTTATTAGCCATAAATATGCCACTAATAATGGCTATAAGAATGATGACCTCTCGATCAATTAATGGCTAAGCTTTCAATGAATATATGTTGATCACTCTATCTAAGATAATTATTGACTACTTTCTAACCTCAAGCCTATAAATGAGTCAACCTAAGTATTAAGTAGTTTAGTCCACCTAAAAATTTACCCTTCGCATACCTCTTTAGGAGCTAAGGCTATTCAAAGGAAGATCACTAATTATCATGGCAAGGACTATAGGTCTAATGTTTTGAGCATGTCAAGGAATACCATGATAGTTGTCTTCTCATCATGTTTGAGCTTGTATTAGGTGTTCCCTTTATGTTTAGTCATGTATGATGATCTATAACAGACCTTAGGTTGGTCTTAATGGTCCAAGTTTACTTAATATGAAGATGACTAAATATGGCAACTTATGACTCATCATGTATCTATCTAGTGTGTTGAAAATATGTAAGGTATGGATCAATCATAAGTATTAAGGATGTTATAAGGATAGATGGTAACCTAATTGAGGTCTTTGGGATGTCCCAAGGTCTTTTAATAGATATTGAAATGATCTCTATTTGAATCCTTCTATTGAAGTCATATATATTACTTTAAAATGAGTGTTTGGCCTTAAGTTGATGCTATTTGACCTCAGAATTCCACTAAAACCATCAATTACATCCTTAAAAGCCTTCATGAATCCCATTATGCCCTGACCAAACTGTTTCATATGCTAATGTTATTTTCTCATAAGTCAAATAGCTTTATCTACCACTAAATGGGCCCCACACATGTGAAAATATGTTCCTTAAACTTCCCAAACCATACCATGTGATTTGAAATATTATCTAACCCCTATTTTCCCTCCTACCCACTAATGATGAATCATGGTCTAAAAACATGAGAAAATACAAAAATTTACAAGTCGTAAGCATTTTTAGACATGTATGGATCTGTACAATATATATGATCAGATAGAGTAAGGGATATACAAAGGGAGTTCAACATAATAATCCGATGCATGAATCTAGGTGTTTTAAAGCTAAAATATCCAAAAACTAATCCACTTACTCCATCGAGCATTTTGGTATCCATGGAGAGGACTTCATGTTTTTGCTTAGTTCATATAGAAGAGAGAAGGTGAGGGTCCAAGATCTTGGCCAAAGGAAGGGGGTATAATGACCCTTCAATCTTGGACATTGGTTTTAAGATTATTCCTTTGTTCTTTATAAATAAACATTATGAATTTAAGAAATTTGGTTATCTTCTTCATTTACATAGGGCCAAAAAAGGGAATAGTTTCATTGCATTGTTGTCCTATTTGATGAAACTAATGGTTGTTCATGTATTTTCAATTCCTTCAAAGTCCTTCCATGAAATCCTCCACCCCTAGTTCACATGTGTGATCTTATAAGAGTAAGAAACATCTAAGCTACCACTATTTATATACTGCAAGCATGGTTCCATTAGCAAAAAGTGATATTAAGTACATATGTCTAAGAATGAATAGTGTTTTGAGTTTTAATGATGGTGTCTTAAGGTTATTTAGATACTCTTAGTTCAAGTTTAATGGTCAAATGAACCTAAAAATCTCTCAAATCATGCTTTCAAATGAGATTGATTGCCTACATGTTTGGGCTTCATTGCAAGGAAGGATAGTGTGTTGCATGATAATGACTTAGAGGTTATTAAAACATAGTGAAAGGTAGTAGAGGAGTGTTGTATTCATATGAGAATTTTCTTCTTTTAAGATATCCAAACCTCATTATATCTTCACAAGCCAATAAACTTCCAACTAGACCTCCAATACCTTCACAGTCTTGTTTAATCAGAGTGTCCCAAGTTTGTTTAGAAAATGTTGAGGTATTAAGAGAGTCCCAAGTTTCCATTTATCACTCCATATGTATGACTGGTGAACTCCAAGTGTTCTATCCTATTGGGTACATGATCAAATATGCCTCTAAGACACATTTTCATAAAGCCTTCTAACTAACATTTATAAGTTTGAACCATTATACCATACTTAAGGGTTGAGAACAAGGCCAAATCTTGTATAAAACTATGAGAATCCATTAATACTATATAAAAAGGGTACATTCAGGTATAAGTATTATTTACAAGCATGATGGATACCTAAAGTAAACCAAATTAGACTAACCTTCAAAGGATTCAAACTTATAATATGCAATCGAGTCTCAAGATGCATAAAAGGGGTCACAAATTGTATATATAGTTATCTCAAAGGGATGTATTTGAACATAAGTAACTCATTAGGGTCTCAAGTACAACTATGAAAACACTCTCCTAACTCATGAACCTACTTAAAATCCCCCATGACAGTCAACACATTTGAGCTATCTACCTACAGGACTGTAAATAGACTATCCTCAATCTTGAGCATGAGATGGTATATGCACATAAGGAGAGAACTCAAAATAATAAAGAAATAAAATAAAAATTGCATGTCATCAATGGTAAGAAAACTTATAGGAGTGCACAAATGAACTAAGTTAGACACATATAATTAGCCAAGGTTACCTACTCAGTGAGGGTACCAAAATGATGAGAGTGACAATGTCAGTATATATGTAAAATAGAAATCCAAGATTATGATGACATCTAAACTCCTTAAGAGATCATATGATGGTGTGATCAAGTCAGTGATTGACTAGCCTAGGTTGCAGACCCAGAACATACAAACTATGATGTGACTAGGTAGAAAAGTGTTATTGGCAAATTTGGGAAGGATAATCCTCAAGGATATAGTCCAAACTTAGAAACATGTCACATAAGCCTTGAATCTATCATTCTAAGGTGGTAAAAAAGTCTACTTAGATCTTCATTACTGACTGTTACAAGCATTTATACAATATAGTGATGGTCAAAGTAAGCTTGAGAGAGAGAAGGGTTGACATGATGTCTAAAAAATTGAGAACAAGTGTAGAAGATGGAGATTGGATTGTACTAAGGATGATACTATGATAACATTGATGTTACATATGCATCTACAAGTGAATTGAAGTTCCAAAGACCAATCTGAGCCTATAAGGCCTAAAACCACCATGAACCCTCAAGACCTCATATTCACTTCCGGGCTAGATCCAAACCTTCAGATAGAATTAAGGCATGTGGAAGTGTATAAAGATGTTTCAGACCTTGAAGGAGTTGTTTAAAGCATGAGAATGAAAATAAATGATAAAAATCAATCTTATCACCTTCTTGAGCTTCATTGCCTTAAGCAGACATGTCGAGTTATCATTTACAACACTCATTTATTTCATCATAGAGGGACTCAGAACTAGTATTATTAAGGGGAGTTATGTTCCCCTATGGACTCAAGATCCATGAAGGAAAGATTGGGATTTAGGGGCTAAAATCTATGAACAAATGTTAACCCATAACCTGCATAAAATTCCCATCAAGGAGCTTGAAGCACACCATCGCTTGTTCATATTTGCACATGTGATCTACATGGGAACCAGGGCTACTTGAGAGATTTAAAGGGGTTTATAGGCTAAATGTTCATGGTAATAATTTTTGGTTAAGAGGTCCATACTCTATGAATCATCATTAAGATGGTGGACTTCTAAAATCCTCCTTAAACCCTAATTCAAACCTGATGAAGGAACTACACTTTTGAATGCATATAAATGAGGTAATTGGGTTATGAAAAGGTCTTAATGGTCTCCCTAGGTCTTGTAAGCACTCAAATGGTCTATTGGTTAGCATGTGAAAGATGTATAATGTATGGATAAAACCCAAAAATCCACTCCAAGACTATATGTGAGAAGTTTAGAAGGATCTACATATCCCATATGTTTGTAGGAGGGAGAGAGACCCTAAGGTATTAATAACTACACATTATCCACCTACAGGAGTCTCCATGATTGAAAACCACTTTTAGATAGGCCTAAGTGCCTAAATAAAAGATGATATACACACAAGAGGGGGTAAATGGATTACTCAAGTTAATATAGATACTTTGAAGGCCTTTAGAGTTGAATTTCATGTTAGGGAAGGTGGCTAAGTGATTCAAAACTCCACCTTAGGGTCAAAACATAGAACCTTGCATTTAAACCTGTTGATCTAGCACCTTCCTCAAGGTAGTGTTACTTGAAATCTGGAGCAAAAGATAGAAGAGGATTAGATGACATCTCAAATCACCATGAACATGTTTATCATGTTGATTTAGCAGTGTGAGTGTTATGGACCTGTGATATCTCTTCTCTTTACTTTATTCATTTAGTAGTTTCTTTAGATACATATGCTTTGTAAGTCATCCTAGGAGCATTTTGTTTTATCCCACATTCATGGAAAGTAGTAGTTTCTTAGATTAGAATTTAAATTTAATTAAGTGTTGAGGCCATTAAAGGAATTTACAAAATTATGTATTGAGCTTGCACAAAGGAGGTTGCCCCCTCAAAGTGGTCTATGATCAATTCAATATTTTAAAGTGTTCTTTTAGATTTAATTCATGCTGTTAATTACTATTATTTATGCATTTGTATTAATTTTTGTAGGAGGATCCTCTCATTTGGTATCAGAGTACTTTCCAGGCCCACAATTTTTTTGGAAAGCTTAAACTCTATTCTACTACATAATTTCTTTATAGTATTTTTTTCAAAAATTCCTAACTTTGTTCTACTATATAACTTTTTTCTATATCACAATAAGCTTTTTTCGAACAGGGTGAAACTTGATTGCATAACTATGGGAAGTGCTTGGGTAAAATCCCTAAAAATTATTGTGAGGAGTACCACATGAACCCCAAAGTAGCTGGCCCATTGAAAGGACTTGCCAGTGAAATGGGCAATGACCCCTTCCTGATTAAGTAGTTCCCATCTGTGAGGAAAACCAAGAGCTATCACTGAGAGATAAATCCATGGAAAAAAATATTTTGGGAGTGGTACTTATTTAGACAACATTGGTGGCTAGAGTGATATCTTTAAACCCTTAGGCAACCATTAAAACTTGGGGTCCATTTCTATTAGTTTCAAAAATATCTGTAGAGTATCAAAAAATTAGTATAAAAAATACCATTAGAGTATCAAAAAATTACCATAGCAGATCTGTAGACTTGTTTTAACATATTCCCATTTGACATGTTTTACAGAGCACAATAACCAATAAATAGAAATAGAAATAGAAACATGAAAAAAAAATGTTGTTTTCTTCATTTTTTTGCAATATCTCTCCATATGTATCCCTATTTATCCTCAAAATTTACCCAAAGACCTACAATTCCATTCCCTACATTTTATTCCTTAAGGTCCCATATCCCAATTCTACTCATAATTCTCATAAATCACAAATTTTCCTTTTTTCAAGTTTTACCATAACTTCTATTTTTGTTCATTTGCCTTAAAATGTTTTCGCTATGTTCATTATCTCATTCTACTCCTTTGTCCCTCTTTGACCAATTTTATAGTTTTTCCATTTTTACTCCTAAAATTGCCCTCACCTTCATCAATCATACTCTCACTATGCAAAAAATTTATTAAAATCCCCTTTACCCCTTTCATTTTCATCCAAATTCAAAACCTTCCTTAATAAACATGTCTAAACTCTAGTTTTTATATCCATTACAAAAAAAAAATGCTATTTAGGTCATGGTAATAACCTAAATAGGAGCAACATGGAGGATGGAATTGCTACCCTCAAAACCCACATTAATGATCTTGATGAAAAAATTCTTAACCTTAGTCTTTAACATACCACCATGAATAATAGACGACATCCAGAGTCTTCTTCAGACACTGTTTTCTTCTTCCAGTAATTATCATGGGTTCAAGCTTAATTTTCCTTGATTTAATGGCATAGATCCAACTGGATGGAGCTATTAGGCAGAACAATATTTTAGTCTGCATAATACTTTTGATGCCAACAAGGTTTTGCTTACATCTTTTCACTTGAAACTTGAATCCCTTCAATGATATCATTGGTATACCAAGGCTCATGATGAACCCATATGGACCAATTTTTGTATTCTCATTTTACAATAGTTTGGCCCTACTACTTTTGATTACTTCACTAGAGTACTCACTAAACTTCATAAAACATGAATAGTGAGAGAATATCAAACTAAATTAGAAAAACTAGCCAATCATATAGAGGGATTATCTAATGGATTCTTTAGGATTTGCTTTGTCAATGGATTGAAGGATGCAATTCAATCTAAGGTCAAAATGTTTCATCCCAACACGATGATAAAAGGCTTAGGGTTGGCTAAGTTGGCAAAGGATAAGATCAAAACTCAACATTAATTCAAATTTAATTTTGTTCTATTCAAAAATACAACTCCACAATGATCTCAAACAATATTAGCCCCTACAACCACTCCTATCAAACATTTGTCTAAAGTAGAGATGTAAGCTCGTAAAGAAAAAGGACTATGTTATAACTGTGATGATTAATTCACTCAAGGACATCGATGTGTAGATAAAAATCTCTACCTATTGGATGTGAACTCTCCACCTAATACTAAAGATTAGGAAGATGTTTAGGATACAATAGATGATCCAAAAGAAGCTCAGTTGATTGTGGAACCTGCTTCTCAAGAAGACCAACCAAAGATCCCTCTCCATGCCTTAACAGGAGTTACTACCCCACAAACCATATGGGTTAGGGGTTACTTCAAAAATCTCCCTCTCATAATACTCATTGATTCAGGTAGCACTCATAGCTTCATTGACCCTCGAATCACCAAATAGGTTAATTGTTTTATCCATCCCTATTCTAACTTTGAAGTCATGATTGCTAATGGGGGAACATTATCTTGCTAAGGGAAGTGTCATAATGTGTGTATATCTATTTGATATTATACCTTGCACTCTAACATGTTTTCCTTACTTGTAGATGGATGTGATGTTGTTTTGGGAACCTAGTGGTTATGCACACTTGGACCCATCCTATAGGATTTTTGTGAACTTTGGATGCAATTTTTAGATAATGGTCAAAAACACACATTAAAAGGCTTACAACCTAGATATCTTAGCATCATAAGTTGACATCACATGAAGACGCTTCATAAGAATAACTCACATGGTGTCATTTCCTAGCTCCTTTCCACTCAAATGCAACCTTTAATAGTCTCAACTACTCCTTATGACCTCCAAACCATTTTGTAGAGGTATGCACATGTCTTTACCAAACTAATGGGATTTCCACCTTCATGACTAGAGAACCATCATATTCATCTCCTTCCAAGAATCATTCTTCCCAACATTAGGCCTTATAACTACCCATTTCAACAAAATACCAAGATCGAGATACTCATTCAAGACTTATTATAGCAAGGCATTATTCACACCAGTACCAATCCATATTCTTCTCTAATTCTCTTTGTCTAGAAAAAAGATGGGTTATGGTACATATGTATTGATTTTTGTGCACTTAATCACCTCACATTTAAGGATAAGTTCCTGATCCGTATTATTGATGAGCTTGTTGATGAGATTTATGGTGCTCACTTTTTCTCCAAGTTAGATCTCTACTCTAGATATCATCAGATCTAGTTTTATGAGGATGATATCCCTAATATAGCTTATCACACACATGATGACCACTATGAGTTCTTGGTTATTCCCTTTGGCCTCACTAATGCTCCTTCAACATTTCAGGCATTGATGAATAAAATATTTTGGCCCTACCTATAAAAATTCATTCTAGTCTTCTTTGATGATATCCTCATCTATAGTAAAGCATGGATTGAGCATCCCCAACATTTAGAGATCAAATTGCAACTTCTCTCTGATCATCATCTTTGTGAAAAACAATCCAAATGTACTTTTGGCTAGGATGAAGTGGAGTATCTTAGGCATATTGTTTTATCCCAAGGGGTTTGAGTGGATCCTAAAAAAATAATTGCAATGACAAATTGGCTATATCCTTAGACACTCAAGAGCCTCCATGGTTTTTTTGGGCTAACTACATACTATCTCAAGTTTGTCAAGGATTATGATAAGATTTTAGCTCCATTGATATCTATGTTGAAAAAGGATGATTTTACTTGGACACAAGTTATTGAGTGTGCATTTGAAACATTGAAACAAGATATTTGTACTACACCTATTCTAACTATGCAAGATTTTACCAAGACCTTCACTATTGAGAGTGATGCTTGCGGTAATGGACTAGGTGTTGTTCTTGTCCAAGAAGGATGCCCCATTGCATTCACCAGTAAATCCCTTTTTGGCAAGAATTTAGTGCTCTCTACCTATGAAAAGGAAATGATGGTCATTTACATGCAGTACAGAAGTGGTAGCCATACTTATTGGGTAATCATTTTTGCATCAAAACTAATCACAAGAGTCTAAAATATTTTTTAGAACAATGGGTCTCTACCCAATCACAACAAAAATGGGTCAATAAACTCATGGGTTATGACTATGAGATAACTTATAAGAAAAGTAAAGAGAATATTATCATTGATGCTCTATCTCTCATATTTGTGGATCAAGCTTCCCTTTCAACTATTTACATGCCTATTCCAAATTGGTTGGACACTATAAAATAGGGGTATGTCAATGAATCCTCATTATCTCACATCATTCAATAGTTGGACACTAACCCCTCAATTTTACTACATTATTCTTGGGATGGTGTTTCTCTATGATACAAGGGTCATTTGGTGCTACCTCAAAGTATAGATCTCTAGTAGGATATATCCTATGAACTCCATACTTCTCCATTTGTAGGGCATTTAGGGAATCTCTAAACTTATGAGTAGGCATGATGTAACTTCTTTTGGAAGGGAATGAAAAATATCAATAGATGGTGGTTGAATGTGATACCTACCAACACTATAAAGGTGAAACAACACCCATCCCTAGGTTGCTCGAACCCTTTCCCATCCCTACCAAGATTTGGGTAGATATTTATATGGATTTCATTGAGGGGTTCCCTAAATCTAGAGGGAAAATGGTGATCTTGGTTGTGATTGATCACCTCTCCAAATATAGTCATTTTTGTGCCCTCAGCCATCCTTATACCACCTCCATAGTTGCACAAATTTTCTTAGACTAGATTTTTTGTCTTCTGGCATTCCTTCATCCATTGTCTTAGATCATGATACAACCTTCACAGGTAATTTTTGGATAGAACCATTTTGATGTACCAGTACTCAATTGAAGATGAGTTCTGAGTATCATCCACAAATAGATGGCTACACTAAAATTGTCAACAAATGCTTGGAAACTTTCCTCCATTACTTCACCTCAAAAAAATAACATTAGTGTGAAAAGTGGCTCCCTCTCATCAAATTGTGTTACAATACCTCCTACCAAACTTCAACAAAAATGACTCCATATGAAGCAGTCTATGGTCAAGCATCACTAGTGCTCCTTCTGTACAACCCTACTAATTCATCATTTTAAGCAATGGACATGATTATCCAAACCCATGATTAGATACTTTGTACCCTATAGGAAAATATTCATATGGTATAAAATCAAATGAACCAACAAGCTGATCAACACCATTTTGAGTGCACTTTTTAAGTAGGTGATATGGATTTTCTTCTCTTGTAGCCCTATAAGAAATCCTTCCTAAAACTAAAAGGGTGTCGTAAGCTAGCTCCAAAGTTATATGGTTCTTTAAAATATTAGGTCAATTGCTTATAAGTTGGAGATCCCACCTTCTTCCTGAGTTGACCTAGTATTTCATATCTCTTTTCTAAAGAAAGTTATTGGCATAAACATCAGAGTGCATACTATTTTACCTAAACTTGATAATAAAGGATCCATTCTTCTTAAGCTAGAGGCAATCTTGGATAGGTACACACACCAACTTCACTCCCATTCCATCACCAAGGTTTTAATTCAATGGCATGGAATGCAACCAGAGGATGCAACATAGGAACCACTATTTTAGATTCAACACCAATTCCCACATCTAAAGCTTTGAGGAAAAAGAATTTTATAAGAGGGAGGGGATGTTCTGAACCCATGATATATCTTCTCTTTAGTTTGTTCATTTAGTAGTTGATTTGGATGCATATGCTTTCTAAATAATCCTATGAGCATTTTGTTTTATCCCCCATTCATGGGAAGTAGTAGTTTCTTAGATTATAATTTATATATAAGTGTTGAGGCTATTGAAGGCATCTAAAAAATTATTGTATTGAGCTTGATCAAAGGAGGTTGCCCCCTTGAAGTGGTTTGCGATCAATTCAATCTTTTTAAGTGTTCTTTTAGATTTAACTCATGCTATTAATTCTTGTTATTTGTGCATTTTTATTAATTATTGTAGGAGGATCCTCTTAGTCAGCCATTTTTTTTGTAGGGGAGAAATCATAGTGGGTCATTTTGGATTAAAAGTGTCTTAGGACTACTTAGAATGCTCATTTCTCATTAGAGAGGTAACTTAGAAAGCTCATAACTATATATAATGGTTTCATGGGGAGCTAAGCACCTTGGGAGAGTTGAGGGACTTTGTCTATAAGATATTATTGGCATTAGTTCAGATTTTAAGATCTTAACCTTTATGAACCATTTCTAAGAGTCTATGATTCGGGCAACAATTAAGGTGATAATTCAAGTGATGGGTCTACTCCAATTGATGATGGAACTTCTGGGAGCCATAACTTTTGCACCGTAGCTCCAATTGACTCACCATTTGAACCATTGGAAAGATAAGAATGAGGAAAACATGGTGACATAGCATGGATATTTTCTCAATGAATTTTGACCCCTAGAAACCCAATGGAAGTGCCCTAAATTTAAATTTTAGTAGTGTAGTCTAAAAATAGTAAGTTTCTAGAAATAGTAATTCCTCAAATTCTGTATTATTGTAAATCATGGAAGTCAAACCAATTCATCTCCCTCAAGATTGGTGACCTTCCACATCCTCCCCCACCTTTAAAACATGTATAAATTAAGATGTAACCCAAAATAGAAACCAAACATCTCTTCTCAGAGATAAGCATATGTTTGGGTCTACAAATTTTATCAATAAAACATCTCTTCTCAGAGATAACATTATTTGAATTGTCTTTTTCTGGTTTCTTGAATTATCTTTCAACCAAAGCTTTCAAGTTTTGGATCAGTTCAAAACCCCTTAAACCTCCCTAATACCTTCATAAGGACCCGATTGAGAATATCTTAGAGAAAATGCATCTGAATGCATTAAAATGACTTGGTAAACACTTGGATCACATAGTCAACTCAGGGGAGGCATCAACTATGATACTAGTTTGTATAGACATTGTATAGACAACCCCAAAAAATCTATTTTTACAAGGTTTTGTGGTATTTTCAAGGTGAAAAGTTGATGAAGAGTTAAATATTAATGGGGGAGGTAGTATGAGATTTATTTATATATTTTCAAATAAAAAAAGTTCACAAATCTTCCTAGAGATGGTCCTCACCAAACAGGAAATCTTAGAGTACAAGAAGGACGTGACCTAGTCATCTAAGTGAGGTAAAAGTGAAGGTGTGATCTAATTAGAAAGTCCAAGTCTTAGTATAATGGGTTGGTTCATATGTGAAACAATCTGACTCAGTAAATTGAAGGTTTTATTTAGCTCTCATTGCCATTCAAGTAGTGAATAGGCAAGAGACTAGATTAGTTGTCTAGTAGGCCCACTTAGCCAACAAAATGAGGATGTTCATGGGTATAGAAGGCTAGTATGGAGTTAATGAACCATCATGAAACCCATGTAAAAATATATTGAGGTAATAAATCTCCACATACATGGCCATTATGGAGGATTTAGGCACTTTCTTGAACATAGTCAACTTGTAAAGAAGAGGTGGCCACTAAATGCTGCATGAAGGAGACCTGATTAAACCTTTTCAATGCTTGGTAACTGATATAAGGAGAGGGAATTGGCCAAGGGTGGAATGTATATGATATTAATGGGTCAGAATTTTCTAAAAATTGACTCCAATGCCCCAAAGATGCTCATTCAAGACACCAATAACCCTAGGCAATTCATGGAGGGGTATGGAGACTGCTTATAACTACATATTGAAGGGATTATGGTCATTTATGACCTATTCATGTTCTTACCATGCCATATTATATCTAATCCTTATCCATTCTCCTCTATATTCATATTTTAAGGCCAATATAACTATCCCTCAGTTGGGTGTAATGAAAATCTACCAAATTGTATCTTGAGAACCTTGAAAATCAATAAATAAAAAATTGATTACAGACTTATTTGATAGCATTAGTGTGTTATAGTTTGTTTATTTATAGAAAGTGTGATGTTTATCCTCCATTTAATCTCATCTCCTTCACCTAGCCATTATATTTCCATTCTATGTAGGTCATGTGATGTGTTAGAGTGTGGTAGATGTGTTGAAGGGTAAGTTGATTGATAACACCTCAAGTAAACCTCTTTTCCATTAACTTCAAGTTGGAAATATATTTCATAGCCTTAACATGAAATAATAATAATTATGAGTTAATTAGGAAGTTTGTTTCAATCATAAACCTTTACTTGATTCATAAAGTGTTATTTGAAGATTAGTTAGAGTGGACAGACTAATATTGGGGCATTACCATCTTGAAAATAGGTTTCCTTTTCATGTTTTCATTCTATCCATTTTAACCCCAACATTAGTAGGTCTTAGAAAGTGAGATTAAGAGTATGTACTAGGGGAGTTAGCCCAATAAACTACAGGTTTGGTCCTCCTATAGGTTACCCACAACCTTTGGACCAATCCCATGTTATCCCAATCTTGGAGAGAATTGAACCATCTTCTCCTAAGGGTTCAACTTGGAGTGTTAACAGTTTTGGCACACCTAATGGGACCAACATTTAAGTGAGTTGGAGCATGCACTCACAGACTTGGGTGACATCAAAGATCTTCAATCACTTTAGTGGAAGATTTGTAGTCAAGTTCCATGCAAAAAGTGGTCACAAGATATTCATCAGAAGTAAGGAGATTGAGTTTATTGAGTTATCATTCAAATTTATAGGGATAAATATATATCATAGGTTTAATCCCATCCTACACTCCTTATCTCTCTTAATTTTTCTCAACTACATTGTTGCAAACGCTAAACCTCCAATGGCTAGGCCTAGACTTCATGCCTTTATGTTTTTCAATGGTGGAATCCCCTTAAATATCAATAAGTTTGATGACATACCTACTACTTCCCTCAAAATCCTTCCATATTTCATAGGAGAAAACTCAACTACCCTTATAGAACATATTTCTATGAGGTTATTGACCACTTCCTTGAAGGGTAATGAAATCTAGTGGTATAGGGTTTAACACTTGCATCCATTAATATCTGGGATGGATTTGGGGATCATTTGTGCGAACACTTTAAGGATAGGAGTGACCATCTATCTTTAGTAGAGAAACTCACCACAATTAAAAGGGATCCCCAAGAGATGGTAGATTTCAACTATAAGTTTAAAAAAAATTGGGATAAGATCCCCTTAATGGTCAAGCCCACCCATAATTATGTATTTTTTTACTACCTTAGAGACCTTAATTTTGATGTGGCAGTCATGATATAGTCCATGGGTGGAAACACTCTACTAGATGCATATGAGGTGACCATAAGGGTAAAAAAAGTCTAATCCAAGAAGGTAATCTTACCCCAAAACCCCCCATGCCTTTGTTCCTAGAAATTCAACCCCCTATGCCTACCATTGCTCCCTTACCAACACCAACCAATCATGATCAGGAAAATGTCAATCAAATAGCTAAATTAGAAAAAATTGAAGGGTTGCTCAAGGCCTAAAACAACAAGATATTGGCCTTTAAGAGGCAAAAAATTCCACACCAAATGCCCTATCAATCACTCTTCCAAGCCTCATACCAACCATACCAATACAATAGACTTTAATATTATCCTAATCAACAAGGTCAAGGGCAGATCACTTAGACAAGGCCTTATACCAACTATAACCCTAATTCCATTATTAGTTCTAGATCCCTAGTCCCAACTCAGAATAATTATGCTAAAGAAGGTCAATGGTCTATATAATGGGGAAAACCACCTGATATGTCAATAGATCTAAGTGGCAATGTTTTCCAAGCATCTTTTATGTAATACAATCAATCTCCTCTAACACATGATACTCAACCTCCTACATAACACAAGGAAAGTCCTCCTCTGCCACATGGAGACACTCCCTTCATGACTCAAGCTAAGATTCCAAGTCAACAAGTGATAATTGGAAGTAAAGTACCATCTAAAACTACCTTTGTTAACTTCCAAGAAGGAGAGCATTCATTTGAAAAAGTGGTAGCCAATCAGGGTGGAAATACAACTAAGGTAGACAATCTAGTTATAGCCCATAAAAGGGCTAAGAGAAAGGCAATTAGTGATGGTTTAAGAATTGAAATATTAGCCTCTCCAATATATTAAACACCTCAAGGGACTATTAGTCAAGATGAAAATCCTAATACATCATCAACTTATCATACCTCTATTCATATAAACTCCAAGTGGTAATGTTGCTCCCAAGTTGCAGTCCAAGGCTACCACCTCTCACATTAGTGTTATGGATTAGATGAATAAGGCCCATATTACTATCACTATGTGGTACACCTTTCTCATTATAGGGGAAAAATATCTCCTTCAAGAAGAGCTTTCCAAAATCTATGTCTTAGACAAGCAAGCAACAAAGGTGGGTGTAGTCCTAACCAATTCCAATCTACCTCATGACTCTAAGGCAACCAATGTAATCAAACCCACTCCCTTATATCTCTCTATCATCATAGGTGATTCCCTAGTGCATAACTACATGATACATAGTGGGGCTAGCACTTCTATCATGCCTATGTCTATAGTGGATAAATTGTGGCTAAAGTATGAACCTAATGGAAAAAGGGTTTTACAATTAGATGGGTCTCCTCCTACCAAGACTTTTGGTGTCCTTAAATATCTAAAAGTAATATTGGATATGCTATGCCTATTTTTCACACCCCTACATTTTTCTAAAATCTATATTTTTCTATCATAGTGATGACCTAGTCATGCCATCTTAAATTACAGTCGGGAACCTAGGTCAATTAGTTGTATATTGAGATGCACATTTTCAATTAAATAGGTTGATGATGACTCGTTTATGAATTCATATATATATATATATATATATATATATATATATATATATATATATATATATATTAAGTGGTTTTGAAAAGAATAAATGTATGAATGAATACAATATGCATATGTATTTATCACTACTGAATGTTTGTGATCAGTAATTTGTTTTTTAGTTGATTATTGATTAGATTATGGTACAACATTTTCAATTGAAATGGTAAGACTTTATATGGTTTTATCAGAGGCATTATAAAATTGTCATGATACCATTCAAATATCTACATTGATCCTCAACCCTAAAATTTATATGGATTTATCATAAAAAATATCAGATCAATTTTCAATTGATAGTTTGATCATATTGTGATAATTAATTCAGTATTTTCAATGGCAATGTGCAACATGGTTTGATCAAGATGGAAATGTGTTATTGACTGGTTATAATGATTTTTGGTTAATTCATATTCATTTTACAAGTATATATTTATGGATTGTCATGATGAATATGACATTATATGATTTAAGGTAGAAGTAAAATTTGATATTAATTTTAAAACTTAAATTATCCTCTAAGGATATTTAAGCATCCTAAGGGTTTCTAAGTTTTAATCCTAATGCTTCATTAAGCTAAAGGTCCTCATCTAATGTCATTTATCCTAAGGTTTTAAAATTATATAACTAAAACTATTGGGATCCTAAATGCTCATGGTGATTTTGAGGGTAATTTAGGTGAGTTGTTTCTAGAAACAAAGTTTGCATGGCGTAATATGATTTGTTTATTTTCAAGGATTAATTTCTGCCCAATCTCAAGACTTATGAATGGCTAGTTGGCAAGTTGATGTTAGCTATCTATTTGGTAGACTTTGTGGTATGCTAGTTAGTAGGGTGAGTTAATGTGAAGTATGGTAGTTGCTTCAAGATAAAATAGTGGTTTAAGGCATTTAATGAGATAGATACATGCCTTGAATCTCATAAACTGGTAAGTGTTTTAGTAAGCAAATTGGTTTTTACTAAATTTGAGGGTATCACTAAGTAGGTTGGCAGAATGCTAAGTGATAATATCGATTTGATGAATCAATGGTAAACATGTACATAGGCACATGAAATTACTTCACAAGACTTGGTTACAAATAACATTATTTTCACTATTATGGCTATTATATGAAGCTCTCTTATAGAAGAGACACTCTGCTAGATTAAAATTTGGGAGTTACAGACAAGAGTTTGTGAGAGAAAAGTTACAAGGAAGTGCATACAAGTATGCTAATAACAAAGAGATTAAATTTTGAAGAATAGAATAAGTTGTTTCCAATGGTTTTCTAGTTACATGGAAAGAAAGTTTGATAGAAGTACATTCAAATGAGAGGGGGTGTTATCACTTTGGAGTACACCCTGCTTGAAGATGTGCAAGCACACCTTATCTCCAATTAATATAATGGGAACTTCTCAGAGTGTGGTGAGTTTATGATGAGAAGAACCTCTAGAGAGGGTTGGTTCCCATTGTATCAACTAGAAAGAAGGTGTGCTTGTACATATTTGAGCAAGGTGCACTCCAGAGTGATAATAGTTTTTGGCAAGCTTGGTGGGGCATTTGCACTACACACTAGCCTTTAGAGGCATTCAAAATATTAGTGAAACTTTTAATTATTTAAAGCTTTGTTGTTCCCAAAATTTGTCACTTGTTTTTGTGGACAACATGTTGACCATTTCAATCCTACAGGCCAAAATGGTCTCTTTATTTCTCAAAATGTTCTGATCAGTCAAGTTATTCAATCGTACAAGCCTTTTCAGCTAAGGAAATCACAGGTTCAAAAGGTGGGATTTTGCAAAGAAAAACACTTAAGGCATTTCCTCAAAAATTTTAAGGATGGTTCAATGCCAAGGTTTAATCAAAAGGTTCAATGGTGGGGTTCAATAATATGGAATGAACCATTGAACCGTTGAACCATTGAACTCCACCTCCGACAGGTTCAAAGAGTTCAAAGGTTCAACGAGTTCAAAGCTTCAATGTGTTCAAAGGGTTTAAAGATTTAAAGTTCAAAGTTTGAGCAAATGGTTCAAGTAGAAGATTATAGAAAAAGGTTCAACCGAATGGTGTAAACAATTAGTTCAATGACACATTGAACTTATAAAGAAGACTAAGTGAACACGACTCTTTACAAAACATTGAACCACTGAACTACCAAACCGTTGAACTTTGAACCGTTGAACCTTGAACCATTGAACTCTAAAAGGTTCAAGGTTCAAAGTGGTTCAAAGCAACCAGTGATGTCCCTGTGAATGTCAAATTCAGGGTAATGAAATAATTATTAATTTTTGAATAATGGAGACCTGAGAACAAACTCAGCAACTAGCCAAGGAAGGAGCTGAAGGAGCCAGCAAAAAGCGAGAAGATAGCCTCGAGAGCTTAGATCACTAGTGTTGATGTTTAAAATTGCACTTTGTTTCAGACACCAATAATGGGAAGTTTCAAGATGTGGGACATGTGACTTGAAACAACCTCCATATTTTTTAGACGCTGGTCTCTTCTTTATATCAAGTGTTGGGGGAAAAGGGATAGGAATTTAAATAGAAACACAAATGCAAATAAATAAAATATAACTATGGTGATGTGCCTGAATGTAATTTTGATCCTTAATCCTAAGCACAATGAAACTATATGTAAGATTCAATTACATTAACGAGCAGACGAGGCATGATCAATGTAAAAGATAGAAATAATAGAAATAGAGGCTCGTAGCTTAGACTACTTTCGAAATGATATAGGAAACATCAACAAAGGCACATAACTCTATTTTATTATTAATTCTCTAGCCACATAAAAGGCACAAAAACATGCATTGTTACATAAACTTTACAACTTAAGAAAATAGAGTAAAGGCAAATGATATTCCTAATCACAACTCTAGAAAGTCTAAAACTCTTGACAATAATTTTCTCATAAAATTCTCTCTCCCAGTATCTAATGCTCATTTGGTGATCCCTACACTCCTCTTTATAGCCTCAAATTTCCTCCAAATTGTCTGTGCTTTCCCAAACTTATGGCCCAAATTGAACTCTAACTGAGCTAGAAGTGTCTATCAGAAGATAGTTCATAGATTCTGAAATGTTCTATTTCCCTACAGTTTGCTTACTGAAATAGATACATAGGACACTCTATTCTATTAAACAGAAGAGGACACTTAGTCAATTCCTTGAAAATCTTCTTATTTCTTAGGAGACACTAGAGAATGACACTTGGCATATTCTGCAACACTTTATCAAAGACACGCGACGCTTTCTGCCTTACTTCAACTTTTACTATATCTTTGCTTAGGAATGCTCTGACTTTGACACCTATCACAATCTGATTCTTTGACACTTAATAACTTAACATAAATAAGACTCACTGCATCTCTTACCTGAGCAACATTGAAAAGGGGCATAAGGACAGGTGGCAATCTCCACTTGCTTTAACAAAAGGACACGTGGCAATCTCCACTGCTCTTTAGCTATACTGTGGAAACGTTCAAGACACATGTTAGGCTCCTACGGATGGTGACACTTGGAAGCTTATACAAACTTTTAGAAATAAAACTTAAGACCCACCATAGTCTTTATTCAGTAATGAAAAATGAAGAAGATCTTTCAGATGGTGACACGTGGTGGCTTTCACTGCTTCTGGGAATGGAGTAGAAAGGGGCTCGATAGATGACACTTGGTAGCCTCTGATTGAATGGTTTGGTTGTGCCTTACTGCCTTTCAAAAGGGTACTTGACCCTTTGGTTTTTTGGGATGCTCCTTTGAATTTCCCGATTGTACTAAGCTATTGAACCGATTGATTGAACCAAAAATGGTTCAATGGTTCAATAGTTCAACACTGCATACCATTTACACATGAATTGAGGCATTGAACCAAGGATATTGAGCCAAGGCTTTGAACCAAAAATTGAACCAAGGCATTGAACTGAACATATTTTGGATGCTGACACGTGACTTTCACTCTCTTTAGCTGGGATATGTGGCAGCTTCCATCACTTTTAGAAAAGCAACACTGAGACCTTTTACTATTGCCACTTGGCACTTTCTACCTGATCTCGATACTTAGCCTTTTGAAACCTTCCACTGCAAAGAGATAAAATGTAGGTGCCAATATGTAACTATGGATGCTGATACTTGGCGCATTTCACTGAGTCATTGTGAGATACGTGGCACATTCTGACCAACTCATAGAAAATATGAAAGGTGACTCGGATGATGACACTTGGTGTTTCCACTTGAGAAAAGATGCCTCAGAGGATGACACTTTTCAAATTCCACTTTACCCTGACACTTAGACAAAAATGAATCAAAAAGGGAAAATCGAGCCCATGCTCTGTTTCAAAACTTCGCCATCAAAGTATGCGGGAATAAATTTTTTTAGCATGTAACTAAAAATCAAAATGTGACATAGAGTAATTTCTACTCTATAGTTATTGGTGACCCCAAGGAATTTTGAGCCAACTCAAAAAGAAACCACAACTCCCACTAGATCGAAAATTTCAAAATCATAGCTTCAACAAGGCTATCTGGTAGGTGGACCACTCTTCATCAGATAACCCTTGCTTATTCTGCAATTCATTGAAGGCTAAATCAAGGTTAATGATATCCTTGTGTGAAATTTTTTTCAAAATTTGAATAGTAGCCTTCAATTTGAATTCAAGCTGGGAAACAGGAACCAAGACAGCTTCTATTTCAGGGATTGATGAATCATCCTTGAGATCCTAAAAAATTGTTTGATCATTTTGTTTGGCTAACAGCAATGGTTCAATTTCTTCTACCATCAGTACAGTGTTGTCATCAGGAAATAGAGAAAGAAGACCTAATTATACTAGATCTTCAACATGCTATTTCATTTCATTAATTCCTTCCTTCATGACATCTAGAATCTCCTTGCAACTGTTGGCCATAGAATTGCAACTGAGAACCTCATTTACTCGCTTGGCAGTGACCATTCTATCATTGATTCATGCTATTGAAAATGTTGCATCTGCTACATCATAAATATTTTGCAACAACATTTGTGAGTCTGTTACTCTCTCAGAGACTATAGCTAGAGTATTTACAACTGAACTCTCCACCTTTTTGCACAATTCCTGTGCATTTAGCAGGAAGGTGAGAGAAGGCCTGAGCTGATTAATCTCTGAAGAGATTCTCTTCCACATGGATTCATATAGCTCCCTTACCAGACTTAATACTCTGACACTCTTTAGCCTATTGGCCAACTCTAGTGTCAATTGTGCTATTCTCTGTTGGTCTGCTTGGAATTGGGCTTGTATAGCTGCAGTATTATTTTGTTCACTTAGCAGCTTGTGTTGTAATTAGGTAACCTGCAACAGGTGTTCCTCACACTTTTCTTGCAATGCTACTTTTTTGCTCCTAAGGGTCATCATCGCATCCTTTACTTGTGTGAGCCCTGCCTTTAAAGAATCATTTTGGGCCTAAACTGCCCGGTGAGTCTAAAGAGAAACAATATTTTACAACTGTTTATTTAGATTCTCTACCTCATTGTTTTTGCTATTGTTTTTTTAGGTCAAACTATTACAGTTTGTCTTTTCCTTGGCTAGCTCAGCTTCCATCTTCTGTAGCCTTTTTGATATCTTCAAATAGTCTTTAGTAACTGTAGAAGTGGATTCAGTTAGTAGCTCAACTTTGTCCTATGGCCTGAAGAGTGACATGTCGATGGCCACAACATTCATCATGTAATCTTCTGGCTGCATCTGCTCCATTGGATTTGTTACATTTGGTGACAAATGAGTCACCATCAATTGTTGTTGGATGGGGTCAAATTGTGACTGCAGATGGGGTGTAGCCAAAGCTTTATTCTCCTTGATCTTCTTTTTCTCTCTTCGGGCTTCCCTTGCCTTTTTAGCAGTATCTACTTGGGTCTGGAAGGTAGAAGGAGAGGTAATTTGCCCACCCACAAAAGGATGTCCTTGTGGTAGACCATATTGAATAGCCAATTGTTGGCTATGGGTAATCTGAGGGGAAAGCTTTTTGGGAATAGAGGGAGAGAAATGAGGTAATGTTAAGGCCAGAGGTGGCACAAACGGGGCAAAGTGAGAAATGGGAATAATAGAAGTGGCAGAGGACATCATCTGGCTAGATGAAATCATCATGCCAATGGGAGAAGAAATAGATTGAGAGGGAGAGGGAGGAATGATACTTACCTGAGGAGTAATTATAGTACCCTATAATTGGCACTGTGTGGTGTCTATCTCCTCTTCTGAATCAAATTGAAATTGCACCTTCTTTCATTTCTTGGGTGTCTCTTCTTCTTGCTATGTTCTTTTTCTTTCCACATCTGCTTCTTGTGGAGAAATGGGAATATCTATAATTGGGGCTGATGGGGAAGCTTGTGATGATGAAGGCATGACACTTTTTTACATTTATATGGTGCTGAGAGATTGGGTCCAGATTGATACCGTTACTGCAGCTGCAGTTTGCTCTAAGGCTTGTGACTTTTGACTTGATTCTGCCCTAGCTTCATGCTCTAAACCCGGTGTTGGCAAATTACTTGTCTCTGAGATAGATACAAGGGAGAGATGACACTCATTCCATAGTTCTTCCCATCTTTCATCTGTGTCTACATTTCCAAAAGAATGGGTTATTTGATAAATTTCTTGCCTATATTTCCAATAGGCCTCTATCTTCTCTGTATCCCAATCTTTATTCTTTAAAGCTCTCCTTAAGCTAGATGTCATTCTGACTTTAGGATCATAATCTCTCTATTTAACATAGAATGTCTCCCATGGCCTATTTTGTGGAAGTGGCAAGTCTGTTAACTCAACATAAAATCCAGGAGTGTCTTCCCTAGGATTTTTCTTGGTTTCCCAAAAAGGGCGGCCCTCATGTGCAATTCTGATTGTGACTCTGTTATTTATTATCCAGGAGGCTATGAAATAATTTGGGTCATAAATCCATTTATCCTCTATTAAAAAGAAACCCAAGAAGGCTAGCTTTCTGAGCAACACAACTTCAGCATCTCTGGTTTCCAAAACCATACTAGTTGTTATCCATGGTAGATTATACATTTTCCTTTTCCTCTTCCCAGAGCCAAATTCATTATCAACTATGGATACTTGCCTGGTGACCTTTAGGAATGCTAACCTAAGAGTCAAGATCTTAGGTAGCAATATTGGTTCCCCACAAAAACCATGAACTCTTATAATGATATGGTGGGATCCAAAATAGAAATCGCAAGGAATTGGGTAACTAGCCAGAAGATTTGAAACACTGGGGAATAATCTATCCATAATTGGTTCAGGACTAAGGTGGAAAAAATTAGGAGTGACAAATAATTCCTAGAACTCATATGGGTCACTCGTTTTTGACAAAATGTGTGTCCATGCAGACACATGAATGGTCCTTTGGAGATCAAAATCTGGGTCATACATATTAAGATACATATGTTGGGCAAAGATTTCAGAGTTTTGAAAAAGCACGAGGTGGAAAAAATAGGAAGAATACCTAAACACTCCTTTTGATTTGAAATGGGCCAATTGTTCTACCATCGAGAAAGTAATTTTTTCAAAAAAATCAAGCCTATACTTCAGGGTTTTGTCAATGGTCTTTAGCTTGAAAAGGATAGCCATTTGTTCTGCATACACTACCATATCATCTTTCATGCCAAAGATGAGAGCCATCATAGACAATGCATCTTGTCTAGCCTATGTGAATTGAAATCTTGGTGTAGGGAGTGTGGGTATCGTAGTGTCATCATCACCCATTTGTAACTCAGATCTCAAGAACCTTATCTGAGTGTTGATAGTTGCCCACATTCTTTGCATTTTAGCAACAATGGAAAACATAGCTGTACTATCATGATGTAGGGCTAACATATACTTGATAGCTTGTGGTGTGATTTACACTGTGAATGGGCCTCATTGAATGGTGCATGAAGGTGCATGGAACAAGTCTGCACATAATTCGACCAGGTCGGGGCATGAATGCATCATTGGGACAATGAACTGAGCCAGTTGTGAGGTCCATATCCTCATGGCAAATGTTTAAAATTGCCCTACTCTGGACCTTTGTAGACACCTTTGATGTGCCCCTTCTCTAAGATTTTTGCTATTGGCTCTTTGAAGAATTGGATCCATGATGCCATCTACATAATATTTTATTTTCATTTAATCACTTGCTGGACCAGCTTCAGGAAACCTGGTTTTTGGATAGGTCTTCAATGGTTGTGCATGAGCTGAAGCATACAATTTACTTGCAAGAAACTTATCAAGGGATTCATACATCCCAGCTCCTTGTTGTGAAGATTGTGCCCCCTCCATCTTTGTATCTTCTCTATGGTAACTTGTATGAACTTTTGCAAAATAGAGGCACTTGCACTGAAGCAAGTTTACTAAGCACAAAAAATGCAAGTAGCAGGATATTTTCACATAGATGTAAGAATGTTTGAGAACTTTTAAACTTTAACTCTTGCTAAGAGGTATTTATTGACCTATCAAGTCTCAAATGGCATTAAACTCAGATAACCGTTAGCGAATCCTACTCAATCTTCCTGGGACAATGAGATAGACATGTTATGCAAGTGGTAGCGCAAGGTACCTTAGAGATTTCTAAAGATTTAGGAAACATTCAATGTGTCAAGAATTTGAAAAAAAAATTGAGTTGCCGACAATGTGTTCAAAGAACACTTATTTAAAAGAAAAGCGGGAAAACAACAACGGGAAAACAAAGCAATACAAGAATGGGAAACTATCTAACTATAATACATTAGAGACCCAAGTTAACTGAAATGCTTCAAATAGATTCCATTTACAAGAATATCTTCAGGTTCTCCTTCCATTGATTCTAGCTTGAATGAATTCCTCTGCTTACAGGTGCGAATCTTATAAGGGCCATTCCATAATGCTTCAAATTTAGTATGCTGACCCAGCTTGGTGGCTCTTGCATCCCATTTCAAAACAATTGAGCCTACCACAAAATGAGGATTCGAAGTCCTTTTATCAAAATAGTCCTTAACCATTCCCTGATGCTTAATTAATGAATCATGGGCTGTATCCCTCTTCTCCTAAACTTCTAAAAGCTCTGTAAGTCTAACTTGCATGGGGCCATTTTCCTCAATTTCAATTTTTTTGATCAGCTGGAGGGTAGGGATCTCCAAGCTTAGGGGGATTACAGTAGACTTTCCATATATCAATTCATATGGGGACATTTTGATCACTTGTTTAGGCATGATTATATCAGCCCATAGTGCTAAATTAAGCACTTTATGCCACTCTTTGTGATGATTAGCCCCTACTCTTTTTATGAGCCTAATCAGGGTTTTGTTAGTCGATTCTGCCAAACCGTTACCTTGAGGGTAATAGTTAGAGGAAGTTTTCAGATTTATTCCATGTTTTAATGCAAAGTCAGATACTTTAGACCCCAATAATGCTTTAGCATTATCTGAAATTATGGTGTGAGGAGCCCCAAAGTGAGTAGTGATACTCCCTAGAAAATCTAGGATCACATTTTCTGTTGCTTCCTTAAGTGGGACTGCCTCAGTCCATCTGGTGAAGTAATATATGGCAGTTAATATCCATTTGTGGCCCATACTAGACACTGGATTTATCATTCCAATGAAGTTAAGACCCCATTGAGCAAAAGGTTCATATGCAATTATAAGACTAAGGGGCATTGCTGTATTCCTTCTCATCCACATGTAATATTGACAGGATTGACATTTTTTAACCAGCTAATAACAATCTCCAAATAAAGTAGGCCAAAAATATCTTACCTCACTTATCTTTATGGCTGTGGTCTTTGCAAAAAAATGCCCCCTTGATATTCCATGATGCATCTCATGTAGTATTTTCTTAGCCTCAGCTTTTTCTACACATATTAACAATTTACCATTATAATTCCTTCTAAAAAGGACCTATTCAATTAAAATAAAGTGAACTCCTTGTATCCTATAGTATCTTCTCTTATTTTGAGGGAGTTCTCTCAGATAAATTCCATACTTCATAAAATGAATCTTGCTTGTGATCCAATATTCCTGATCAACCTCTTGTATCTTTAACACCATCTTTGTCTCTCCTTCTAAATTTGTCTCTTCAGGCACCATCTTTTCAAGCCCTTGGGTCATATATTGGCACAAACCCCTAACTCTGACTAACTTAGTGGGTCTGACCTCTATATCATATTCAAGGATCTTAGTAATCTAGTTGGCTCTTTTCTCAGTAATTTCTCCCTCCATGATGTATTCTCTGACACTTGGGTGAGGTACAAGTATCAGAATTTTGCTCCCTGATACCATATGCCTAAACTTATTGAGGGATTTTACCATGGCATATGTTTGTTTCTCTACAAAGTTGTACCTAGTTTCATAATCCCTGAGAGTTCTTGAGAAAAAGGCTATTGGGTGTTCTCCCTCTAGTCTATCATCATTTTGGGTTAAGACAACAACAATACTCAACTCTCCTTCATAGACATACATTACAAAAGGCTTGGGAAAATATGGGTTTTTTAGTACTGGGGCTGTTGAGATAGCCTTCTTGACCTCTTGAAAGGCTTGCCTTCCTTCTGTAGTCCATTTGAAAATCAGGTCTTTTTTTAAAAAGAGTGTCATTGGTCTCACCAAGCTTACAAAATTGGATATGAACCTACTGACAAAATTAATCTTTCCCAAGAAGGACTGAACTGCCTTTTTATTTACTAGAAGAGGTAGGTTCATTATAGCTACAATTCTCTCAAGATCTATGGAAACTCCTTCTTTAGATACTATGTGTCCCAATAATTTGCCATAAGGCACAAAAAAGATGCATTTCTTGGGATTCAGTGATATTCCAAAATCCTGACATTTCTTAAAGACAGATTCTAAATGATCAAAATGATCAACAACATTTTTTGAAAAAATAGTGAGGTCATCCGGATAAACCAGGATGATTTTATTTATAAGTTCCCCAAAGGCTACATCCATAGCTCTTTGGAAGGTGGCTCTTACATTTGACAGGCCAAATGGCATCTTAGCATATGCAAATGTTCCCCATTTGGTAGTAAAAGTAGTTTTGTACTGGTCTTCATCATCCAACCAAATCTGATTATATCCAGAGAAACTATCTAGCAAAGAAAATCTCTCTGATCCAACCACAATTTGTAGAATTTGTTCTATGGAGGGCAAAGGATAGTGATCTTTCAGAGATGCTCTATTTAGATCTCTGAAATCTACACACAGTCTTACATCTCCATTTTTTTTCCTAACTGGTACTAGATTTGATACCCAAGTTGAGTGCTTGATTGAAAAAATTATTTTGGAATCTAAAAGTTTCTACAATTCATCTACCATTAGAGGCTCAATCCTTGGATTTACTAGCCTCTATTTCTATCTGATGGGCTTAGATCCTTCAGTTAGTTATTTTATGTGTTGAATAATGTCTCTATTGTATAATCTAATCTCCAAATCAAATAAGTTTTCTAAGGTGATCAAGCCCTTGGGGAGCTTATTAGTCTTCAATTGTATAATCTAATCTCTATATGCTTCCTTAATTTTGGTTTGCAACTGATCAACAAACTCATCTGATTGTTGTAAGAATGAGAGTACCTGAGAATCATTTTTAAATACTTACCAATTCTCATCATTGTCTAGAATAGTCGGCCTCACTATAACTTTTACTGACTCATTGTTAATTAATAGGCCAATTGCTAGATAAAACCGTGAGCCAATCTGGGCCATCCTATCAGCTTTAGAATTTTGACCCCTAGGGACTATCTTGATATTGAAAGCTTCAAAATCTTCTATTAAGTCCCAAATCCTATGTCTGTAGGATCTCATCCTTACATTTTTGGCTGCTACCTTTTCTCTAATTTACTTTACTACTAATTCTAAATCTCCTTTTACTATTAGATTCTTTATTCCCTTTTTCTTGGCTAATAGGAGCCCATGTACTAAAGATTCATACTCAGTATCATTATTAGTACAAGCAAATTGGAAACGGGTAGCCCTTAGAATTTTCTCACCATTTGGAGCAGTAAGACAAATTCCTGCTCCAGCACCCTGTTTACTTCTAGCCCCATCAAAATTTAAGGTCCAAATTTTTGAATTTTGAGTAGTTGGTGCCTCTTCCCTTAAAACATTTGGGATTTCATGGTCCTCATCAAAAATGACATATGTGCCTAGACCAGTAGAGTCATAGTTCCCATATGGGTCGCTATGCATCATAGCCAACAACTAGTTATTTTCTTCTTCTTGATCATGCTCAGTCTAGTCACCTAACTCTTCAACAAAAATCCTTTCTTCCTTATTTAACATAGCATGATCTGCCTCTAATTTTGATGTTGGTTCATTGGTGATATGATCTTTTGATAGTGGTTCAGATAGAATTTTTATCTTCAAACCGTATCAGGTTCTCAGGATGAGGTGAGACCAATCAAGAGACATATATCCTCTTATTTTTGTTGTAAAGTCTCTGGATAAACATAAACCAAAAATAGGAGGTTTATCTATGACTACTACATCTTGGTTGACAATTATATTGGGACAAGTATATAATTGCAATGGGAGTTGTTTAATTCTCCCTATTATTTGTACTATTTTTCCATCTAGCTGCATAACTCCTTTTGTAAGGGGTTCATATTTTATTTTCAAAGCATCAGCTATTTGCTTAGGCATCACTGTAGTACTAGCTCTTGAATTTATCAATGCATTATGCAAGAGTTTCTTTCCAACTATTAGAGTCAAATAGAAAGGCTCTAGTTTGGATTTACTTACTTGTGCTACATCGTTCACAAAGGCTATTGTCTTCAGAGGAACTGTATCTTTGAGCTTTTATTTTCTAGTAGGTCTTTCTTTGGTAACAGTACCTTTGGGCACTACTTGGCCTTGCAGAGCTTTTTGTCGTAGTGTCTTCTATTCAAGAATAGCCAATATATCCCATATTGATAATTGTGCTAGAGTCTTCTTCAATTGATCCACTACATTTATCAATCCTAAAGACTGAGTTCTTTGAACATAAGGATATCTTGTTTTTTCCTAAATTTGCGCAGGAGTCCCTTGATTTTGCACCGATTGAGGCACTTCTTGTCTGACAGAAGTGTTTCTTTGTCCTTGAAATGGAGGATTATCCATGACTTGACTATTTATAATCTCAGGATATTCCACCATCCTTCTCTTTGATCTAGTGTAATAATCAGATTGCACCTTGGTTTTTTAGAGGTAGATGCTTCGTTCAAGAAAACTGATTCTTCATCTTCAACCCATGAGAACAAAGCATGTTCTAGGGCTATTTCATCCTCTTGTTACAAGGACATTCCTTGCATCTGAGCCACTAAGACTAAATTTTGCATACCAGAAGACTGGTAGGCTTGATTGTCCCTAGAACTTGCAAACTGACCATCCATTCTTCTTTGCTCTACCACCATTTGTTGTAGATTACCTCTAGGACAATCTCTAGGTGTATGAGCATCATTACAAGGGAAACACCAGGCATTAGTATCATCCACATAATTATTTTTCCCTAGAATAATCTCCCTATTTGAATTGGGAGGAATAGTCTGTGAGGGTGTGGGAACTGCAACTAATTGATTTGTTGGCTGATGGTTAGTTTGTCTTAGAGGACCCTGATATTGGTTTGGCTGAGATGAAAATGTGTTTCCTTGATAGCCTTGATATGGAGGGTTAGAGAAAGTATTCTGCTATCTTTTTATATTGATCATCTCATTAGAAAACGTCCTTAGGATATTCTTGATATCATCCATCTCAGATGACTGAGCAAGGATAGGTTCTTTCACAGATGGTTGAGGGTAAGTGTACATAGACACAGGTGGGCTTACAAATTTAGGAACTTCTTGAGGTAATGGTGTTAGGAACCCCTTATCCAATGGAATCACAATTGATTACTTTCTTATAAGCAATTAAACACAAAATTATACCAAAATTATTAAGTAACTAGAAACTTGAGACAACAAAGAATTTGAGAGACAATACACACTCTTGTATTAAATACTACTAGAAGAAAATACAATAAGGAAGATGCCACTTCTTCCTCTACCTCAAAGGCTTTCCACACCTCAAGACCTTCTTCCCTCTCTCTCTTGCTCAACCACAACCAACTCAACAACCTGAGTTGTTATCCCCTCCTTGAATGCTTCAGCTAATATCCTTGAACTTACACCTGTAGATCTCCTTGACCTTGCTCCTTGCTTCAATGCTTTTACTTGCCTTCTTAATTTACAATACATGCCTCATGGGTCTTTAAATAGGATCCCATACATACAAAATTAGAACTCTAATTAAAATAATTAGACATGCAGCTCGTGACTATAATTAGTCTTTAAACATGCAAACACTCACTTCACTTAACTGACTGTTTGTCAACAACAGTTCTAGAACCACCACAGGTGACTGATGTCGGTCCCTGTCTGTCTGGTGCTGATTGACATCGGCCAACTCCCTGCCAATGCCGGTTGCCTTCTGCAAGCATCATGACCGACGTCGGTTATACTACCGATGCCGGTACTTCTGGATCTTCAACAACCTCCCTTCTTCATGTCTGCAACAGTTGAAGCTTTTAGCTCCACACCCTAACAATCTCCCACTTAGAGATAAATAGCTGCAACTATACCTATACCTGTACACCATCTACTTTGTTCCCTTGTCTCTGTATTCCTCTTCAAAGTCACTCTTGAAGACCAACCACCACAAAAACTTGTGATGCTATACCTGTGACTTATGCCAAAAGAATTTTGCTGCTCCCAAATTCTTCATGACATACTTCTAAACTAACTTTACCCTTAGCTCAAAAAACTCCCTATATATGAAACTCTGCAACAAGCAACACAATACAGTAACAGGATAATGTAGCTAATATTATCCAACTTGGTAAAGAAAAAATACAATGGTCAAACCTCCATTGTCCTGCAGCCTACTCAAGACCATACACCATAGCCTTCTATCTCACGTGTCCATCCACTCTCTTCTCTAACATGGGAATCCATCCCTCATCCAGTGCTTTCTTCCAGCTGATAACTCCACCAACAAATACCTGTTTGGTTCTTCTCCAAGGACTCACACTCCTCATCCATGCCAAGCTCCCACTATTTTTGGATTCTACCTACATTGCTTCTTCACATCTTCCTAGTTCTTGACCATCAGTAAGCAATATAAAGAAGGTGAACAATGAATATGAGGTTCACTTACCCTTTCTGACCTCCATATGGGCATTTGAGACTCCTTGACAGCTTGCTGTCCACCTAACATTCATTCTAGTGACTGATCTCAGCCATCTCTCAGTCTGCTCCCGACCAATGTCAGTTCCCTGCACTGACCCTGACTGTCAACATGTTTTCCCTGGCTGATGCTGGTGTCCCCTCTGCCGACGTCGGTCCCTGCCTGATCAATGTCAAACTTCTCTGCTCGACTCTACCGACCCTGCTGGTCTACACATGACCGATGTCAGTATCTACTTGACTGACGTCGAAAGTGACTGATGTTGGTGTCTGTGTGTTCCTTTAAGTGATGAAATCTTCATCTGCGAGCTCATCTTGGATTAAACCCCTGTCCATACTGCCCTACTCAGAATTATTTAGCCCCTATGACTGATCTTTGTCCTTCATCTCCTCCATAAACACCAAGGCTTCTTTGTTCTTGTCAAAAGCATCAAATTTCCTTTTTCTGTAATGAACTCTATCTATGCTTACTGAATCTGAACACATAACTTTTGAATCAAGAATGTCCATTCCCTTCTTATTCATGTGACGAAGCCTATTAAGCCAAATCTTTGAATCTACAACTGAAGTAGATAAACCAGAAGTAGAATCAGTAATACAAGTAGATAGATAAAGAGTACCTACTTTCTTACCTCTTGCTAAAACAAGTGCTCTCTTGATAACATTCCAAGAATCCACTGTGAGGGTTATTGTGCATCCCTCATCACCCAACCTTCCAACAAAAACCAAACTCTGCTTCAGAACTAGGACATGCATGACCTCCTTCAACACCCATGTGTTGTCCATCTGCAATCTCAGCTGCACTTTCCCTTTGCCAACTATTTGACAAGGTGTACCATCCCCTAAATAAAGCACTCCAAAGTCTCCCTGGACATACTCATGGAACAAATCTCTGTTTGGGAATGCATGAAAAGAAGAACCAAAATCTAAAACCCATGATCCTACTTGACTATCCAAAGAAAGTATGAGAGCATCCTGTACCACAATATTTGCATCCTTTGCTTCTTCATTACCTTCATGTTTATTCTCTTTATCCCTCAACCAACACTCCTTATTTGTGTGTCCTCTCTTTCCACAAAACTAGCAGATAACACCTCTGGACTCAGATCTCCTTCCCACCTTCGACCTTGATTTCCCTTGCTCAATCTTCTCTCTTTGCCTTCCCCTGCTTTCTGCACTTAGAGCATTCCCTGATGATTCACCTGTGCTTCTCCTGCATATTTCTTCATTCAAGATCACACTCATAACATCATCAACTTTTCAGATTTTAGAAGCAGATGCAGAATTACTTACTACCATAACCAAACTATCCCAACTTTCAGGTAAAGAACATAAAATCAAGAGAGCCTTTACTTCACCATCAAAAACAATATTGATTAAAGCTAACTAGTTTACCAAACCATGGAAATCACTAAGATGAGTATGTACTGATCCACATTCCTGTATTTGCAAAGTAAATAGCTGCTTCATAAGAAATACCTTATTAGAAGTCGAGGGCTTTTCATATAAATTTGCCAAGGATTTTATCAACTCTTCCATTGTCTTGCACTGTGACAAGTTAGAAATCACAGACGATGCAAGGCTCAACCTTATGGAACCCAGAGCCTTTCGATCAAGAACACTCCATTATTCATCCTTCATATCTGTGGGCCTGCATGCAACCCCACCCAACGGTAAGTACAAATCCTTCTGATATAGATAATCCTCTATCTGCATCCTCCAATGTTGATAATTCTTGCCGTTAAACTTCTCTATTCGTAGCTTACTTTCTTCTGCCATTGCTGAACTCCCACTCAATCAGAAAACCCTATGAATGACCTGTAATCAAACAATAACCTGCTTCCTGCAAACCGTAGCTCTGATACCAATTGTTAGGAACCCCTTATCCAATGAAAGCACAATTGATTACTTTCTTATAAGCAATTAAACACGAAATTATACTAAAATGATTAAGTAACTAGAAACTTGAGACAACAAAGAATTTGAGAGACAATACACACTCTTGTATTAAATACTACTAAAATAAAATACAATAAGGAAGATGCCACTTCTTCCTCTACCTCAAAGGCTTGCCACACCTCAAGACCTTCTTCCCTCTCTCTCTTGCTTAACCACAACCAACTTAACAACCTGAGTTGTTATCCCCTCCTTGAATGCTTCAGCTGATCTCCTTGACCTTACACCTGTAGATCTCCTTGACCTTGCTCCTTGCTTCAATGCTTTTACTTGCCTTCTTAATTTACAATACATGCCTCATGGGTCTTTAAATAGGATCCCATGCATACAAAAATAGAACTCTAATTACAATAATTAGACACATAGCTTGTGACTATAATTAGTCTTTAAACATGCAAACACTCGCTTCACTTAATTGACTGTTTGTCAACAGCAATTCTGGAACCGCCATAGGCGACCGACGTCGATCCCTTTTTGTCTGGTGCTGATCGACGTCGACCGACTCCCTGTCGATGCCGGTTGCCTTCTGCAAGCATCATGACTGACATCGATCATATAGCTGACGTCGATACTTTTGGATCTTCAGCAACCTCCCTTCTTCATGTCTGCAACAGTTGAAGCTTTTAGCTCCACACCCTAACAAATGGCAAGGAAATTTCTAGGAACATGGGCATGGGAGGCCTTGGAGGTAACTTTCTAGCATCTATTAAATGATTCTCAGCTCTGACCGCATATTCATAAGCTTTTGGTAAAGTGTGTCTTCCAAGTGACTAAATCATAACAGATATATCTGAATTCAAAGCCTTAAGATAAAACACTATGGCCATACCTGGTAATGGTCTAGCTGTAATAGGGATTCTGTCCCAAGTCTTTTGAAATATGGAATTGAAGTCAGTCATGGATTCTTGTGGTCCCCTTTGAATGGTAATTAACTGCTGTAACAAAGAAGACTTATCACCCTTCTCTACAAATCTTTCAAAGAAAATATCTCCAAGCTCATCCTACGTAGATATTGAATTGGGAGTCAAGGATCGGTACCATTCCAAAGCCTTCCCTTTAAAAGAAGCCACTAATAACCTTATAGCCACATTTTTCTATGTGACGATGTGTATAGCATAGACATTTGATACATCTTGAAGATGTTCTTCAGGTGTTTTAGAATCTTGCCCACTAAATTTGGATAAAGCTTTCAAGGCATTTACTGGGATAAGATCCCAAGTAGCTGGTGGCACTACCAGTGTTCCAACTTGAATAATTCCTTGGGGGAATAAGAGCTCCCATATTTGCCCTCGGTATTGGTATAAATTGATTGACTCTCCTTCTTGGACTAGTTACCAAAGGTGGTACAAGAATACCTAGATTTACAACAGATTGAGATCTGGTTACTGGTCCATAGCTCTGACTCCTTGTAGCTCTCTGGTTCATATGGTCTTGAAAGAAACTTCAAGACTGGTCCCACCGGGTGTGCTAAAAAATATTGATGTTTAAAATTGCACATTGTTTCAGACGCCAACAATGGGAAGTTTCAAGATGTGGGACATGCAACTTGAAAGAACCTCCAGATTTTTTAGAAGCTAGTCTCTTCTTTATATCAAGTGTTGGGGGAAAAGGGATAGGAATTTAAATAGAAACACAAATGCAAAGAAAGAAAATCTAACTATGGAAATGTGCCTGAATGTAATTTTGATCTTTAATCTTAAGCACAGTGAAACTATATGTAAGATTCAATTACATTAATGAGTAGATGAGGCATGATCAATGTAAAAGATATAAACAATAGAAATAGAGGCTCACAGCTTAGACTACTTTCAAAATGATACAGGAAACATCAACAAAGGCACATAAATCTATCTTCTTATTAATTATCCAGCCACATAAAAGGCACAAAAATATGCATAATTACATAAAATTTACAACTTAAGAAAATAGGATAAAGGCAAATGATATTCCTAATCACAGCTCTAGAAAGTCTAAAACTCTTGACAATAATTTTCTCAAAAAATTCTCTCTCTCAGTATCTGATGCTCATTTGGTGATCCTTGCACTCCTCTTTATAGCCTCGGATTCCCTCCAGATTGTCTGCACGTTCCCAAACTTATGACCCAAATTAAACTCTAACTGAGCTGGAAGTGTCTATCAGAAGATAGTTCTTAGATTTTGAAACGTTATGTTTCCCTACACTTTGCTTGCTGAAACGGATACATAGGACGCTCTATTCTATTACATGGAAGAGGACACTTAGTCAATTCCCTAAAAATCTTCTTATTTCTTAGGAGACACTAGAGAATGACACTTGGCATGTTCTGCAACAGTTTATCAAAGACACGCGGCACTTTCTGCCTTACTTCGACTTTTACTATATCTTTGCTTAGGAACGCTCTGACTTTGACACCTGTCACAATCCACTTCTTTGACACTTAATAACTTAACAAAAATAAGACTCACTGCATCTCTTACCTGAGCAACTTTGAAAAGGGGTATATGGATAGGTGGAAATCTCAACCTGCTTCAACAAAAGGACACATGGCAATCTCTGCTGCTCTTTAGCTATACTGTTGAAACATTTAGGACACATGTTAGGCTCCTACAGATGGTGACACTTGGCAGTTTCCACAGACTTTTAGAAATAAAACTCAGGACCCACCATAGTCTTTATTTAGTAATGAAAAATGAAGAAGATCTTTCAGATAGTGACATGTGGTGGCTTTCACTGCTTCTGAGAAGATATGTGGCATCTTCCACTACTTCTGGGAAGATACGTGGTGTCTTCCACTGCTTTTAGGAATGGAGTAGAAAGGGGCTCGATAGATGACACTTAGCAGCCTCTACTTGAATGGTTTGGTTGCACCTTACTACCTACCAAAAGGGCACTTGACCCTTTGATTTTTTGAGGCGCTCCTTTGAACTGCCTGATTGTACTAAGCTGTTAAACTGATCAATTGAACCAAAAATGGTTCAATGGTTCAACACTGTGCACCGTTTACACATGACCCAAGGCATTGAACTGAGGATATTGAACCAAGGATTTGAACCAAAAATTGAACCAAGGCATTGAACTAAACATATTTTAGATGTCGACACGTGGTGACTTCCGTTCTCTTTAGCTGGGATATGTGGCAACTTCCATCACTTTTAGAAAAGCAACACTGAGACCTTCTACTATTGCCACTTGGCACTTTCCACCTGATCTCAATACTTAGCCTTTTGAAACCTTCCACTACAAAGAGATAAAATGTGGGTGCCAATATGTAATTGCGGATGCTAACACTTAGCGCGTTCTATTGAGTTGTTGTGAGATACGTGGCACATTTTGACCAACTCATAGAAAATATGAAAGGTGCCTTAGACGATGACACTTGGCATTTCTACTTGAGAAAAGATGCCTCAGAGGATGACACTTGTTAGCTCTTGCTTTACCCCAACACTTAGACAAAAATGAATCAAAAAGGGAAAATCGAGCCCGTGCTCTGTTTCAAAACTTCACCATCAAAGTATGTTGGAACAAAAAAAATTCAGCGTGCAACTGAAAATCAAAATGCGACATAGAGTAATTTTTTCTCTACAACTAGGAAGAGATAAAATATAGCAAAGAAAGAGAGAAAGTTATAGAGAATCTAGAAATATTTGTAGGAGAGTTATTCTAGTAGGTGGAGCAGTCCACCAGGTAGATATTAGAGAGCACAAGCATTTAATGGTGTAGCCTATTTTTCTTTGTTTGAGTAAAGATGAGTGGACAGTCATGTAAGTATCATAAAGAGGAGCAGCCTTACCTTTTAGAAGACCAGGTGACCCATGCTTTAGAGAGGACATTTGATATGATTTGAATGGATCTATCATTGCCCCTGTATAGAACTTCCTCTTCCCAATGCATTCAATGCAACATGGGCTATTTTGTGAAAACATGCACCAAAGTCTTTCTTTCTAGGCTATATATTGTAATCTCTCAGTTTGTAAAAAGAGAGATCTCTCTATTATTAGAAGTAAAACTTTGCCCAAATTGAAAGGCATTCTTGAGACTTTGAGCTCAGACTGTTAATCATATTTTATCAAGTGAATGAGAAAGCAAGTGACCTTTCAGACTTTGTGTTGAAATAGCTTATGTTATCTAGGAAATCATTTTTATATCTTTTTCCTAAATATAGTCCTGTCCATTTAATCAAATAAGTAGAACAAGTGGAAATAATTTGAAAGATGTCCTGAAGTTGACTGTGGGAGACTTTGTGCTGCCATAATTGTCTTTAGTTTGTGTTTTATATTTCAAGATATTGGAGACACTTTGAGCTCCCCTTATCCTTCGTAATCTTTTACTATGTTGTAGTTTTTGGTGGAGACTTTGTGCTGCACTTCATTATACTATGTTACTTTGTGCTAAATCAGTAGGATAAATAATGAAAGACTTTGTGCTTTTATGGGTTTATTGTGGATCTAGTTACTACCTAAGAAGAATTCTTGCTATTTGCTAAACATTATTTCTAAAAGAAGAGAAATGCCTTCAGTAATTACACAAGAATTCTCTTTTATTCTGTGAACATCATCTCTAAAAAAAGAGAGATGGATGGTATGATTTCACCCCAGAGTCTATTTTCAGTTTATATTAGTATATTATAGTTTATAGGGAACCTCCCCTTGCTGAGAGGAGAGATTTATCTCATTATGTTGTGGTAACCACACCCATTTTGCCATATAAATCTCATTGTGCTATGGTTGATATACCCATTTTACCATCAGTTAGTTGATGACAAAATATTTACCCAATAATTTATGGTGACTCTATAAGGGAAGAATGCACAATTTGAAGCCTCAAGCTTCAAATTGAAGCATTTCCAATTCTTTTCCATTCTACACTTTAGCAGTCCACGGTATACATGAAGCTAGAGAGCTCAAGGTATTGTTGATCATGTTTTTGAGTTTGTGCAATGAAATAATTTTGACCTTTCTCCTCCACAATCTCACCTCCAGTGAACTAGGAGTTTTCCTCCTATAGACGTTAGGTCCCTAATACCAGACAAAGCTTCTCTTTTTTCTGCTAGCAGAGCTTCATCTATACATACCCCACCAAGATTTGTTATCCCTCCCTTTAATCTTCATATCATGGTAGTCCAAGGTCCTTGGGGCAACACTTTTGACCCTTTGAATCTAACCCCACCTTTACATGAACTACCCCATAGTTCAAAAAAGAATTTTACCAAGTTCTATGGTGATGGGAGAGTTCATCCTGATGAGCATATTATAGCTTTCAGTATAGCCTGTGGTGTGATAGGCATTGAATTTGAAGATATAGTGGTCAGACTATTTGTAGAAACATTGCAAGGTGCTACCATAGACTAGTTTTATCATCTGCAAGCATAAATAGTAACTGACTGGAACACTCTCAAGGCCATGTTTGAGGCTAGGTTCAAATCTGCAGAAGATGCACATGCCTTGTTAGCCCAGCTTACACAAATGAAGAAGGAGCCTCATGAACCCATGCGAGACTTTATTGCTAAATTTGATAAGCTAAGGAATAGGATTCCTATAATTGCTCAGTCGATGCCAAAAAATCTTAAGTGCTTCTTCATCAATTCTCAGCTTCCTAAAGTGAGTTTCCTCTTGAGGCGGGCTGGCCACATAGATCTTACTGCAACTCAGATTTTGGCCACTAAAGTTGAAGATGATCTTATCTTGGTAGGAAAGATAAGAAGAGATCCTAACATAAATAATTCTTCTTCATCTTCTAAAAATTTCTCTACAGGCACCACTGATCCTATGGTGCAAAAGTTGGCAAATGAATTATTAGCTCTGAAAAAGCAAATGACACAAGGGATGTCTACCCCTTCTTATCATGATATACTAAGGAGGACATTTCCCAAATAGTCATATCAAGGTAATGATGCCAGGAATCAAAGGCAACTAAATCGTCTCCCTCCCCTATAGGGATAGCTTGCCATTGAAGCAGCACTGGCTAACTCAGCTATTGGTTATCATGAAGTTGAACATGATTTCTCTTTTCAACCTGAGTTGGACCAAGAAGATGATTCTAATATCTTTGCAAAAGGAGAAGAAGAATTAGCTGGTGACTCCAACATTGGTTTCTTAGATTACCAAGATGAAGCTAGAAGTAAGAGAGAAATGTTTGATAGATTATATGCTATTTTTACTAGGTCCTAGAACTAGTTAACTCAACAAGCTGATAAGGGAAAAATAAGGGAAGAATCTTGACCATTAATTTCAATTGTTAAATGGGGGACTTTACTACCTTTCCAATCAAAGGACCTGATGATCAATAAAAATGTAAGTACCTCAAACAACTAAGCACTTTTTGCTTCAATTTTTCAGACCAGTACCACACCCAACCAAACCCAGAATGATTGACTTCCTCTGTTCCTAGTTATTTTTAGTCATTTGATATAATTAACCATACTAGGAAGACCAAGATCTAAATGTTTGAGTTTAAATACTTACAAGCTAACCCTGAACAGTTGGATAGGCTAGTTGAAAGCATCAAAAGTAAAATCATCCCTATAGGACAAGATGTTTCAAAGGCAACTCATGATCCCCCAAAGAACACATCCACCCAAAACAATCTTGTCATTACTCCTCCTATTGCCCCTGAAAAAATAGAACTTTTCTATGTTTCCCAATTGATAAATGGTTATAAGCTAAACAATTGCATAATAGACTCTAACACCTCTGACAATGTGATGCCTGCCAAGGTGACAGACTCTCTTGGTCTCACCATAACTAAAACTTTTGGGAGATGTTTCTCCATAGAAAACAAGAAAGTGACACTTTTGGGATAGATAAAAGATTCCCAATTTGCATTTGTGGCCTTCCCAAAAAAAAGGATTAAAATGACAATCTTGGTGGTCAACGTTCTAACTTCCTATGGCATTCTGCTTGGATGAAATTTTTGCAAGGATGTTGGTGGAGAATTAAACATGGACCTATCTGAGGTGAGGATACCTGTTAAGGGCATCATGCAAAGGCTACTTTCTGAGAAGGGGTGAAAATAAATTGTCACCTAAACATCAGCCCCTGAAGCTCAAATTCTGTTTGAATCCTTAGGAATAGGTAACTACTTTCTATCTACAGAAGATGTTTCTATTTCATCAAATAAAAGGTCTATACGTGACAATCCAAAAAATTTAGATAATACATCAGAATAATTGGTGGAGCATAGTTTAGATAAAAAAGGATCTTCCCTCTCTAATGAAGAGAAGTCTGAAAGGAGACCAAATTCTAATGAGGTCTAGATTCTAGAATTTGATGGCATTAATTCTTCTACCAATTTTGGAGTTGGAATTGTTTTGATATCTCCACAAGGATATATTTTCCCCTATTCATATAAGTTATAGTTCAGCAATACCATCAACACCACTGAGTATGAATCTTTGTTGCTCTGATTAAAAGATGCTCATGCTAGAGGTGTTAAGCTTCTTCACACCCGAGGAGATGCTGAACTGGTGGTTTGTCAGGTGAGGAACCTGTATCAAACCAAGAATGAAAGATTGTGACATTATCATAATCTGGTGTGGGACTGCCTTGAAATTTTTGAGGCTTTTAGTATTTTTGTGGTGCCTAGAGAGTTCAATGATCATACAGATTCATTGGCTGACTCTGCAATCCTCATGGTTCCTCACAAAGATTTTGAAGGGCACAAGTACACTATTGAGTTGGTGTTTCGACCAAGTGTACCTGATAATGTCGACCATTGGTAGGAATTTAATGGAGATAATCAAAATAGGTGCTTAACTAAAATAGAAGAGTAATGAATTATGGTAGTGGACCGTATTGCTACACATCAAAACCAGGTAAAGAAATTTTTTAACAAAAGAGTAAATATTCATGGTTTTTAGATTAGAGATCAAGTCTTGTTAAGGGGTAAGAGGAGAGAACCAAAAGGAATGCATAAAAAATTTGATCGTAGTGGAGAGGTCCATTTTCCATTCATTGATTAAATGGTGAAAATAGTTTCTTGCTGAAATATCAAGACAAAACACTATTTTCACTGCCTCACAGTGGGTAGCATCTGAAGCACTTCAATCCTTGATGTATCAAATAAGTCTAGTTGTACATTTGTATAGTCTTTGTTTGTTTTGTGTTATTCATTTGGTTTTTGGCATCTCTCTCTTTTTGGATGGCATGACTCCGTAGCCCAATGGCATAGATGAAGGCACTTAGAGTCTAGATTATACTCCCTTCAATTGTTTCAGAGTACAACTGATGGAAGTTCCCCAACTGGAGCCAGCTGTTGTTCCCAAAAATTGTCACTTGTTTTTGTGGACAACATGTCGACCATTTCAGTCCTATAGACCAAAATGGTATCTTTCTTTCTCAAAATGTTCTGAGTAGTCAAGTTATTCAATCGCACAAGCCTTTTTAGCTAAGGAAATTGTAGGTTCAAAAGGTGGGCTTTCACAAAGAAAAACACTTAAGGCATTTCCTAGAAAATTGTATGGATGGTTCAACACCAAGAATTAATCAAAAGGTTAAATGGTGGGGTTCAATAATATGGAATGAACCATTAAACTGTTGAACCATTGAAATCTACCTCCAAAAGGTTCAAAGAGTTCAAAGGTTTAACGAGTTCAATGCTTCAATGTGTTCAAAGGGTATAAAGATTCAAAGTTCAAAGTTTGAGCGAATGGTTCAAGCAGAAGATTCTAGAAAAAGGTTCAACTGAATAGTGCAAACAATTAGTTCAATGACACCTTGAAATCATAAAGAAGACTAAGTGAATGTGGCTCTTTATAAAACATTGAACCGTCGAACTACCGAACCGTTGAACTTTAAATTGTTGAACCTTGAACCATTAAACTCTAAAAGGTTCAAAGTGGTTCAAAGTGACCAATGACGTCTCTACAGACATAAAATTTAGGGTAATGAAATAATAATTGATTTTCAAATAATGCAAACCTAAGAACAAACTCAGCAACCAACCAAGGAAAGAGCTAAAGGAGCCAACAAAAAGTGAGAAGATAGCCCCGAGAGCTCAGATCACCAGGAAGAGACAAAATATAGGAAAGCAAGAGAGAAAGTTACAGAGAATCCAAAAATATCTATAGGAGAGTTAATCTAGTAGGTGGAGAAATCCACTAGGTGGATATCAGAGAGCACAAGCATTCAATGGTGCTACCTATTTTTCTTCATTTGAGTAAAGATGAGTGGACAATTGTGTATCATAAAGAGGAGTAGTTTTAACTTTCAAAAGACTAGGTGACCCATACTTTGGAGAGGACATTTGATATGATTTGAATGGCTCTAGCATGACCCCTACACATAACTTCCTCTTCCCAATGCATTCAATGCAGCATGGGCTATTTTGTGAAAACAAGCACCAAAGTCTTTCTTTAGAGGCATTCCTAAGACTTTGAGCTCAGACTGTTAAAAGAGAGGTCTCTCTGTTATTAGAAGTGAAACTCTACCCAAATTGAAAGGCATTCCTAAGACTTTGAGCTCAGACTGTTAATCATATTTTATCAAGTGAATGAGAAAGCAAGTGACCTTTCAGACTTTGTGTTGAAATTGCTTGTGTTATCTAAGAAATCATTCTTATGTCTTTTTCCTAAATACAGTTTTGTCCATTTAATCAAATAAGCAGAACAAGTTGAAATAATTTGAAAGATGTCCTGAAGTCGACTGTGGGAGACTTTGTGCTGCCATAATTGTCTTTAGTCTGTGTGTTTTATATTTTAGGATATTAGAGAGACTTTGAGATCCCCTTATCCTTCGTAATCTTTTACTCTGTTGTAGTTTTCAGTGGAGACTTTGTGTTGCACTTCATTCTACTGTGTTACTTTGTCCTAAATCAGTAAGGAAAAATGAAAGACTTTGTGCTTTCATGGGTTTCTTGTGGATCTAGTTACTACCCATGAAGAATTCTTGTTGTTTGCTGAACATCATTTTTGAAAGAAGAGAATGCCTTCAATAATTACATAAGAATTCTCATTTATTCTGTGAACATCATCTCTGAAAAAAGAGAGATGGATGGTATGATTTCACCCCAGAGTATATTTTTAGTTTATATTAGTATATTATAGTTTATAGGGAACCTTCCCTTGCTGAGAGGAGAGATTTATCTCATTATATTGTGGTAACCACACCCATTTTGCCATATAAATCTCATTGTGCCATGGTTGATATACCCATTTTACCGTCAGTTAGTTGATGACAAAATATTCACCCAACAAGCTTATTATGAACATTAGGTATCTTTTCAATATTAATTACTTTCAATATTTGGCTTACTAATGGTCTCTAATGGCTTGTTTTAGTATGGATCCATATTATCCTTACTATGATCACTATGACCAACCACACTATGATCCTCATTAGGAGTATGAGGATCTATATCAGTCATATATGCAAGAGTATTGCCCTGATCCTTCTTATGAGCAACCATTCTATCATAATACCTCTTACCAGTCTAATCATGGCCATTTTACAGCTACCCAATTCATATAGTCACTTAAAAAAAAATTAGTGATCCTTGAAAAGCATGCACTAGAGTTATACTCATAGAGCTATTATGGCCAAGATAGCCCTTTTCACTAGATCCATTACGTGAGAGAGTCTTTACAACAAATTTAAGAGTAATGGACACTTGTTGAGAGGGAAAATTGGGGTAATCTCACTAGTGAGATAATGGACGTAGGTGGTTACATTCAAAGTATTGAAGATAAACTAAAACACTTCAAGGAACATCAAGTTCAATCACAACTTTCTTATATGCCATCCATTCCTCCTCAGGAGACCATTCCAAGAACCCCTTTGATTTTGCCAATTTCTTCATATGTTTCTCAATCCTTCCCTTATTGGAGTTCTATCCAAGATAACTATCAAAGAAAGAAGGATATTCTTATGACACAACCTTTTGTTGAGATCACTGACCACTTTAAAGAGAAGATATTCTAGGAGAATATTGATAAATAGATTAGGGAGTTGGAGCTGAAGATAAGGAAAGAGGAGGAGAACTAGAATCAAAAGGTCAAAAAAGAGCCTTTATCTTTCTCATCTTAGAATCAAATCATGGAGTTAAGCAATAAAAAAGGAATAATCAAGCATAATTCAGGATGTTGAATTCAAGAAAGAGATCATTCAACCTTCATTCCTTCCTCCTTAGAAGACTAAATCCTTTCCTTCATGAAAAGCCATTCAAGAAAAAGTGCAACAAGATGAGGTCAAGGTGGTCCAAGAAGAACAACCTCATGAACGAAATAAAGAGGATTCTCAAGAGTTTGCAGCTGATATAGATGAAGTGCAAACAAATTTTTCTTCAAAAGGTATTTATGAGGACAACTCACATAGAGCCATTAGTGAGATGAAGAATTTTCCTGACAAAGATGAGACAAATGCAATAGATCAAGAAATTTCATTTGACTTCATCCAAAAGGTAGAAATATGTGATTGATATGCTTTAAATGGTAAGAATACTAATGAATTTCATTTCCTTTCAATTGATCATGATGAAGAGGCCTTTTGCGATGATTTGGAGAGTTTTTGTGTAACGTTTGATAGTCCATCTCCACCCCAAGTGGAGATTGATGAATGTCTTTTAAAGAGTACCATTATAATTGTTCATTAGGAAAAAATTAAAGTCATATTATAGCCATGTTTGGATGCTTATCAAGGATATAAATACTTTGACAAAGTACCACTTCAAATGGAGTCAAATGAAGACATCAATCCAGGTATACTAGCTGAATTGTCAATATAATCATTGAATGAGAATGTGTCAAATCATGATCAACCTATGAATGAGGTAGAGATAGCACTTTTGATGCAACAAAGAAGAATATGGGAGGAGGATGATTAGATATTAGATCCATATATTCAATCCATATGCCTAATAATGGAAGTTGGAGGCCTAGCTACATCATCCATAACATATGAACATATAATTGATCCCATTTCCAGAAGAGAGCTATCAAAAAGAAATAAATACATTTCAAAGTTCAGGAGTGCCAGCAAGGTGGAGGTTAATTTATACATAATAGATTGCTTGTGTTTCATTCCTCTAAGTGCATATATGTACATGCTTTCAGTAGTTTTTTCCCCTTTTCCTATTTTTGTTGTCCTTTCCTCTAAGTGCACATGTGCACATGTTTGTTGTCTTGTTTGTGTCTTTGCCCACAAAAGATCTTCCAATATTCAATGTATATCTAATTTTTTTTCATAGCCAAAGTTTCTAAGTTATTTGACCATTAGTCTGGTCAACCCCTAAAAGGTGACAAATTTTTTAGTAATTTGACCTATCAAGGCCAAATTATTACTCTTATCATACAAAACTTTCCTAAAATCGGTCATAGCCTTTTAAATTTGGTCAAACCAAGGAATTATGGCCTAAAAAACACTAATTTTGGTTTAAAATGTCAAAAATGGAATTTAAATGGGTCATTATCATTTCAAAATAACATTGTAAAGTTCAATTATGCAGATAATCCATGCATAGAGATCAATTTTGAGAGAAAATTGAACATTCTAAAAGCTACATGTGGTTTTAGCACCTAAATTTTTTTACATAGGGTAACTACCATCTGGAAAAAATTATGAAAAATTTTCATGGCCATTGGACAAGTGGATATACTTGCTTTTTTGTAACAATCCTTAGCATGTTTGTTGGAGATCACCATTGGAGTAGGCATCATTCTGGAGTGCCATAGAGGTTTTTAAGTCTAGGTAAAAGTTTTAAAAGTATGGGATGATATTTTTACATCATAATAAGACCTTTAAATAATGTAAAAACTCTAAATTTTAAGCAGACCATGCTCATACAGGGTTTTACAAGTAAACAGTCATAAAGGCCAAAAAAGGTTTTTTTGAATCTTCAAGAAAAATGTGATTTAAAAGTGTTTTGATATAATGGAACAGATCCAATGATTATTTTTTTAGACATTAGTAAGCAAGTGAAGAGTTATTTTAATTTTGGTGAAATTTTCATTTTTTCAGTTTTAGACACCCTTACTAGCCTCTTGTTTAGATGCTCATATCTTTCACCACATGTGGAGTTTGGATGAAAAATATTAGTGTTTTTTGATTAATAATATTTAATTATAATTCATAAAAAAAAAATTACTATTTTAGTGGTTTTACTTTATGAACAATCATTAAGAGTGTAGGCAGCTCAGAATGTAGTCAAAACCCCATAAGCAGATTTATCCACATGGTAAATTTTTGAATAGAAACCCAAAATTTTAAATGATGTTTTGGGGTTCATTTTTATAGACAAAAATGTAATTTTTTAAAGATTTTGATGCCTTTAATTCATGAACCATCATTTTGAATATTTAGCTCCAAAGCCTGCCTAAACCCTCAAAAAACTAGTTTTGTAAAAAGTTGATTGTATTTCCAAAAAATAATATTGAATAAATATTAAAACTTTTAAAATTTCAATTAAACTCAAATAGGATTCCATAAATTTCAATTTTATGCATAGATATGTGCATATGAGGGTATAAATCATGTTTTTTGTGGAAAAAAGCATGTAAAATAAAGTATAAGACACTTCAATGAAATATAATCAATGGAGATCAAAGAATAAGAATTTTTATCCATCATAAAATTTTATTTTAGTCATAAATAATATTATAACTATCCCAACCATCTCAATCAAAATGGCCAGTCTATAGGAAAATAAAGCAAAATAGGCCTAGTCAACCCTATTGACTGAATGGCGAGTGTTTTCTCATCAAAATAAAATATTTTGGAGATGAATAATTGTTTTTAAAGTGAAATTTGTTGTTTTTTAAGGTTCATTTTTAATGGAGTCTAAATTCCATAAGATAGGCTATTAGGTCTAATTAGCCTAATAGGCTTAATTGGTCAATCAAGTAGGTAAAGAATGGCATTGAAAATCTATCAATTGAATTAATTTTGGAGTTACCAGATGGGATATATGTTTTTTAAGTAGATACATCATTCTCAAGTCAATTCAAAAGTTTCAATTCATGCAAGTTGTGCTCAAGTTGAGTTAACTAGTCCTTAAGGGTCAAATCTCTTTGGTTGACTAGTTTGACTATTTCATGCATCTCCCATGATTTTCATGCAAGATAAAGACTTTAAATAACTTAAGATAAATTTAAAAATGGATTTATCTTCTAATTTACGTCATTATTTTCATGAAATTAATGTTGACAAGTCAACATGGGCCCACCACTTCTCAATTCTATGCCAAAAATGAAGAACATGCAATTTTTGAAGAATCGAAAGATTCTAAAGCCTTAATTTAATTTTTTAAAAAGGATTTTAGTCTTATTTTAACTCAAAAAATACTAATCCTTATATTTTACATGTTAATTTGGCTTTATTTAGGTTTTTATACTTATATATTGGCTTTTTGAAGCCATTTTTCAAAAATTTCGAAAGGCAGGGAAGAAATTGTAATTGACACCATTTATCAAATAAAGAAGATATTTTGCTTATGTTTTTTTTTGGGATCAGAATAGAGTGTATTTTTGATTGTGTACTATAATATAAGTGAGATATATATCTCATTTTTTTAGGTCCTTTCCACATCTACTGTGAAAATCTCACCCTCTACAGGTCATTTGAAGAGATAGGAATATAATTTTGCAATCCAAAATCCTCTCAATCCTTCATCTAAAATACTAATGTTTAGGGAATATTAAAAGACTTCCTATTGATTTATATGTGTGACTTAATTTTAATATCTATCAAAGAATACCAATCATTCAGGTGCATCACCCCATTAGATAGGATTTTCTATTTTAGTTTCCTTATCTTTTTCCATCCAAAAAATCATAGTAGATCAAATTTAATTGATAAATATTAATGGAACCAGCCCTCTTTAGAGGTTATTCTTAATACAAAGTCACCCACACTTTGAGAATTTCAAATTGTACCAACTGAAGGGATGGTGTGTTTTACACATCTTCAAGCAAGGTGCACTCTAAAGTGATAACAAGGGGGTGAATCAATAATGGCAAATAATCCAATTCAATTTACAAACCCTTAAAAATACTTAAGAATTCAATACAAAAATTTATGAAGCATACAAATCATTCATAATAGTGAACAAAGAACATAATGAAAGATCACATACACAACATAAGATCTACGTGGAAAACCCTCTTGAGGAATAAAACCCACTCTCAAACCTACAAACACATGGACTACTTTCCTATAAAATGATAAAAAATAAGAGACTAATCAAGTCCTTCTAATCAAGAACCTTTGATAAATTCCTTTTGACCTACAACCTTGATCAATTCCTTTTGATGAAAGGTATTTAGTGAAACCCTATTTCAAAAGGAGTAACTACCTTGAAGAAAGATCAAGTCCTTTAAACACTCCTTGAGATGAAAACTTCTACCTTAAAATTGATGTCTTTAACACTTGATGATGGAAATATAGATTATCTTATGACTATATAAATTCTCTCTCTTTCTCAAATAAGCCTCTCACATAGGCATCCCATAATCTCTCTCCTTTTTCACTTAAGCAATTTTCATATGCACACTCAGACCTCTTCGTATATCCACAAATTTCAAGAGCACTATCCTAACAGTAGGAACATGAACTATATGTCATACACACAGTAAATTTTTTTATATGCTCATTAACTCAATCAATAGGCACACTATCTATCTTTCATTTCCTAAATCACACACATAAGTATCTCACAAATCTCTCCCAAGTCTTTCACTTGTAAGTCTAGAAACCAACACATTTGGTTTCACTATATATAGAGAGATCATGAATTATCATGTCTAAAATAATCCTTATAAGCCAAAATACATGCCTTCAACCTTAAGGCATCTCACATGGGTCACACTTAAGAATGATCCCCTTTCAAAATAGGCCTAAGTCACTTTTAGCTCCTATGGAGACCCATTCACCTATTTAATACATCTATGAGAAAATCAATAACACAAGACCACTTAAAAATACATAGGTCCACTCCTTATATCCCCTTAGACATCCTCAATTGATCATAATCATTTTAGCTCACCTCTGCATATGCTCAAACAACCCAAAAAAAGACCTTATAAAGAGGAACACCATTACTAAACATATGGTCAACTTCTTAAGCATTGTTCATACTCAAGATAGATTGATCACACCTCTAAAATACTCACAGAGAATTCTCATGGAGTATACAATACTCCATAATATCCAATTCACCATGAAACATCAAAAAAACATTAAAAAAAGATCAAAAATCCTTCTTGGGTCATTTGTAGAATACACAAAAACACATAACTTTGAACATTAATATCTTTGATTGTACATACTTTCAGATCTTCAAATCAAGTTCATTAAATATACCATGGAGTCCTCTTCATCTTTGATTTTTATGATGATAGAATATTTAAATTCTATCAAAATATATGGATAAAATATAGATCTCTAGTTTTTTTCTGTGTTAAATTCAAAAATTTAAAATCAAACAATCACAGTTAACCTTCAAACACAATGCTCACATCTCATGTCCTCTCAACTCAGATTGAATATGCACCATTGATACCTTATGATATTTAATGAAAAGGCACTAATTCTTAGATGTTAAACCTCATTAATGTTTACCTCATCTTGTACAATCTTATAATGTTGACTCCATGTGCTATGTCGATCTCTACAGATAAACCAAGTCTTTAACAATCAATGCTCAGCATCTGATCAATCTATATGAACACCCACTCGCTATTGGATCCTTATATTGTACCTTTGATTATTTATTAAAAATCATGCACCTTTCTTCATCTCACTAATTCTTTAATTATTAGATAAACACACATTGTCGATCTTGATAGAACTTTAACAAGTGCAAAAAATGACTATGGGGACCCTTTCAATATGCATGAGTAGCCATTTTTGGACCTTAAAAACTTTTTCTACACTTTGACATATGATATCAAATTTGGAACAGATGATCTCCTCACATAGGAAAATCCAACCATATATAAAATATCTCCTAGAACACTTGCATGTGTGAGATATAATGCCATAAAAAAAGCCTTCTCAAAAACTTCTGTCATAGAGCCAACTATGTCAAAATTTGTCTAAGAGACCAACTTTTCTCATACATAACTTTTGTCTTGATTCAATGCATGATCTAAAAATTACTAAAAAATAGCTTTAATCAAAACTAAACAAACCCATATGAATAGTTTCTCTTGACATCTTCACACGTGCAAGATATAACACCATCAAAATGCTCACTTGACTCTTCTTGTAATACTTGTAAAATTGGTTAAGTATGGGAAAATAATGGATTCTAACTGAGAAGCCAACTTTATAACTTCATATCTTTAACCATAATTTGACACATGACTTGAGATCTAGTGCATAAAAACTAGGGACTACTATGATCATAACCATATGACCAAATCCATTTGACTCATTCCCATGTGGTAATGATAATGTCATCAAACTGCCTACTTAGATTTTTTTCCATTGGACCCAAAGTGTCTAGATGAAAACTATGATCAACCAGATGAATTCTAATTATGTACACAAACTATAAAATCAAACATAACATCTTAAGGACCTATTACACATGATCCAATCACCATACTCATTCTTGAACATATCTAATCAATACCAAAAATGAAGATCAACCAAGCCAACTTCAAACACACTTGGACAAACACATTACACACTTTGTCATTATTACTTAGGCTATCAGATCACTTCATACACGCACAAAGACACCACCATGACATCACCATAATATCATTGAAAACTCTCCAACAATCTTCCCCTTTATCATTGATGTCAACAAACATCATAGATATCAATATACATCTCATCTTCTCTCTTCAAGCACTCCCACAATAGGAACTTTCTCCCCCTTTGACATAATGACAAAGTGGGAACCAAATTATTTTGAGTACCTAAAAATACCATTGAAATAGGAAAGGACCATCCTATAAATATGATACAAACTCCCCCTTACCTTGAGCCTTCCTTATCTTGTCTTGACAAACTTCCTCTTACTCCATGTCAACACTCTTCTTCACAAGAACATCAATTAATGAAGACATAACACACAAAAAACACTAGAATATAATGAAACTCACCAAGAAACATTTGATAGGGACTCATCCTAATAAATATAAGCAATTTCATCATTTGAGCACCTTTAGATCTCCACACACCATTAAGAACCACCACATAGGCTTACTAGCCTTCTCTCCCAAGACACTTCTATGACCATCAAAAAAGCATAATTCCACTCACCAAATAGGAAAAATGCAATAAACCATATTGATAACTCACCTTTAAACACACATACATTTATTTTTTGGAGAAATTGAACAAAAAGCACATCTTGAAGACTATGCCTATCTAGACTCTTTGTAGCCCTACCTAGAACTTGCAGAGCCCAAATTTTTTTATAGACACATCTTAAAGACATAAAAATTCATATAAAGAGTGATCTTATATCCCCTCTTAAGGACACCAATTTACAATAAATATCTCATCTTCTGTAATATACATCCTTCATAAACCTACTACCCAAATAGGTCTCCCATTTGACAAAAACTTGAATAACTTGAGAACCACAAACCTTCAAATCTATATGAAGCTTGATTTAACAACCCATTTGGACCATTCAACATATTAAGAAACCTAAGACCTCACCTCATAAGGTATACCACTTTTTTAGTAGAGCCCAAAACCCTAAAATCTCAAAATAAATAAAATCAACACAACACCTTCCATTACATGCCCACCTCTACAAGTTCTTGTACACCTAGAAACAGCCATGACACATTTCTAGACCAATATTTGAGCTTCCAAACCATTGGTAACATTGAATTACCATAACCCATTTTAGGACCTTAACAAATCACAAATCCTCCTTTGCCATCTAAGAACCTTCAATCTAACCCTACAAACTATTCTAACTAAAAAATGTCATATCAACACTTTCTTATCCACTTGAAAGGGGTCTCTTAAGAAGAATAAATAGAGAAACCCTTTATACTTAAATGTTATAAAACAAAAAAAACTCCTCATATTCCTTTTCCTCCTTACTTAGTTGATACTTATAGTTCTTCTTCTTCTTCTTTGGCTTTAGAGAAACAACTTCCTCAACTACTACATCATTCTCCTTTTCTTCTATGATTAAATTATCAATACATGGAGAAAACATATATTTATGGCATAAATTTTCATCTAAAGAATCTTTGTTTCACCTTGGATTCTCATCACTAGGCACTTGTTCAACAACAACAAGATGTTCACTTGGATCCATACATACCTGAGAACTAGCTTCAACCAGCAACTTGGTCTTCTCTATGAGCTTAGTTTCTTCATTCCCAACATGAGCAAACAATGAGACCTCTTAGGACTCTTCAAATTTAGAAACATTCTCCACCATATCAAATAGATTTCTTAGATGTGCAGTCTCATCATGACTCATACTTACCACGTTTGGTTTCCATGTATTAACTTGTTTTCTTCTATGTACTCTGGGATCCTGATTGAACTTATTTTGACTTGTAGGCATTTTCTTGTAGAACCTATCAATGTGACCTCTTTGTTCATAATTTAATCAAACCATACATTTTTCAAAAATAGCCAAGAATCTCTTTTTGCCTTTCTAGAGTTGAATAAAATCTTGCAATGTGTCTTATGTCATAACAACTATAACACTCAACATTTCTTAAAGGAAACTCAGCTTCTCTTACCTTAAATGGAAAATGTTTTGAAAAGTGTCCTATGTCATGATCATTGAGACACTCAACCTTTCTTAAACTTTTAAACTGATGACCCCCATCATAGTTCCATGAAAATTCATTCTTAACAGGTCTTCTACATTCTCTAGCTCTATGCCCAAACTAATTACAAGTATAGTAGTAACCATTAAAATTTGCATACCTCATAGAATTTAGCTATCTAATCTGATTTGTCTTTATTTTTTTAGTGTCTTCATTCCTTGTTTGATGATTTGTCTTCAAATGTTGATCCACCTTGTTCACATTAGTCTTCATCTTATCTTGAGTTGTATTCTCTGGTTCTTCTTTGTATCCAAGACTAGTCTTATCACTTGTATGCTTTTGATCATTTAGAATATTATCTAGATCACTTGAGCTATTTTAAAATCTCAAAAATTACATAGTCTTACTAGATACCTTCTCTAATTCAAAAATCAATGACTCATTTTAAATTACATACCTAACACATTCATCTTTTTTAGCTTTTAAGCTTGTCGATAGGATTTCCTTTGTAGATGTGCAATGAATTTCTTTCATGAACTCAATTTATATAAGACCACAAGTGATGGTATTCATTGTCTTAGAGTTGTTCTCAAACAACTTCTTGTTTGTAACACTAGATAGAGGAATAGTAGGAGTTATATAACCATCCAAAATAGATTTACATACATCAAACCCTAGGGACATAATGTATGTCTTCATCCTAACACTCTAAAACATAATTAGATCTATAGTACTTGATTATTAGAGAAACCACCTTGCACGTTCTGACTAGCCATTGTACCTTGGATCACCTTCAAGATATCAAGATTTTACCAAAGGACCTTGCTCTGATAGAAATTGTTAGAGGTATAATCCATTAGGGGGGTGAATCAGTGGTGGAAAATAATCCAATTCAATTTTTAAACCCTTGAAAATACTTAAGCATTCAATATAAACATTTATGAAGCATACAAATCATTCGTAGTAGTGAATAAAGAACATAATGCAAGATCACATACACAACACAAGATCTACGTGGGAAACCCTCTTGGAGAATACTATCCACTCTAAAGCCTAAAAACAGATGGATGACTATCCTATAAAATGATCACAAATAAGAGATTAATCAAGTCCTTCTAATCAAGAACCTTAAATCAAGTCCTTCTGACCTACAACCTTGATCAAGTCCTTTTAATCAAAGGTCTTTAGTGAAACCTTGTTTCACAAGGATCAACTACCCATAAGGAAGATTAAGTACTTTAGATCCTTTTTGAGATGAACACTTTCAACTTAGAACTAATGTATTTAATACCATATTATGGACCTCTAGATTATTTGATGACTGCACAAACTCTCTCTCTCTCTCTCTCTCTCTCTCTCTCTCTCTCTCTCTCTCTCTCTCTCTCTCTCTCTCTCTCTCTCTCTCTCTCTCTCTCTCTCTCTCTCTCAAATGAGCCTCTCACATAGGCATGCCATAATATCTCTCCTTCTTCACTCAAATAGTCCTCATATTCACACTCAGACCTCTTCATATGTCCATAAATTACAAGAGCACTATCCTAACATTAGGAACATGACCTATATTTCATACACATAGTTAACAAACTATTCTACTCATTAACTCAGTCAATAGGCACAATACCTATCCTTTGCTTCCTAAATCACACACATAAGTCTCTCATAAATCTCTCCCAAGTCTCTCACTTACAAGTCTGGAACTCAACACATTTGGTTTCTCTAAATATAGAGTAGTCATGAATTATCAAGTCCATGATAATCCTTGTCAGCCATAATACATGCCTTCACCCTTAAGGCATCTCACATGGGTCACACTTAAGCACAATCCCCTTTCAAAATAGGCATAATACACTTTTAGGTCCTATGGAGACCCATTCACCTATTTGATACATTTATAGGAAAATAAAGAACATAGGAGCACTTATAAATACATAGGTCCTCTCCTTATGTCCCCTTTGACATCCTTAAATGATCACAATCATCTTAGCTCACCTCTACATATGCTCAAACAACTTAAACATAGATGTTATACACTGGAACACCATTACCAAACATATAGAAACATTATTAAGCATTATTCATACTCAATTTATCACACCTCCAAATTAATGACAGAGCATCTTCATAGAGTCTAAAATAATTCCAAATATCCAACTCACCATGGAACGTTGAAACAACATCAAAAAGAGATCAATAATCCTTTTCAGGTCATTTATAGAATAAGCACGAGCACATAGTCAACTTTAAACATTAATATCTTTGACTTTACATAGTTATAAATATTTAAATCAGGTTCATTAGATGTGCCATGGAGTCCTCTTCATCTTTTCTTTTTATAGTAATAGAAAATTCAACTTCTATCAAAATTTATGTACAAAATACAGAGCTCTAGTTTTTCCTTAAGTTAAATTTAAATATTGAAATTCAAATGATAAAAGTTAACCTTCAAACTTAATAATTACATCTTGTGTCCTCTAAGCTCAAATCAAATATGCACCATCGATCCCTTCCAATCTTTAATTCAAAGGCACCAATGCTCAGACATTAAACCTCAATCACATTGACGTTACCTCATGCAATCTTAAAATGTTGACTCCATGTGCTCTGTTGATCTCTAAAGATTAACCCAGTCTTTAAAAATCAATGCTCACTGGTCAATCAAATTTTTATAAACACCCACTCACCATTGAATCCTTATCATATATCTTTGCTCAATTGTTAAACATCATGCACCTATCATCATCTCACTACTTCCTAACATTTTGGAACAATGTGCACCATCGATCTTGCTTAAACTTTAACATGTGTATAAATGACTAAGTATGGGGACCCTTTCAATATGCATGAGTAGCCATTTTTGGACCTTTATAAATTCTTTTATGCTTTGATGCATGATCTCAAATTTAGACCAAATGATCTCCTCACATAGGAGAATCCAACCATATAAAAAAAACTTCTACATAACATTTGTCTTGATTCAATGCATGATGTAAAAATTAGCACAAAATAACTTTTATCAAAACTAAATAGACCCATATGATTGGTTTCTCTTGACATCTTCACACGTGCAAGATATAACACCATCAAAATGCTCACTTGGCTCTTCTTGCCATACTTACAAAATTGGCTAAGTATAGGAAATTAATGGATTCTAACTAGGAAGCCAACTTTACACCTTCATATTTTTTACCATACTTTGATGTATGAATTGAGATATGGTGCATAAATAGGGACTACTATGATCAAAACCATATGACCAACTCCCCTTGACTCATTCACATATGGTAATGGTGATGTCATCAAACTACCTACTTAGACTTTTTTACCACTGGTCCCAAAGTATCTAGATGAAAACTATGATCAACCAGATGAATTCCACTTATGCACAAAATCTCTTAAAGCAAACATAACATATTAGGGATAGATTACACATTCCAATCACCATAATCATCCCTAAACATCTCTAATCAATGTTAAAACTGAATATCAACCAAGCCAACTTCAAGCACACTAGGACAAGCACATTGCACACATTGTCATTATTACTTAGGCTATCAAATAACTTCATCCACTCACAAGGACACCTCCATGACATCACCATGATGTCACTAAAAACTCTAAAATAAAATTGGTTTTTTGTCTACATTTTGATGAGTTATGATAAGTATTAGCATTTTGTTTAAATCACTACATGTTGGTTTGAAAAGATGAAAATCTTAGAATTTTGATGGTTATCATATCATCTCTTTGCATGAGGTATCGATGAAATGGTTTTAGTTTTTGATATATAGTTGTTTATCTCAGTGGATGATATGATAAAATATATGTTTGTTTGTGCAGTTTGAAGTATGGTATTTTTGAAATAGTGAGGCTTTTCTTGCTTGAATATACATACGATTTTGGTTTTTGTTGATAGATTGTAGTGGTTCTTTGAACATACCATTTATAGTTTCTAATCTTTATTGAAACTTTGGGTTTTGTTAAGATGAACTCTATGTGTTTGTTTCATGAATATTATGAAGGGTTCAAATGGTTTGTGTTTGTCATATCATAAATAAATTGTTTTATAAGGTTGTTTGAACATGCAAATATGACTATTCAGTGATGGGTTTGTTTATATTCTGGTATGTTGGGTGTTTCAGTATGTTGAAGCCATAGTTTCATACATATGTTTAGGGTTTTATAAAGGGTGAAATATTTTAAAGTCTAATGGATTTGAAATATTCATGAGTATAATAAGATGGAATGTTGTGGAGATATTTCCATCTACAATTTTGATTTGCATGTATTTTATTTACATAGAAGGATATGTTTTGGGTTTTGTTTCAAAATTGTGAATATGAAAGAACAGCAAAAGAAGTGATGGATAAATTCCTTAGAAAGTTTTTATATGTTATTTTCTCAGTTTAAACATCATGTGAAAGATAGAATGATTTGTTGTGATATTTTGGTCATGGTTACATGAGATGTAATGGTTTCAAAGTGGTTGAAAACTTGATGTTTTAGATTAGTTCTTCACAAAATTTTGAGTTTATTATTTTGTTACAGTTTTGAAATATATATTGAAATGGAATACAATATGTAATGTTTTGGTTTCATTTTAAAGGGTAGTAAGGCTATTTAAAGTTTTAGAATGTTGTGTTAAGATGGGTCTTAGTTTGTAACAATGACTTGGGAAAGGACTCAATGGCTTAGTTTCTTTGTCAAATTGAGAAAAGATATGTGGTTTACTATTTGAGAAATACATATCATGAATGGTCTTTGTAAGAATTTTCTTTTAGTGATGATTGAATAGTTTAGTTTTAGAAATATGTGCAGTTTTTAATTTGATAAAGATATATATTTGATATTGTATTCACATAGTGAAAACAAAATTCAAATAAATATAGTAGAATATTTTAATAATAAGATTATGAGGATATAATTTTATTTTTTGAGTTTCAATTGGTTTTTGATGATATTTTGATACAATAAAAATAGAATATTGTGATGATAGTTGACATAGTTGGAGCAATTTAGTTTTTGTTTTAGTCAATAGATAGTTCAAATATTATTTACTGATAATGGAAATTTTATAAGTGACTGAGTGTTAGATATATAGAAATACAGTTGGGTTTCAAATTAGATATATACATGTTGATTTTTTAGTCATATAATAATCAATTTTTGAATATATTTCAAATTGTATAAGATGTTAGGCTAGGACCAACTTGGTTCAAGTAGAGATAATGATAGCAGAGGTTGGGGAAGAAATTAGAATTTAGATAATGTGAATCAAGAAGTACCTAATAGATAATTTCCTAGATTGGGTTTTAGGGCTAGAAGATTTTCCCCTAGGTATGCTAGTAGGAGAGCCAGGATGTCAATCCATTTTGATGCCACTGACCCTGATTCTAAATTTTTTTGAATAATTTACCCTTCAATCCTATAAACCATAGGGGTAATAGAGGATTTTACAGCCATATATTTGGTGCTAGGTTTCAATCCCATAATAGTTCTTCCCATCAACTAAAAAATACTTCAAATCAGTTGTTTGTTTAGTCACCTACCCCAGAGAGAATCCAACATGTTAATAAGTCCACTCAGCTAGACATTGAAATAGCCCATACTAAGGATTTTGTCAATTTGGCCCTACCTTCTTATTCTGATAAAATCACACCATCTCAGAGAGATCCTATTTTATGGTTTAGGAAGATGAGTTTGAAATATCTTGTTATAGGATGCAAAAAACTAAATCTAAAAAAGCCATTTCTTATTGTTCATCAGACCACCTCCAATAAGCATTCATAGAGCCAAAATGGATCAGACACTCCTAGTGAGATCAAAGTTGTGAAGAATATTAAATTAGAGGTTGATGATAATACAAGCAAGTCAAGAACTAAGCTAATTTAGTTTACAGTAGTTGAGATGGAATATAATAAGTGTGTGAATAAGCAGGGAAAACCAATGGTTGAGATTTTATCTGATTTTGATGACTTTTAGATGTCAGTAGGATAAATTTTCATTTCAAGTTAAACTTTTAAGTTAGTAGAACTTAAGTAATTTTAGAATTGATACTTTAATTTTTAGATTTTGATATTTTGGTTATGATGTTTTGAAAGTACAATAGACTTTAATTTTCTAATATATATAATATGCCTAAGTAATTTTGATAATATGCATTATAGAATTAATATATATAGGGATATCATTAAACTTTGATTTATCTATTCATTTATTGAAATATGTTATTATATTTTATTATTAATTGATTAAGGGTCCCCACCTATTAAGAAATACTCAGTCTATATTCAAATATTGGATCTATTAAGACTTTTTAGTCTCAATTAAACCTTGACTAATAACTGTCTATATTAATTGACTTTTAAAAAGTCAATTAATTAAGTTAAACAAGTAACTAATTAAGGTTAGTTAAAACTTCTTTTTCCAACCAAATTTGAAGCATAAAAGGATATCATGGATTTATTTGAAGAGGAGGAACAAAACAGGTATTGAAGACTTATACATTGTAAAGTCAATCATTTATCTCTCTTCTATGAAACTTCTCTGAGATAGCATGAATTTTGTAGATAAATCAAATGGTATTTTCTCTAATGGTTGAGTAAATTGCTTAGGCAATGCAGGTGTATCCAATTTTATTTGATCATTTATAATAGATTATCTAAAGTTTGTCAAGTTTAACATCTTTTGATGATTGCTCCTTGTAGTCCTATGTGCATAATTTAAGTATCCAACTGAATAATGATTAAAAATTTATTTTTTACAACATTTCATTAATCTATTTAATTTTAAAAGTTGTTTCTCAAGATATTTGTAAATAAAGATGTTGATTTCTTAAATAAAATTGATCTATTTTACTAATACGACTCTCTTTATTGAGACTCGCATGATTTTGTCTATATTGTAATTTACTTTGATTTTGACTTTAACTTAGTTTAATTTAATTTTAGTTTAATATTGAGTTGTTCTAATTTCTTTTCTATTTTTCTTAAATTTTAATTTATTTTGTATTTACTTGACTGTTGTTCTTGATTTTCTGTTTCTTAAATTAATTAGCTTAGTTCTGTTAGTTTTTTAGTTAGATTAATCATTTCAGATTACTTTATTTCTTAGTTTAAGTTAAGCTAGATTAGTTTATTTATGTTTTAGTTTAGATTTAATACTTTGTTTCTTTAAAGTAGTTTGTTATATCATTCTTGGTTTAGTTGTTATCCTATTTTTTTTTTCTAGTTTGTTGAGTTATTTCTGGTTGCTTACTTTATTGAATATCTTTTACAAACCAATTTGCTTCTTGATTCTATTTTACTTTTTTATTCTAGTTCATTATCTTGGTGTTATTTGGAGGAAATTATTACAACATCAAGATTATTACTTAAGAATATATTACATAACTGAATTAGATTTCTTTCTTTCAAGAAATTATCTTGTTCATGGACTTTATTTATTGGATAGGATAGATTATACATTCATATTTGAAATGATTCATTATTTGAAAAGTAAATTTATGAATTATAATGTAATATGTTATATTTAATAATGTATTTATTATTTCCCATAACATTTTCAAAAAACTCACATATTTAGGATTATAATTGAACCTTCATAACCTTACTAGTAGACTGGTATGATTCTAACTAACCTTTGTAATATGTGAAAGGGTTGATTAGTTGATGGTATGATTTTCATCATCAACAAGATTCTTGTCATAATTTCACTATATCTCAATATGTAGTAGTAGTTGACCTCCCTCCCTACTTTGCCTTATGCTTCTATAGGGATTTCACCACCAAAATAGGGGTTATCTCTCTTTTGATTGGTTTTATATGGTTTTTAGGAATATGTATAGGACAAAGTTTAGCATAAGGTGTAAACCTATATCTATATTCCACTTAGATCCCTACATGTTAAGGTGTGGAGCCTAAAAGCTTCACATATGAGCGCATTTAACAGTTTTGGGTCTACACAGTCACCGATGTCGGTCAGGAGAGACCGCCGTCGGTCAGGTGCAGTTGAAGAGACACCGGCGTTGGCAGGGGATCGGCCGACGTTGGTCACAGGCAAGCAGGTAGGAACCGTCATCGATTACCTGTGCGTCTAGAATGTTATTTCCAAGGACAGAAGTAAGTGTTTGCATGATGAGTTTAAGTCTTAGTCTTAAGTTCGCGTTTCTATTATTAGCAAGATTGTTTTTAGAGCCCTTGTTCAAGAGGCTTAACTGTTGGTTGTAAGTGCATGCTCAAGTTTCCTAATTCTATATGTAGAATTATATCTTCTTAACTTTGTGTGGATTATTGTAGTAGTTCATTGTAGTGAATGTTGAAGAATAGTACAGAGTTGTATCAATCCAGGTTGTTGGAATTGATTGTACTTGAGAGAGAGCTCTTAAGGGATAGAGATCTAGAGAGAGATCTTGTGCATCTGAGAGAGGTGTGGAAGAAAGAAGTTTCTTCAATTATATTCCTTTTGTAAAGAGTTTTAATACAAGTTTTCAGGGTGGTTTCTTGTATCTCTTGTTCTTTGTTATTTATCATTCCAGTTACTTGTCTATCTGATTTAATTCCACGGTTTATTGCTTTCATAAGTGTAATCATATTGTTGGTTGATCCCCAACAAGTGGTATCAGAGCCTTGGTTGAAGGTTTAGAGTTTGATATCCAATAATTGGTATCAAAGCTTAGGTTCACTAACAGGTGGTTCAGATCTGTGTAGTGTGTATTGATTACAGGTTGCTCACAGGAGTTTCTGCAGGGATTTCTGTTTGAGTGGGAGAAGCAATGGCAGATGAAAGTAAACTGAGAATGGAGAAGTTCAATGGCAAAAATTATCAACATTGGAGAATGCAGATAGAGGACTATCTGTATCAGAAGGATCTATACTTACCATTAGGTGGGATTGCAAAGAAGCCCACAGACATGGAGGATGAAGAATGGGAAGTTCTTGACAGAAAGGCTCTGGGGTCTATAAGACTAAGTCTAGCATCTACTATGATATCTAATTTATCACAGGCAAAAACAACGGTAGAGTTGATGACTACTCTAGCAAATTTATATGAAAAACCCTCAGCTTCTAACAAGGTATATCTTATGAAGTAGCTATTCAATTTGCATATGTAGGAAGGTGGATCTGTATCTAATCACCTGAATAATTTCCATGGTATTGTAAATCAATTAAGTTCAGTCAAAATTATATTTGATGATGAAATAAAAGATCTTTTAATATTATGTTCTTTGCTTGAAAGCTGGCATAGCTTAGTAATGGTAGTTAGCAATACTGCATCTGCATCAAATATTTTAAAAGTAGAGGATGTTGTTAGTGTTATCTTGAATGAGGAAATTCACAAGAAAAGCATAGAAGAGACATCTGGGAACGCTTTAAGTTTTAAGAGCAGGGGAAAGCAAAAAGAGAAGAGCAAGAAAGGGAGATCAAGATCTAAGTCTAAGGGGAAAGGCAGATCTAAATCCAGAAATGGTAGAAGGCCACAATGCTGGAATTGTGGAAAGATGGGGCACATAAGCAGAGATTGCTGGTCAAAACCTAAGGAGGACAATCAACACGAAGGAAAAGAAGAAGCAAAGGTTGCAGGTGTTGCACAAGATGCTTTAATATTCTCTTTGCACAATAATATAGAATCTTGGGTGTTAGATTCTGGTGCATCTTTTCATGCTACCCCTAATAGGGAATATTTCTGTGACTATATCCATGGAGATTTTGGAATAGTATATCTAGGGGATGATGAACCCTGTAAAATTATTGGCAAAGGTAAAGTGCAGCTGAAAATGCAGAATGGCAACACATGGGTGTTGAGAGATGTGATGCATGTTCCTAGCTTGAAGAGAAATTTGATTTCTGTAGGAAAGTTAGGGGATGAGGGTTGTACAGTAACTGTCACAGTAGAATCTTGGAAGGTGACCAAGGGTGCACTTGTTATGGCCAGAGGTAAGAGAGTAGGTACTCTCTATTTGTGTAATTGTGTTACTAACAATTCTCCTTCTATATTATCTACTTCGGATATGGATGCAAAATTGTGGCACTCAAGGCTTGGCCACATGAGTGAGAAGGGGATGTCAATTCTTAAGTCTAAAGGTAAGCTTTCAGATTTGAAAAGCATGGATCTAGAATTTTGTGAGCACTGTGTATTTGGAAAATAGAAAAGGGTTAGTTTTCTCAAGACTGGGTCTACAAAAAAGAAGCATAAGTTATAGCTTGTTCACACAGACGTGTGGGGACCAGCTCAGGTAGCTTCTATTGGAGGATCACAGTACTATGTTTTATTCATAGATGATGCTACAAGAAAGGTATGGATCTACTATATTAAAAAGAAATCTGATGTATTTGAGACTTTTAAGATTTGGAAAGCTATGGTTGAGAATGAAACAGGGAAAAGATTAAAGTGCCTGAGATCTGACAATGGTGGAGAGTTCTGCAGTTATAAGTTCAACTGGTATTGTTACATGCATGGAATTCGTAGGCAAAGGATAGTTCCTAAAACATCTCAGCAGAATGGTATTGCTGAAAGGATGAACAGAACAATCATGGAGCGTGCAAGATGTATGAGATTGCATGTTGGTTTGCCTTTAGAGTTTTGGGCAGAAGCTGTTGACACTGTAGTGTACCTAATTAACAGAGGACCCTCTACAGCACTGGATGGTGAAATTCCAGAAGAGGCTTGGACAGGTAAAAAGGTAGATCTCTCTTTTCTCAAAGTTTTTGGTTGTGAAGCCTTTATTCACGTAGATAAAGAAAATAGAAAGAAGCTCGATGCTAAGTCTATGAGGTGCACATTTATTGGCTATGGATCAGATGACTTTGGTTTCAAATTTTGGAATCTAGGAACTAACAAGGTAATTAGGAGCTGTGACGTTGTTTTCAATGAAAAAGTGATGTATAGTGATCAGCTGAAGAAGCTGAATCAATCTGGGAAGAGCAATAGTGAATTGGACGAGGTGATGGTCCAAAATGAGCTCGCGGGAAAAAGAAATAATCACTTGCAGGAAAACACAGAGACCGACGTTGGCAGGTTAGGAACCAGTGTCGGTAGAACAGAAACCGAGGTCGGTCATACAGAGACCGATGTCGGTAGGACAGGAACCGATGTCGGTCAGGTAGAACTAGCGTTGGCCAGTAACAGGTCTGGAGGTGACTGAGGTTGGTCACTATCAGAGAATTTGGGTGGATAACGTGTTATGAACGAGTCTCAGACACCCATCGAGAGGTCAGAAAGGGTGAGTAAGCCTCCAATTAGATATTCTCCTTCTTTATTTTATCTATTGCTAACTGATGGTGGAGAACCAAAGAGTTTTGAAGAAGCAATACAGGTGGAGTCCAAGAGTCAGTGGGAGCATGGCATGGTTGAGGAGATGGAGTCCTTAAGAGAGAACCAAACATGGGATTTGGTTGAATTGCCAGCTGGTAAGAGAACACTCAAGAACAGATGGACCTACAGGTTGAAAGAAGGTGAGAATGGACAGATGAGATATAAGGCCAGATTGGTAGTGAAAGGATTTGCACCAAAGCTAGGTATTGACTTTGGTGAGATTTTTTCTCCTGTTGTTAAAATGACTTCTATATGGATTGTACTGTCTTTGGTTGCTGTTGAGGATTTGCATCTTGAGCAGCTAGATGTTAAGACAACGTTTCTTCATGGAGATTTGGATGAGGAAATTTATATGGAACAATCAGAAGGATTTGAGGTTAAGGGTAAGGAGAAGTTAGTGTGCAGATTGAAGAAAAGCTTGTATGGCCTCAAGCAAGCTCCTAGGCAATGGTATTTGAAATTTGATAGGTTTATGACTGAGCATGGCTATAGTAGGTGTCAATCTGACCATTGTGTGTATTTTAAGAGATTTGATAATGGTAGATATATTATTCTATTGTTGTATGTAGATGATATGCTGGTTGCAGGATCACACATGCAGGATATCTCTGAGCTTAAGGTGAAATTAGCTCAAATATTTTCTATGAAGGATTTGGGAGCAGCAAAGAAAATCCTTGGCATGAGCATTAAGAGAGACAGGAAAAATCACAGGTTGATATTGTCTCAAGAAGATTATGTGGACAAGGTGTTGAAACGGTTCAATATGTAGGATGCTAAACCGATAAGCACACCTTTGGCTGGACATTTTAAGTTGAGTAAAGAACAATGTCCTAATTCACATGATGAGGTAGAGTACATGAGTAAGGTTCCATATTCTTCCGCAGTAGGGAGTTTGATGTATGCAATGGTGTGTACTAGATCGGATATTGCCCAAGTAGTGGGAGTTGTAAGTATATGGCCAATCCAGGTAAGGAACATTGGAAAGCAGTTCAGTGGATCCTTAGATATCTGAGAGGAACCAGCAGTAGGCACTTGTGTTATGAAGGTTTAGATACTTCTCTACATGGTTATGTAGATTCAAATATGGCAGGTGATTTAGATGGTAGGAGGAGCACTACAGGATATGTCTTCACTGTAGGTGGAACGGTGGTTAGCTGGATATCTAAGTTGTAGAAGGTTGTTGCCTTGTCAACTACAGAAGCAGAGTATATTGCAGCCACAGAAGCTAGCAAAGAGATGATATGGATGACACGGTTCATGGATGAGCTTGGTAGGGAGCATGGGAGTTGCAAATTGTATAGTGATAGTCAGAGTGCAATTCATTTGGCTAAGAATTCAGCGTTTCATTCAAGAACCAAGCACATACAGCTAAGGTACCACTTCATACGATAGGTATTGGAAGATGGTGAGTTGAAGCTGGAGAAGATCCATACAGATAGGAATCTTGCTGATATGTTAACCAAGATGGTTACAAAGGAGAAGTTGAATCTTCATTCAACTTCTGTTGGTATTCATGATTGAGTTGAAGATGGAGGAGCTAGAAGATGTTGCTGTACAGGTACTGGTGCAGTTGTTTATCTCCAAGTGGGAGATTGTTAAGGTGTGGAGCCTAAAAGCTTCACATATGAGCGCATTTAACAGTTTCGGGTCTACAAAGTCACCAGCGTCAGTCAGGAGAGACCGTCGTTGGTCAAGTGCAGTTGAAGAGATGCCGGTGTCGGCAAGGGATCGGTCGACGTCGGTCATAGGCAAGCAGGCAGGAACCGGCATCGGTTACCTGTGCGTCTAGAATGCTATTTTTGAGGATAGAAGCGAGTGTTTGCATGATGAGTTTAAGTCTTAGTCTTAAGTTCGCATTTCTATTATTAGCAAGATTGTTTTTAGATCCCTTGTTCAAGAGGCTTAACTGTTGGTTGTAAGTGCATGCTCAAGTTTCCTAATTCTATATGTAGAATTAGATCTTCTTAGCTTTGTGTGGATTATTGTAGTATTTTATTGTATGTGAATGTTGAAGAATAGTACAGAGTTGTATCAATCCAGGTTGTTGGAATTGATTGTACTTGAGAGAGAGCTCTTAAGGGATAGAGATCTAGAGAGAGATCTTGTGCATCTGAGAGAGGTGTGGAAGAAAGAAGTTTTTTCAATTGTATTCCTTTTGTAAAGAGTTTTAATACAAGTTTTCAGGGTGGTTTCTTGTATCTCTTGTTCTTTGCTATTTATCATTCCAGTTACTTGTCTATCTAATTTAATTCTGTGGTTTATTGCTTTCATAAGTGTAATCATATTGTTGGTTGATCCCCAACACTACATGCCTAGCTTATCAAATGCCAATTGTACTATCCTAGATGAGGATGAACACCCCAATTACCAATAGCCCATTGAACCATTTGAAGCCATATCAGATTTTCTCCTTAATGAATGGGAAACATAGAATCATGTCTATGATCCATATAAAATTATTGAAGAGGTAGGTTTGGGTTTATATTATAGGCATGAAAAAGGGGCCATTATACCAAGACTCACTAGCACAAGCCAAGATCATGAAGGAGTATGCAATTTTTTTATTTGATGGCTCTAGATCCAAGAATGGAAGTGGGGTAGGTGTCATTTTTGTCTCCCCTTCTAAGAAAAGGTACTTTTCTAGCCTGAGGATTCAATTTAATTTCACTTATAATATAAAAAAATATGAAGCCCTCATCTATTGGTTACAATGGGCAAGAAAGAGAGGTATCAATCTTATACAAGCCATGGGAGATACTGAGTTAGTAGTGAATTAGGAGAGAGCTAAAAGTGAAGTCAAGAACCCAATTTTGAAAGCATAAAAATACAAGGTTTGGAACCTCCTAGAGGACTTTGATGCCTTTGATATTTTCTCCATTCCTAGAGAATCTAATTGAGATGTAGACTAGTTATCAACTATTGGAGCACAATATGACATACCAAGTGGAGTCAAAAACATCAAGGAGTAGTCCTAAATCAAGGTGGTAGTATGCCTTCAATCCCTAAAAATGAGGTGAGATGGTAGGTGTTTGAAAATGATAATCAAATTTCATGTTTCTTGTAGTAGGAGGCAAAATTAGGCTCAAGAAACCAAGGCAAATTACAACATTAGTTTGTGGACCAGATTGTCTAATTGAGGACAAATAAGTTACCTAAGGTTTTGGTGACATTATAAATCATATTTAATGATGATGACTAGCTAAGTAAGGATAAAGTAAGCATATCCACTAAAGAGGAACATTATGAAAAAGTTATCATATTCAAAGATAGGCTTATCAAACTAGGAAAAGTAATCACCAAGGAGGAGAAGGTAGCCTTAATATTATTATGCCAATAAATTTAAAACATTTTTGCTTAGGAATATCATGACTTTAAGTGGTTTGACCCTAGATTGGCTTAGCATACCATAGAGTTGGAGATAGGTGCTAAGTCTATGAGACAAAAAAAAACCAATCAACCCCAAGATTGAGATCTTTATGAGGAAGGAGTTGACTAAGCTCATTAAACACAACATGATATTTCCCATCAAACACTCTTCATGGGTGGAAAATCTTGTGCATGTGAGGAATAAAAATGGGGTGATAAGGTTGTGTGTGGACTTCAAATATCTTAATAAGCTATCACTAAGAGACTACTACCTTTTACCATCTATGGATCAGATTATTTAAAGAGTTGAAGGTTAGAAAAGGTTCTCATTGCTTGATGGATACTTGGGATATAATCAAGTGTTAGTGAGAGAGGAGGATTAACACAAAACTACCTTCACAACCAAGTGGGTTACTTATGCTTACAAGAAGATGCCCTTTAGGCTATCTAATTTAGGGGATACCTTCTAAAGGGAAATGCATGTAGCCTTCCAAGGGATAAAAAATGAGATGGTGCTCATCCACCTTGATGATATCACTATATTATACAAGTACCCCAAGGATCAATTGACACATTTTAGGTTGGTGTTTGATAGTGTAGGCAATTTGGGGTCTCTTTGAACCTATAAAAATGTATCTTTGTAGTCCATGAGGGCAGATTTCTAGGGCATGTTATATAAAAATGTAGCCTCTATATTGACCCTAAAAGGATAGATGTAAAGCTTTAATTATCAATCCCCAAACACAAGAATGGATTAAAGAGTTTCTTGGGTAAAATCAACTTTATTAAAATGTTTATACCTGGATTTGTAGAATTGGTGAGGCCTCTAACTCATATGCTCAAGAAACACAAGGATTCATCATGGACCAAGAAAGGTGAGGGAAGTTTTGAGGCCATCAAGAAGGCCATTACCCAAGATCCCACCCTAATCTACTTTTATTTTACAAAGGACTTATTCATGTATTCCTTCTTTACAAGTGACACTATTTCTGCCATGCTTATGCAACCAAAAAGTGAAGGCCTTAAGCAACCATAGCCTTCTTTATCCAAGCATTAGATGGGTATGAAGAGAGGTATACCTTTGTTGAAAAACATGTACTTATAGTCATGACAAGCCTCAAGAAGTTTAGACACATGGTGTCTAATAATAAAATATGTATTATTGTATTCACCCTAGTATCAGAGACTTCATTTGTAATAGAGATTTGAGTGAAAAGAGGGTTGGTTGGGTGACCAAGTGCATGGAGTATGACATAGAGGTAAAGGGTACCAATTTGGTTAGGGGTAGGGGACTATGTGAACACATTAAAGTAGATGTGAAGGAAGAGAAGGAAGTGGGTTTGGTAGTCCAAGATGATCAATAAGCAATTGTAACTTCATCTCCTTCTAGTTAGACCCAAGACATGGTGAAATTCCTCTAAATAGGAGAATGTCCTATATGCTTAAATAGGACAACAAGGAGGTAATTTAGACTATAATCCATTAATTACATCTAGATTGATGCAGTACTATTCAATAAATACCTTGATGTCATGCTTTTGAGGTGTGTGGAGACTAGTCAAATTAATAAGCTTTTAGGATAGTTTCATGAAGGGCCTATAGAAGGGCACTTTGCATCTAAGGCTATAACATCAAAATCATAAGAGTATGATATTTTTGGCCAAGTTTATTTAGGGACTTCCATACTTGGGTTAGGAGGTTCTCAAAATGTGTTACGTTCACAGGAAGGCAAAGACAACTGCCTTGCCTCTAAAGTGTATTCAAGTTGAGCAATCCTTAATGTAATGGGGCCTAAACTTTGTATGTATGATTCATCCCCCATCTAGTGTTGGACATAAGTAGGTTTTTAATGATACTGATTACTTTACTAGGTGGGTGGAGGCATCTACGCTCATGAAATAAAATGAGAACTCAAATTTGGAGTTCTATGACAACCCAGTGACTAGATTTAGGGTCCCCTCCACCATCATATCAAATAATGAATTATCCTTCAATAGTGAAAAGGTGAGTCAATAGGCCTTCAACCATGGTATATACCTTAGTTATTCATCTAATTATTATCCATAGGGCAATGGACTAGCAGAGTCCACCAATAAGAACTTGAATATGATCATAATAAGAATAATGGAGGACAACCAAAGGGATTGGTATAATAAGTTAAGGACCACCTTATAGGCAGATAAGATTACTACCAAGAGGTCTACTAGTCACTCACTATATGTCCTTATCTATGGAAAGGAAGTAAGAATGCCCATATCCCTAAAACTTATAGCCTTGAAATTTCCACACCAACTTGAATTCATGGAGAGTGATGCAATGGAGGTGAGGATGAATGAATTAAGGGAGGTAGAAGAGATAAGGGATGATGCTATTAATGCCATGTGGTCCAACCGAAATCAATTCAAATATCATTTGATATTAGAGCCTCTTCAAAGACCTTCCAAAAAGGTGATATTGTACTTAAGTGGGATGAGGACCATGCTAAGCTAGGTAAGCATTCAAAATTTGATAGTCTTTAGAGTGGGCCATATGTCATTACCAGCTACAAAGATAACAATGCCTTCCAACTATCCAAAATAAGTGGTGAGTAACTCCCTATCCCTATCAATGGGATGTTTCTTAAGTATTGTTACTAGAATCACAAAACTATCTTGTACATAATAGTTAGTTTCCTTCCTCCAAGTGTTGTTGTACATGCTTTGATAGTTGTTTGTTTCTCCTTGTTGCTTTTTGCTATGTGTCTTTGTTGTTTTTTGTATCTTTTTGTGTGGTTTTTTAATTTGGTTCAGTCCTTGAGGTTTGGAAGGTACTAGTCATGAAATTATACTGCAGTCAAAGAGTCTTCACCTAGGCATGAGTGATAGGCAAAGAGATCCTGGGTCCTCTTGACCAAAAAACATGTTAAGCCTTCAGAGTCACCAGTAATGTTGACTAATTTCTAACCTTAGGCCTATAAAGGAGTAAACCTAAGTCTTGATTACCCTAGTGCACACAAAACTTCACCCTTATCATACCTCTCAAGGAGCTAAGACAATTCAAAGGAAGATAACTAATTATCATGTATAGGATTACACATCTATTCAAGAGGAAGACACTCTAGTTATATAAGCTTATATTCATATAAAATGTCCAAATTGGTAGCTTGTGTGTAGCTTGTGACACCCAATCCACAGGACCTTCTTGCATGCTTTCATGACCATTTTAGACACCTTTTTGCTTATAATTAGTAATCCATAGACTTTTGAAACCTGATTCTACCTTAGCTAGGTATCATTTCTCAGGTCAATCCTATCCCCTAGGTCTTGCAATTATAGGATAAGAGTGACCAACTTGGATTATAATGCCAGACCCTAGCGTGTCTTATTTTGGTGATCCTATCTAATTGCATTTTGAGCTCCAATAATTATTTTCTTCTGGTTCTTATCCTTCATCTTGTTATCCTAACATGAATACATTCAACCCATGACCAATAGATCTCTATAAAATCCCATTCAAAATTAATTAGGAGGCTGGAAAATATTACAAATCAAGAAATAATACAAGCAAAACCACTAAGTAAAATTTCCCTATTCTCTGCATACAACCATATAATATAGCTACAAGCATATCCAAATCATCACACCAGTCCCTAACCACCTCAAACACACTTAGTTTAGCATTTTTGGATCTGCATTCACTATTACACAAAGCACATCAAGTTGGAGAACTACATATGGCTTGATCCCGCTTTGAAGTATTGGTATGTAGGAAGTGTGCCCACATAAGGGGTATGGATACATGTTTAGTGCATCTTACACATACTAACCCCCCCCCCTTCTTTCTCAAATTTTATTAAAGTACAATGAAGTCTAGGGTGTGAAGATTAAATTAGATTTACAATGAGTTCTATAGACTTTAAGTAGTCAAGATTTCATAAGAAGGCTCATAAAAGGATAACAAACAAAACCTAGAAAACTCAGGTCTCTATGAGTAGTTTGGATAACATTGGTAGAAGAGGAAAATAATGTCAGACCCTAGGGTGTCCTATTTTGGTACTCCTATCCTTTCACAAAATGAAATCTAGATCCTAATTTATGACACTGTCACAGTCTTGCATAGCCACTATGAGACCCTTCAATAGCCATTTCAATTTGTTTTAAGCTAAGTCTTATTTTCTCCATATTTATTAGAATTATAGAAAGGTTAAAAATATAGTTAAATTATATAAATCAGTAGTTAAATTATTGTAATATTATTTACTGATTTAGTCAACTTAGACCCTTAACTAAATTAGGAATAAGACTCCAATATTCCCAAAACTATTAAATCATTTGGTAAACCTAACTTACTTTGTTTGTGTATAAAAACCCTAAAAATCCTAGGGAAAATTCCTTCCTAATTTTTATAATATTTTTCTAGTTTTTTACCTACATATTTAAATCAGAAATTCACATTATTTTTTAAAATTCCTTAGTAATTTTAAAAATAATTTCCTTCAAACCCTAGTTGCCTATACTAGGTCCCCATATTTTTCCAGCATTTTTCTAATTTTTTACCTACATATTTAAATAAAAAATTCACATTAATTTTTAAAATTCCTTCGTAATTTTAAAAATAATTTCCTTCAAACCCTAGTTGCCTAGACTAGGTCCCCGTATTTTTCCAACCTTTTTCTGATTTTTCTTGAATATTTAAATTAGAATTCTAGTTTAAATTTTTAAATTTACCATAGAAATTTTAAAAATCATTCATTCAAAACTCTAGTTGCCTATACTAGGTCCCTTTGTCTACTTGAGGTATCACCTTACACTTAAAATTAGATTTCACATACAAAATCAAAAAATGGATTTCAATTATTTCATAACATTTCTTCCAAATAATAAAGAATTTGTACTTGGTCCTATCATGTATATGAATGATGAAGTTTACCATATGTTAATACAAATCCTCATTCTTTGCATTTCATGCTTAGTTTTTATAACATGGGATGATATTAAGAAAGTTATTGTTAAACATGTTAAGATACCTCTTGCCTTACCTCCCTTGAAGCCTCTATCCCATGCCGAGTCATGTTGCATGGTCTATTTTACTCTTACATAGATAACTACCTATCTTCATAGAGCCTAGTTGACACCCTTTGTCCCTCCACTACCTTGACCTATCGATTATCTACACTTTCCTCCTATATCCTCTACTAGTCCTATATAAATAGTAGATAATGTAGTTAGAGCTATTACTTGGCGTGCCACTATGCCTCCCCCACCTAGTAAAGAACCTTGAAAACCTAATATTCCTTCCCATCACAAGCCCAATCTACTTACATAGTCAGATTCACATAGGGCATATGATTTTATTGATCAGTTGAGAAACACACTAGCTAAGATTTCCATGTTAGAACTATTCTGAAAATCAAATGTGTTCAAGGACATTCTTTATCAAGCACTCACTCAAACTTCTATGCCTATCAATTTAGAACCTTCTTATTTTGCATCAGTGGTCAAACAATTAAAAACTATAGAAGACATTATTTCTTTTGATCATGAGAACATGCCTTCTCAGATAGTTATTGATCAGAATTTAACACTCTTCATACAAGCTCAAGTCAAAACCAGTGTAGTTAAGAGAGTTCTAGTTGATAGTGGTTCTGAACTTAATATATTTAATATTACATTCTTACAAACCAAGGGTGTAAATATGGAATCCATGCAAAAATCATATAAGAATATTAGAGGGTTTGATGATATACCATGATACACATTGGGCACCATTGTTTTGGATATCATGATAGGGCCCAAAACCCTCTCTACATAGTTCCAAGTCATGCAAAATCCTCTTCATTATAATATTTTACTTGGATGACATTGGACACACACTATGGGGGTAGTTCCTTCTACTCTTCATCTATGTGTTAAGTTTATCCATGAAAGATACCTATACACATGTCAAGCAAATAACCAACCATTCATATATTGTTGAATTACAAAGTCATGTTTGAATATTTCACTAGATGGGACACCTTATATCATAGTTTAGTCACTACCTCATCACGTTTATCTTGATTAGATACATACATATGAGGTAGGAGAGACTAGAACATCTCATACTCCTCCACTTACAGTTGTGTCTTCAGCTCTAGATACTTAATCAATCATAGTAGTTTTAGTTGTTCCAACTACTATATCTATCATGGTTCTTACACCTATTATAATTATACAATCACCAAAAATAGTTCCAAAAATATGAGTTGATTCTATAAATATAGTTACTTTTCTAGTTATAGATACTCTCACCCAACCTTCATTTTATACTACTATAGTTAATGAGACTCCCATATCATAGTTACCCCTTATGGTAAATTTTAAGTTACCATATGTACATGATGTTGATATAGATTCCCAGGCTACTTGAGATGATGATACGACACACATACTCATAAATGACTATTTGTGTGGATTAAGATTTACACTAATTGGCCCAGGAGAGTACTGAGATGACTCTAGAGCTCTCATTACACATCCTACATCACTCTTAGAATCTCACACTACACTCTTAGATATACTCCACATTTGTGGCCATAGATAGGTCACTTAGCACATATATTTCACATGGTTACCTCTATGGATATAGAGCCAGTCATTCAGATTCAAGTAGGCATCACATAACATCAACCATAAATTATACTATAGATGTTACTTGATCATGGATTAATCACACTACTTATAGTATGAAATAGATCTATTAGCAGGTTATCATGATAAGATGGTCACCCATTTTGTCTCTTTTATAGGATCAAATGACATGATACAAAATCATGTACATATTTACAATAGATATTGGATAAACTATAGGTTTATGGTACTATTCAGATTACATCACCACTAGTACCGACTATGCCACTTCCATGAAAACCATCTACTACCAGAGCTAAACATCTTAGAGGAGACTCAACATCTTCACCACTAGAGCAACATTCAATTCACTATCGATAGGATGATACCATTATGAATGATAAATCTCAAACTACACAAAGAGCATAGATCTTACTGACACCTGAGGAGATAACCACCATGCATACATAATCTATGGCATATGATGATACTTATGATGATGATCTTGAGGCATTTGATGATGGTCATGATCCCTTCCTCCATCTCCATCCCAAATGGGCTCCGTCCTTGAACCCTTTACCCCCTCAAACCTAGTGTTTTATGTTATTGTGTAGATATTACTTTATTCATATGCTTGTACATAATTTTTCAAAATTACTTGTATATAACTTCCATTCAATTACTTGTACATAGTTTCTTTTTGCTTACTTGTGCATAGTTTTTTCAGTGTTTCTTATACATAGCCTCCTCATGATTTATTGTACATAACTTATTTCACAAATAAAAAAACATTCAAATATATCAAAAATCCAAAAACATTCAAATACTTCAAAATACCATTTTTTTTTCAATTGTATGCATTATCCATGCTTTACATTTTTACTACAATGCTAGACTTACATTTTGTTATTCTATGCTATTATTTGTCAATTTATCTACATTACCATTCTTCACTTGATCTTATTTGAGTGTGTACAATGAATTCTATATCCTTGACTGCTTCAGTCTACCCATTGAGGGGGCATCCTATTTCTACATTCAAGACATACATCAATATACCTACCCACCGAGGGCATCTTCTACATGACTACACCATCTAGTTTATGTCATTACTACACCACACACTCTAGTTATCATGATTATGTACATTATTTACTAGTTTATAGAGATTACTCTATCAACACTCACTAGTATATAGCACATATGTCTTTCTTAGCATATACCTAGTCTTGTACTACATGTTTTTCATACTTTCACTTTTTGATTTCATGAGTTAGATACAATTGTATTTCTAGTATTTACATGATTTCCTTCTTTTCTATGCATATCTATATGTGATTTCATTTCTTAGTTCCTATTTTATCTCTTGTGTGTGTCTTAGGACATTCTCCAATGTCCTTTCCTTCTCTTCTTGAGTGTGCCTTAGGTCATTTGCCAATGTCCTTTGTCTATACTCTTCTATGTGCTTGTGGCCCTTGTGCCAATATTAATTGTTTCATTTGTATGTGTATATGTCATTTGAACATGCCTTGTATGCTTGATTTCTAGTTTTAGTGACATGTGCCCATGTACCTTGTTTACTTGGTCCCTTGGCCACTTTTGTATGCTTATTACTTCTTGCCTTGCATGCTTATTTACTTCTCAATTATTTACAATGCCATTATCCACAACATGCATTATATTTATTTCTTATATGCCTTGATGGAAATCATGCTCCATTCCTCCTTAACAAATAACAACTAACCAAACTTCCATTTTTAGTTCACTATATTGCACATGCTATTACATTGTTATATCTATCTAGGCATACCTCTATTGAATTAATAATCTCCATTATAAACCATGATATCATTACTATATCATGTATTTTTATAGAATAATATACTTTTATGGATATTTCTTCTAAGGATAGTCATTATAGGGTCTTCGTTCCTACCCTCAAAAGAGGGGGAAAAAATAAGGGTTTTTATCATAGAGATCAGAGCCTTTAATTGATCAAAAATTAGTTTTGAGAACACCTAGAACAATAACCAAACTTCAAACCAGATAAAAAAACTAGATATACAATTATAATTACATAATATTCTTCAAAATCACTAAGGAGAAGAGCACCAACTTTGGACTACAACACTAGATAGTAGGGTGTCCTATTTCGGTGCTCCTATCCAAACAACAAAAAAACTAGATTTTCTAGAAACAAACATAAAAGTAAGTATAGTTATAATTTTAACAACAATAGTTTAGTTTAGAATCAATAGTTTTAGTATAGTTTTTCTTAGATAATCTAGATATAGGGGAAATCATATGTAACATGTTGGATGTCACTTCTTATTTTAGATACGACATTTGGTATAACTTCTAGATAACAATCCATGTTACAAACACTAGTGATTGGGGAAAAATGTGTGGCACATTTGCTTTTTCTTCTTTATAATTTATGACATTATCCAAGTATTCTTAGTAGTTGCATGCTTTATTCTATCTATAGATGGCTAGCATCATTCCTAAGTAGATTTCACATAAGCCTATTGCCCAATTTCAGAGTGGCTTTCATACAAGCCTAATCTCCACCTTTTTTGAGTGGCCAAGAGTGGCTTAGTTTTTAGCACACATTCAGCTATCCATGCCACATTGTTAGATTAAAAATCATTTATGGAATTTAGGTGCCATCTCATATGACACACATTCATACTAGTATCAATTCATAGCTTTACTTCATAGGGCAATGATGGAGCCAAAGGACTAGCTAGCCTTTGTATTCTTAATCCACCTACTCAGAGGGATTGGACACATATTCAAAACATTAATTAACACACACATGATCACATAACTTCATTTAGTGGGTGATGGATCCAAAGGGCTAGCCTTTGTATTCTTGAGCTCCTCTCAGGGAATTGAGCACTTAGCTTTATTTATGATATTACTCTTGTTGGGGATCAACCAACAATGTTGATTACACTTATGAAAGAAATTAAATGTAGAATTAAACTAGAAAGATAAGTAACTAAAATGATAAATAAAAAAGAACAAGAGATACAAGAAACCACCCTGAAAACTTGTATTAAACTCTTTACAGAAGGAATACAATTGAAGAAACTTCTTTTCTTCCACACCTCTCTCAGATGTACAGATCTCTCTCTAGATCTCTTTCCCTTAAGAGCTCTCTCTCTCAATTACAATCAACTCTAACAACCTGAAATGATTCACATATACAATTCTGTACTGTTCAACACTACTCTCATACAATAAGCTAAAAATATCTATCCTATTATATAATAATTAGGAAACATGAGCATACAACTATAGCCATCAGATGCACCTCTTAATCAAGGGCTCTAAACAATCTTACTAATAATAGAGATGCTGACTTAAGACTATCACTTAATCCTAACATGCAAAAAATCTGTTCTATCCTTGGAAATAGCTTTCTGGACGCACAGGTAACCAACGTCAGTTCCTGCCTATTTTCCTGTGATCGATGTCGGCTGATCCATGACCGATGCTGGCATCTCCTAGTCTGCTCCTAACCGACACCGGTGAATGTATAAACCTGCAACTTTTGCAATCCACTCACTTGGTGAAGCTTTTAGCTCCACACCTTAACAATCTCCCACTTGGAGATAAACAGCTGCACCAGTACCTGTATAGCAACATCTTCTAGCTCCTCCATCTTTAACTTAATCATGAAGACCAATAGAAGTTGAATGAAGATTCAACTTCTCCTTTGTAACTGGCTTGGTTAACATATCAGCAGGGTTCTTATCTGTATGGATCTTCTCCAGCTTCAACTCACCATCCTCCAATACCTATCTTATGAAGTGGTACCTAAGCTGTATATGCTTTGTTCTTGAATGAAAAGCTGAATTCTTAGCCAAATGAATTGCACTCTGACTATCACTGTATAATCTGCAACTCTCTTGCTTCTTTCCTAGCTCTTCCATGAACCATGTCATCCATATCATCTCTTTACTAGCCTCTGTGACTGTAATATATTCTGCTTCTGTAGTTGACAAGGCAACAACCTTCTGCAACTTTGATATCCAGCTAATCGCCGTTCCACCAACAGTGAAAACATATCCTATGGTGCTCCTCCTGCCATCCAAATCACCTACCATATTTGAATCTACATAACCATGTAGAGAAGTATCTGAACCTCCATAGCACAAATGCCTACTGTTGGTTCCTCTCAGATATCTAAGGATCCACTGAACTGCTTTCCAATGCTCCTTCCCTGGATTGGCCATATACTTACTTACAACTCCCACTGCTTGGGCAATATCCAGTCTAAACCATTGCATACATTAAACTCCCTACTACGGAAAAATATGGAACTCTACTCATGTATTCTACCTCATCATGTGAATTAGGACATTGTTCTTTACTCAACTTAAAATGTCCAGCCAAAGGTGTGCTTACCAGTTTTGCATCTTGCATATTGAACCATTTCAACACCTTGTTCACATAATCCTCTTGAGACAAAATCAACCTGTGATTTTTCCTATCTCTCTTAATGCTCATGCCAAGGATTTTCTTTGCTGCTCCCAAATCCTTCATGGCAAATGTGTGAGTTAATTTCACCTTAAGCTCAGAGATATCCTGCATGTGTGATCCTGCAACCAGCATATCATCTACATACAACAACAAGATAATATATCTACCATTATCCAATCTCTTAAAATAAACACAATGGTTAGATTGACACCTACTATAGCCATGCTCAGTCATAAACCTGTCAAATCTCAAATACCACTGTCTAGGAGCTTGCTTGAGGCCATACAATCTTTTCTTCAATCTACACACTAACTTCTCCTTACCTTTGACCTCAAATCCTTTCGACTGATCCATATATATTTCTTCATCCAAATCTCCATGAAAAAATGCTATCTTAACATTTAGCTACTCAAGATGCAAATCCTCAATAGCAACTAAAGAAAGTACAGTCCATATAGAAGTCATTTTAACAATAGGAGAAAAAATCTCACCAAAATCAATACCTGGTCTTTGTGTAAATCCTTTCACTACCAACCTGGCCTTATATCTCATCTATCCATTCTCACCTTCCTTCAATCTGTAGGTCCATCTATTCTTCAGTGTCTTCTTACCAGCTGGCAACTCAACCAAATCCCATGTTTGGTTCTCTTTCAAAGACTCCATTTCCTCAACCATGCCACGCTCCCACTGATTCTTGGATTCTACCTATATCGCTTCATCAAAACTCTCTGGTTCTCCACCATCAGTAAGAAATAAATAGAATAATGAAGGGGAATATCAAATTGGAGGTTTACTTACCCTTTTTGACCTCCTGATGGGCGTCTGAGACTCATTCACAACACGCTGTCTACCCAAATTCTCTAACAGTGACCGACCTCAGTCACTTCCAGGCTTGTAACTGGCCGACGTTAGTTCTTTCTAGCTGATGTCAGTTCCTTCTTGGCTGACGTCAGTCACTATTTGACCGACATCAATTTATGTTCTATCGACATCAGTTCTTGCCTGGCCAATGTCGGTCTCTGTGTTTTCCTGTTTGTGATTATTTCTTCCTGCAAGCTCATTTTGGACCGTCACCTCGTCCAATTCTCCATTGCTCTGCCCAGATTGATTTAGCTTCTTCAGTTGATCACTATACATCACTTTTTCATTGAAAACAACATCACGGCTCTTAATTATCTTGTTAGTTCCTAGATTCCAAAACTTGAATCCAAAATCATCAGAGCCATAGCCAATAAATGTGCACCTCATAGACTTAGCATCCAGCTTCTTTCTATTTTCCTTATCAACGTGCACAAAGGTTTCACAACCAAAAACTTTGAAAAATGAGAGATCTACCTTTTTACTTGTCCATGCCTCTTTTGGAATTCCACCATCCAGAGCTGTAGAGGGTCCTCTGTTAATTAGGTACACTGCAGTATCAATAGCTTCTACCCAAAACTCTAAGGGCAAACCAGCATGCAATCTCATACACCTTACATGCTCCATTATTATTCTATTCATCCTTTTAGCAACTCCATTTTGCTGAGGTGTCCTTGGAACCATCCTTTGCCTATGGATTCCATGCATATAACAATACCAGTTAAAATTGTAGCTGTAGAACTCACCACCATTGTCAGATCTCAGGCACTTCAATCTTCTGTCTGTTTCATTCTCAACCATAGCTTTTCAAATCTTAAAAGTCTCAAATACATCATATTTCTTTTTAATACAATAGACCCATACCTTTCTTGTAGCATCATCTATGAACAAAACATAGTACTTTGATCCTCTAATAGAAGCAACCTGAGCTGGTCCCCACACATCTGTGTGAACAACCTGCAACTTATGCTTCTTCTTTGTTGACCTAGTCTTGAGAAAACTCACTCTCTTCTATTTTCCAAAAACACAGTGCTCACAAAAATTCAGATCTATGCTTTTCAAATCTGAAATCTTACCTTTTGACTTAAGAATGGACATTCCCTTCTCACTCATGTGGCCGAGCCTAGAGTGCCACAATTTTGCATCCACATCTGAAGTAGATAATATAGAAAGAGAATTGTTAGTAACACAATTACATAAATAGAGAGTACCTACTCTCTTACCTCTAGCCATTACAAGTGCACCCTTGGTCACCTTCCAAGATTCAGTTGTGAGAGTTACTGTACAACCCTCATCCCCTAACTTTTCTGTAGAAATCAAATTCCTCTTCAAGCTGGAAACATGCATGACATCTCTCAACATCCATGTGTTGTCTTTCTGATTTTTTAGCTGCACTTTTCCTTTGCCAATAATTTTACAAGGCTCATCATCCCATAAATACACTATTCCAAAATCTCCATGGACATAGTCACTAAAATATTCTCTATTGGGGGTAGCATGAAAAGATGCACCAAAATCTAACACCCAAGATTCTATATTATTATGCAAAGAGAATATAAGAGCATCTTGTGCAATACCTGCAACCTTTGCTTCTTCTTTTCCTTCGTGTTGATTTTCCTCCTTAGGCTTTGACCAGTAATCTCTGCTTATGTGCCCTATCTTTCCACAATTCCAGCATTGTGGCTTCCTGCCATTTCTAGATTTGGATCTACCTCTCATCTTTGACTTAGACCTTGATCTCCCTTTCTTGCTCTTCTCTTTTTGCCTTCCCCTACTCTCAAAACTTAAAGCATTCCCTGATGTTTCCTCTACTTTTAAAATATTTGAAGCAGATGCAGTATTACTAACTGCCATTACCAGGCTATGCCAAATTTTAGGCAAAGAACATAATATTAAAAGAGCTTTAATTTCATCATCAAACACAATATTGACTGAACTTAATTGATTTACAATTCCATGGAAATTATTTAGATGATTAGATATAGATCCACCTTCCTGCATATGCAAATTAAATAACTGCTTCATAAGATATATTTTATTTGAAGCTGAGGGTTTTTCATACAAATTTGCTAAAGTAGTCATTAACTCTACCGTAGACTTTGCTTGTGATAAATTAGATATCACAGTAGATGCCAGACTCAGTCTTATAGACCCCAAAGCCTTTCTATCAAGAACTTCCTATTCTTCATCATCCATGTCTGTGGCCTTCTTTGCAATCCCACCTAATGATAAGTATAGATCTTTCTGATACAAATAATCCTCTATTTTCATTCTCCAATATTGATAATTCTTGCCATTAAACTTCTCCATTCTCAGTTTACTTTCATCTGCCATTGCTTCTCCCACTCAAACAGAAATCCCTGCAAAAACCCCTATGAGTACCCTATAATCAATACACACTAACCAGATCTGAAACACCTGTTAGTCAACTTGAGCTCTGATACCACTTGTTGGGGATCAACCAACAATGTTGATTACACTTATAAAAGTAATTAAATGCGGAATTAAACCAGAAAGATAAGTAACTAGAATGATAAATAGCAAAGAACAAGAGATACAAGAAACCACCCTGAAAACTTGTATTAAACTCTTTACAAAAGGAATACAATTGAAAAAACTTCTTTTCTTCCACACCTCTCTCAAATGTATAGATCTCTCTTTAGATCTCTTTCCCTCAAGAGCTCTCTCTCTCAATTACAATCAACTCCAAGAACCTGGAATGATTCACATATACAATTCTATACTGTTCAACACTACTCTCATACAATAAGCTAAGAAGATCTATCCTATTATATAATAATTAGGAAACATGAGCATACAACTACAGCCATCAAATGCACCTCCTAATCAAGGGCTCTAAATAGTATTACTAATAATAGAGATGCAGACTTAAGACTATCACTTAATCCTAACATGCAAACAATCTGTTCTGTCCTCAAAAATAGCTTTCTGGATGCATAGGTAACCGACGTCGGTTCCTGCCTATTTGCCTGTGACAGATGTCAGCCGATCCATGACTAACACTGACATCTCCTGGTCTACTCTTGACCAACGTCAGTCGCTCCTAACCGACACTGATGACTATATAAACCTGCAACTTCTGTAATCTGCTCACTTGGTGAAGCTTTTAGCTCCACACCTTAACAACTCTTGGTACAACATCATTCAACACATACCCAACATCACTTAGCATCACAATAGGTTTTTTATTGGTTCATGTACCCAATGAGGTGTATTCATTCCTTTATATTCCTCTCTTTTACCTAGCTTTTGTCTATTTTTAATTTAGACATAGTGTGTCTAGTAAGAATTGATCTACTCCTGGTTTTCTTTTGTAGAGTTACACTTCATGATGTTCTCTCTCTATGCACACCCAACATCACACAGCTTCATGAGCTTCACCCTTGCAAGTAAGTTTAGGTACGCTTTCTACTTTTCCTTTATCTTAGTATTTCACTTTGTTACATCACTAGAATAAAGTGGGTGAAAATTTAGTCATATAAAATGTCCAAATTAGTAGTTTGAGTGTGGCTTATAACAGCCAATTCATAAGAACTTATTGCATGCTTTCATGACCCTTATAGACACCCTTTTGCTTATAACTAGTCATCCATAGACTTCTAAAACTTGATTCCACTTCAGTTAGGAATTATTTCCTAGGCCAATCCTATCCCCCCAGGTCTCGTACTTGTAGGATAGGAGCACCCAACATGTACTATAGAACTAAACCCTAAGGTGTCCTATTTTAGTGCTCCTATCTAATTGCATTTTGAGGTCCAACAATTATTTCGTTCTAGTTCTTATCCTTCATCTTATTGGTCTAGTGTGAATACATTCGACTCATGACCAATAGATCTTTATAAAAGCCCACTCAAAGTTCATTTAGGAGGTTGAAAAATATTACAAAGAAAGCAAGAATATAATTAAAACCACTAAGGAAAATTTCCCTATTATTTGCATATAGCCATCCAATACAAATATAAACATATCCAAATCCTCACACCAATCCCTAGCCACCTCAAGAATACCCAATTTAATATTTTTGCATCCACATTCACTATTACACAAAGCACATCAAGTGGGAGAACTACAAATGGCTTGATCCCTTTTCAAATTATTGGTATGTAGGTAGCATGCCCACATAAGGGGTGTGGATACATGTTCAATGCATCTTACACACACTAACCCCCCTTCCTTCTCAAGTTTTATCAAAGCATAATTAATTCTAGGGTTTTAAGATTAAATCAGCTCTATAAGAAGTTCTGTTTACTTTCAGTAGTTGAGATTTCATAGGCAAGCTCACATAGGGACATTGAACAAAACCTAGAAAACTTAGGTCTCTATGAGTAGTTTGGATAATAGTGATAGAAGAGGATAATAACCCCAAACCCTAGGGTGTCTTATTTTATTGCTCATGTCCTTTCACAAAATGAAAGCTAGACCTTGATTTGTGACACTGTCCCAGTCTTGCATAGCCAATATCAGACCTTACAATAGCCATTTTAATTTTTTAAAGCTAAGTCTTATTTTTTCCATATTTTTTATTATTTATAGAAAGGTTAAAAATATATTTAAATTATACAAATTAGTATTTAAATTATTGCAATATTATTTACTGATTAGTCAAATTAAACCCTTAACTAAATTAGAAATAAGAATCCAGTATTCCCAAAATTCTTAAATCAAAGTTGAAAGTGTTTTCCATTAGTGTTTTCCATGAGCTCATTAATCACACAATAGCTACCATCCATCATGAAGAACATGATATTGCATAAGTGACAAAAGACAAGCACAAATCATTAAAATAAGATGAAGAACAATATGATTTTGAGAGCATGCCAAGTCATCAACTTGATGCTAAAAATGAAGCAATTGTGATTGATCAATATGAGATACCAAAATATGATTTACATCCTTATGATCATAGTTAATAAATTCCAATTACACATTAGCTTCATGAGAATAAATATTTAGATTTGTTTGACATATTTCATTAAGGTTATTCTTTATTTGAATGTGGTTCAGTGTAGGTTGAGAGAAGTCCTATCATCAATTAAGAAGTAATTGTTTTCTCGAGAGATGACATGTTTGATCATCTCAAGCATGGTTATCAAATTTTCTCTTCAACTTTAGACATCTCTCTACTTTTAGAAGCTGAGTATGAACACAAATGGCCTCAAGAAGTCATAAAATTAGATCTGTCTCTCTTAGAGGTTAACCTTGTAGATATGACAAAGGAGATACATCAAGCTAGTCTATAGGATCATGATTAACAATTCATTAATAAATAATAATTGAAGAAGTACACAAATCTGTGAGAAGTATGACTGGGTCTTGGATCCATATCTTTAATACATGTACCTAAAATTGGAAGTAGGAGGCCTAACTCCATTAATAAGAAGACATGAACATCCAATTCCTCTAATCTACAAGAAGAGGTTGCCAAAAGATGGCAAACATGCTTTAAGGTTCTATGGTGGACCAAATAGTTTTCCATTTGATCTTGCAGGAAAGTTTATAATTTTAGGTTAGTAGGTTTACTTTATTTTAATACATGAATAACACAGGTATTAGTTTTCTTCCATTCTATTGTGTTTGTCTTATTTTACCATTTTCCATAGGTTAGTTGTCTTTCTTTCCTAGTCAGTTATTGTTTCTAGTTTGTGTTTGTGTCTATTTGTTTGTGTTGTGTCAGTGCTTACAAGTTTTCCTAGTTTATGTGTGTTTTCCAAGTCTGATATAGTCTAAGGATTCTAAATTTTCTTGACCAATAGGATGGTCAACACCTAAGAGTCATCAAAAATGTTGGTAGTTTGGCCTTTCAAGGCCAAATACCAACCCCTATAATCCAAAACTTTTCAATATCATGTCAGTAGCCTTGCCAAACTAGTCAAACAAGTGTATTTTAGCCTAAATGAGTAATTTTTGGTGGTTAAATTTAAAAATTAATTAAAAAATGTCATTAATTATCCTAAAAATCATTTAAATATGTTTTAAAACATCAATTTTAGCTTAGTCCAAAGTTTCATGCTCTAAAAAGGTGTTTTGATATTTTTTTTAAGTGTGAAAAGGGCCTTTTATAACCCCCACGTGCCAATTTTGGCCTAATAAGCATGGAAGAGGTCAAAATTTGATGATTTTCATGAAAAATGACTTGTATTACTTCTCTATGCTTGTAATTGTGGTAGTGGAAGTGAAAGTTTGCAATAAAAAGCTAAGAGAATATTCTTTTCTTTCATTTTCAAGAGCAAAGTATGGATCCATACAGGATTCCACACACCATGATCAGGAAATATGAAGATCGAGACATGAAAAATCTTCAATATGAGTTTCATGGTATTTGGAGGCCAAAAAAGTTGAAAATTGATCTTCTCCATGTAATTGGCAGTTTTACACATAGAGACTTGCTTATAGGTTTGATGATGATACTATTTGTAGAGTTCAAGTATAGGTTTGATTTTGGGTCAAAGAAAGTGGACTCAAAGGGATTAATCATGGAGTAATTTGTTTTGGATTTGGATTTTCTACCCTCATGAACCATCAATTATAAGATAGGATAATTTATGTAGTTTTGCAACCAGGAAGGCAACCAATTTTCCTCAAGTTCTCCTCACCTGGGTAGTATTTCAAGAAAACTCAAGTTTTCTCAAAATATTAGGAACCTAATATTCCTTTTCATGTCATCTTTCAATATTTCATCACACTTTCCAAGGTGAAAAAAATACATCAAAGACAAGTAGTCTATTTTACAGTGTGGCATGTTCTTGAGGAGAAATTGTACGATTTTTTAGAGAGAATAGATAGTCAAGTTTTCTTGTTTTGATGCTTGGCATCAATTTCCTCCATGTTTTCATGTTTTAAATCAATTTTACCAAGAAATTCTCAAAAATATCCATGTATTATCCCATCTTGGTGCTCTCAAGTGTCTCAAAAGGGCTAGTTTAGCATATTTTAAAGCTTTTATAGAAACCTATGTTTCATGTTTGGATTGTTTCCCTCATCCAATGGCTTTCAAAGTTATATGGTATGATGATTTTGTGTTCATGTTTGAATATGATCCTTCAGATGGTCCTAACATGCTCCTTCACCCTTATTTCCCACCTCCATCTCATCCATCCCATACCACTATTAAATGATTATATTTCTTACTATGTTTTGTGCTTTTCCCCATCCTACCTTCATGTTTTCCATCATCTATCATCCCTACCACCCTTTCATCCATTTATTTCCATGTTTCCATAATCAAGAGAGTCATGGAATGACAAGAGACACTACAATAATGAACACAAGAATATGCAGACCCTGGAGCATCATAATACAATCAATATGAGGTCTATAACAAGGTTACATAGTCAAAATGTGGATATGAAGGTAAAATGAAGATTCAGGGCGAGAGAAGACCTTCTTGAAGGTATAGTATGATCAAGGAATTCATTGGTTCAATCTAAGGGTGATTTAGACCATCAAAGTATGTGTAGACACCAAAATTATGTCACGCACACATGTGTAACTCCTTATGTCATAACCCCTTCTAGCCGATTTTTTAATAATAACAGTTAACCTCCCTAACCTATGCTTTTACCCATCACACATTTAATTAATTAAAAAATACTTGATTAAGTTAATTAAAAACCCCATTTTCCACCTTATTTGATCACCTCTCCCTATGACTAATTTTCACCTAATGAGTCACCTCAAGACCTGGTCCCCTCATCCTAACTACCTAAGACTTATTCTCACTTCCAAACTGAATTCCTAATTAACTACCTCCTTTTTAACCTCTTATTTTTACCATTTTGTAATGGGTGCCACACTTAGCATGAAGAGCAAAAAAAATAAGGCCAAAAATAGTAAGGTTTTCCTATCTAGGGCCACTGACATCGGTCAATTCATGACTAACTCAATGGGATCATCAACATCGGTGATATAAGCCAAACTCATTCATTCTTACTTGCATTCAAGCTCTCAACATTCAATTTTTGACATCTTGGCTTATTGTCATCTTGTGTAAGTCAATCATGATTAGGAACTAAGCTCTTGAGGACCAACAACACCTGCTTATTCTCTCTGTTTAAGCATTCATGTCTAGACTACTTTATAGGGACCATCAATCTAGCACTTATCATTCATTGATCCCTATAACTAAGTATATCACTTATTCTATAAGTCTTTTACATATTTACTTTTCTATCATTTCATAGCTACTACTCATTGCTATACACACTCCTAACCAAACCCCCGTAAGGGAGTTACAAAGCTTCCTTGATTGTTTCCCCTTAACTTGACACACCAAACCTCTGACTAGATCTACCCAAACCATATTATCTCTCTCATAACTCTCCCCAACTTCCTAGACCTCATTAAAACCATATTCCAAACTAATAAAACCCTTCTACAAGATCCTAGGTAATTATTTCCCCTACCAACCTCGGTAGCCTAACTGACATCAGTCACCTTCACTACTGACCTTGGTAGTATAACTGATATCGGTCACTCCCCTACCAATATCGATGATTGCGGATTCCTTACCCTTTTCAAAACCTATCCAAACAACTTCTAAAATACAAACAAAATACACCACCTGCACCCTATCACTCTCTGTTGCACTCAGGTTATGAATAACTGTAATATTATCTCTCTTTCACTCTCTCTTTACCTTTCTTTAGTTATTTATTACTATTTTAGCTCTCAAAAGTGGACTATCATCTCTAAGAAAGTTTCCCACTTCCTAGAATAAACACGTAGCTTGGTAGCCCACTCATTTATCTACTAACAAACATTTTGTGGTAGTGCTTTCTTACTTACAGGTATTCCTCCCTAGCCAAAGAGGAGTGCTCATAATGTCTGGATACGGTGTGAAAACCAATTTGGGTTCATTCTAATCACTTATCCCTATCATTATTTTCTATTTTCCTTTAGACTTAAAATAGAAAAAAAATTAGCAAAACATTTTTGGCACACCTGGTGGGACGTTGGAGTTTTCCTTCAGTTTATTTCTTGTTTTAAGCATTTATATAGGTGCATTATAGTGAAAATTTCATTTCTTGCACTTTCCTCTTCTCTTCTCTCTTAAAACAAAAAAATTAACATTTCATTTTCTATTTAAAAGTATTAAACTAAAATTTTCTTTCTTTTCTCTTTGCCTCTAAAACCAATTTATCATTTTTTTTAAAGTTAAAAGAATCTCTTCCTTACTTATTCTTGCATGCACATTAGGATAGTGAATTTCATTCTCTACTCCTATATCATCTTTGTTTTCATACGAATCTAAACATTTCAGATTTGGGTTTAAAACTTATTACATTTCACTCTTTGCTTGCTGCATATTAATTGACCTAGTTAATTACAAGCATTTTGACTAAATTGTAGTACACCTATGTTACGCAACTAAATCACATTGACATAAACAAACATCTAAACTCACCTAAGAAAAGTTCCATCAGGATTTAATCACTTGGTGGATCACCTTACCCTATCTGGCTATCCTACTTGGATTTCACCACCAAGGGGAGAACCCACTCTATTCTTCGATAGAGTACAAACTCTAGATAGAAGGTATATTTTGGCTAAGCAACCTGGCTTAGCTCTAGGTCTGTGAAGTGCAGAGAGCAAGATCCTATAACAAGCCACATACCTAGTCTAATATTTATTTCCTCTTGAGCACTAAAACTAACCTGAAATCAACTCTAGATTGCTTTCTAGTACCTTCGATAACCAAATTCTCTTTTCACTATCTGATTAAGGCATAAGCCAACACAAGACTAAAAATTAATCTCTAGGACTTAATAGTTTCTAGCTGTATATTTTTTTTCTAAATTTCTATTTCCTTCTATATTTTGGAGTTGGTAAATACATTTTCTTATTGATTCAAAAAATCAATACTATTTATAATACTCAGTTTATATAACCTATTATCTCAGGTTTTATGAGTGTTCTTCCATCTTACATAGACCTCTTGCATCCACTATTTTGCCTAGTTTCAAATTTTGGTTTTTTAAAACATTAGATTTTCCATCTCCCAAAATATCACAGTGACTGACATTGGTTAACTCATCGACATCAAAATATTTTACCTACTAACATCAGTTACTCCACCAACATTGACAAACTTTTCCTACCAACATCGGTCAAGCGACCAACATCAATGATTTTGTAATTTGTATTTTCTCAAAATAACAAGCTAAATAGCCCACTTACCTACACACAAACCTAGTTTTTCCTTATTCTGTCACTGATACAGGGTAGTAAGACTATTTATACTTCCTCTTACATGGTATTGACATGAGCTCAAACCAAAATTCTTGTTGATTAAGCAAGCTGGCAACCACTTCCACCTTCCCCTCTCACTTTTGATTCTATCATGGAGCATACTTCAGATACAAAGCATACTCCAAGCCCCAACTAAATTCCAATTGTGGTTAAGGGAGATCAAGATTTTGCTAAATTTCTTGATCGTAATGTGGTAACCCTTTAGCATTACATAGCTATGAGCCAAACCCATAATTCTTTAGGTGACCCAATATATGGTATGATAACCTCTCTAATAGAGACAAATTTAGTTTCAATTGCCTCCATTATTTTCCCCATGGTTACCCAAACCACCACTTTGATGAGTAACCCAATTATAAACAATGTCCAAAGTTTAGCATCACTTGCTACCCAATCCCACCTTAACCTTGGTGTGACTTCCTTACTTTCATAACCATAACTAGTTCAATCAAGCCTTACCCCATTTTATAATTTAGTGGTACCTATTCCATCTACCCTCATGCCTATAATTACTTGAGTTATGACTCACCCTTCATCTAGTTTAACCATGCCAATAATCCAACTTGCAATAACAACCAACCAAAGCATAGTCTCTAACCCAATGGGACAAGACCCTTTTCTTTATACACCCCAGCCTATGACTCATTATCCTTATGTTTCCCCAACATAACCTCAGCAAGCTATGTCATATGCTCCCTCTACTTTTTATCAGGTTCCCTATAATTTAGGAGGTATCTACCAAACTAACCCCCCTCCAAACCTCATTAAGATATTGATGGACAAGATGCCTAATCTTGGGACATCTGTTTCTAGTTCAAAAAATGTGTTATCTTATGATTAGATATGCAATGAACCCATCCATCCTTTTGTGCTTATTCACCCTTATCCAAGCCAATGGGAACTCCTTAAATTTACTCATTTCTAGAGTAAAGAGGACCCACAACAATACTTGTAAACATTTAGACATGTTTGTTATTTAATAGGGCATGATGATGCGTTACTACTTTTCAATTTCCCTATGTCCCTTTTAGGTGTTGCCTTAGATTTGTATAGCTCTATACCTTAGCATTCCATTTTCTCATTTACCCAACCTGCACAAATATTCTTGGACCATTTCTCTATTAATATTTCTAAAAAGGTTTCTATAATAGACCTTTATTCTATCAGACACTTTGATGATGAGTATATGAAATTTTTTATCACTCATTGGAGAAGCTTGATAAATAAAATATCCTTATCCTTACCCCAACTTAAGCTTATTGAGATCTTCTCAAGGTCATGTGATAATCACATCTCATCCACACTCTGGGTGCAAACTTTTTGCACATTTGATGAGGCCTTTATAATGGCACATAAACTCAAGGTTCACGCTATATATGAAGGCAAAGTCAAGTTACATAGTAAGAATCCTAATTCCAAATGAAATGACTCCTCCTATTCTAAAACTTATCCTTCTAACCAAAAAGCTAAATGCTCCACCAACATAGTGGTTGTTAATTCAGCCTCTTCCATAACCATAAGCTAACTGAATTCCTTGACTTCCTAAAATTTCACCAAGTAATTCCAACAATGGTATGAATAAAGACAATACACTCCCATTGGGGAGTCATACACATCCATTTTGGAAAAAATATTGCAATAATGTGTCATAACCCTTCTTCAAATCAAACCTCCTATACTATTTGACCCTTCCAATCCTATTCCAACTTGGTACAAGGAAGATGAGTTTTATGGTTACCATCGAGTTAAAGGCCACAATTCTAATAATAGTAAGATATTCAAGAACATTGTTCAAGATATGCTTGATAGGGGTAATCTCATCTTATAGTCCTAATGCACCTCCTAATCAAAGTATGGATGTGTTCAAACACCCTTTTCCCAACCATTCACCCAATCAAAATATTATTCAAACCACAACTAACTCGGGTGATCATAATATCCATATGGTTAATATGATCTTTCCTTCACCTCTAGTTCAACCTTCCCCTCAATAAGAGACACCCATTTCATTGACTCCTCCCCCACTCAGTGGTATCTATTTTTCCCATTCTTCCTCCTTAGGTAGACAAACCTATTTCACCCATTCCAGTCCCTCATGAGGAATATCCTCCTTTACCACTTCTTTTTCCATATGAGGAGCTTATAATGCCAATTCTTTCTGCACCAATATTACCTATCCTCTTATCACTGAAGACCACACCTTACCTATTCCTCAACCACATGTTGAAGGGAACATCATTCCTATATTATACCCCCTTAAGGAACCTTCTTCACCTACCTCTCCTCCACCTATAGAAAGTAGTACCCCATCCACTCCACCTTTGCACTTAGAGGAGTAAATATTATCTACTCCCAAAATAGATGAGAGACCTATTGTGCCTACTCCAATTGTACCAATCTTACCCCTTATTTTACCTATGGAGGATCATAATTTACCTATGCCTCACCCACATGTTGAGGGAGCCATAATACCTATGCTTTATCCTCTTAAGGAACCTTCTTCACCTACCTCTCCTCCATCCATAACAGACCATGTCTCTTCTCTCATCTTTGTTGAAGAGGACCCCATTGCAGTTTGTTCTCATCTCTAGCTCAAAGTAGAAAAAAATAACAATTTCCCTATATCCCAAACACCTCATCCTTCTAAAGACACAATTTTAAGGCCTACGTCAACTTCATCTAAACCCTTCTCACATGTGGTGAAAAGTGTAGATTTTTTTGATTCCATGAAGCTAGATCATGTGGCATTTTGGGACCGGCTTAAAACTCCTTACCCAACATGATGAATGTCAACCTTTACCGCTAACCCTCTCACTACCCTTTACCCAAAGGTCTTTGACAAAGTTAAAGCTTCTTCACCAAAAGTACAAGATGTTTAGCCATCTATGTCAGAACCCTCACCCTCATAGGAATCTACCACATTAAAATAGATCAAGCCCTTAGGCATATTCCCCATCTTTAATTTAATTCATCCATAGGTGAAATTAGATTTAACTCCTCAACCAAAAGTTAGAGTTTCATGACCTAAATTATAGAGAAATATTAAGCTTCCTAGATCTTGTCAATCCCTACTTCAACCCTCAACTTTACCATCCATTTTAGGACCATACCCCTCTACTATAGTTGAAATATTATGGACCCAAGAAAAATAAAAGGTTAAGTTACCTCCACTCTTGCCTTTGCCATCTAGTAGGCCTTTCACATCTAATACTAAGAAAGGAACAACAAAACACCTAACTCTTCCATCACCAAATAAAATACCATGTAAAACTACTTTTTTCAACACTGAAACACAAGAAGGTGTCCACTCCTACTAGCACAATAAGTATGAGCCCACTTGCAAGCTCTCAGAGCTTTTTTCTACACCAGTTATTACAATATTTTGTAATAAATATTCCTCCCATTAAGCCTTATAGTCCTCTTGTAATGAATCCATCTTGGTTTAATGATTAAAAAGTGTGTTTATATGATCGTTCACCTGGACATGATACTAAGAGTTATAAATCCCTCACAACAGTCATTCAGCAACACTTCGATGTTGACACTCTCTTTGATGATACTCCTATTAACCTTCCTATTAATATAACTTTGGAGTCCATAGTGCCTCTTATTATTCCACCTAATTTCAAACCCAAATATGTGGTTGTAATCCATTTACCACCTCCTTCACCTACATTTCAGATCAACACAATTAATGTGGCCACACGATCACAAAACCAAAAAGATAAAGCTAAGGAAAAATTTGTTACTCTTTGGGCTCATCCCTTCACCAAAGACACTCCTCCTAATCCTAATATTTTCATCTTAGGCATTCCTAAGACAATATATTTAGATGTTATTCAAATCTTAATGGTGAAATAAATTCACCAAACTCTTGTGAAAATGTCTTTATATGAGTTAATCCAAAACTCATCCCAACACTATCAAGATTTGATTAGTGACGTGTAGCTGATTGAGGTACAATCAGATGATCCCTAACCTCTTGTAGCTTTGGTCAGCTCCCTTAATTCTATCTACCTAATTTCTTTTACTGATTCAAAAATTCCACTTCAACACCCTAAAGATCAAGATTTTGCCCTTTTTATTATTGTATATATTGATAAAACTCATGTCAAGAGAGTCATGATCAATGGGAGAGATAATATTAATATTATTTCCACCCTTGCCTATAAATGACTATCCCTTCTTGATAATTGCATGTCTTAAATCGATGCGGTACTTTGCTCCTTTAATAGTACCACAACTACTACAGTGGGCACTATTGTCTTACACATCTATATAGGTGCCAACACTATTCTCAAGCTCTTCTATGTTGTGAAAGGAGAGTTCCAATATAACATACTGCTTGAATGACCTTGGATACGTGCTATGGCATATGTACCCTCAACTTTGCACCATTGTTTCAAGTTTGAACATGATGGATAAGTACATGTTATACCTATTGATCTACCTCTATTTAAAACATTAAACATGACTTATAGTCCCAAAGATGTTCTCATTCCATTGAAAACATCATCTTCCTCGCATGATACTTTCGAAGCTTCCACAAACTCCACTCTCTCATCTACACAGATACAGGCAACACAAATTCTTAACAAGGATCCCATGGAGGAAATGTTTTAACATTTTTCACTTGATGAATATCATTTATTGACACTAGATATGTTCTATAATTGACAAGAGTATGGAAGGATTCACATGCACCCAAATTATGATTCCTCTATTGGGATGGTCATCCCTTATGGGCCCCCTAACCTTTGAACTAATCTCACATATGGGGGAATTGATTAGGCTCTCATTGTTAGCAATCCATCTTCTTCACCAAAACCATTTACCTTTGACTTCTCTTTCTTGAGTAACCCTAGACTTTCTCACACCTATCTCTATCGGTGTGCTTGGAAAGGATTTGGTTTGGGTCATTACGAACAAGGTGTCCATACACCTATTGAATATCCCACTAGCTAAACCATTGGAAATGCTAAAAAGAGGCATGAAGTGGGATATGACAAACCAAATAAACTCATTAAAACTACCCATGTACCAACTATTGAAGAACCAGTCTCTCCTTCTCCACCATCACCTATCGAATCATAGGTATCTATACCTCCTAATTTTTTTTGCAATAAATGCCATCCATTTGGGGTCTCTCACCTATCACTAGGGTAAATAAAGATGGTCCCTTCCTCTCATTCATCTTAAAATAATTGATGAAGACTATCTCATTATTAACACTATCCAATGTCAAGATGATGATGCAATTCTCACATATATGGGTGCAAATGATTCCTATATCTAATGATTGCTCCCATCTAAAACACAAAATATGTTTTATGAATCAACCATTGACATCAATCTACCCTCTTATGATAACTCTCACATCCTCAAGATTGGCCAATCGTTGGATTCCTCTAAACAAGCTGATTATGAGACATTTCTTAATGACCATAGCAAAGCCTTCACTTGGTCTTATAATGACATGGCTAGTATTGACCCCTATATCATCACCCATAACATTGTCAGCAGTCAAGATGCTAGACCTATTAAGCAAAAGCTTTGTAAGATGCATCCTCATATTACTCTCCTTATCAAAGAGGAGCTCTAACACCTCCTTTATATTAACTTTATCCAACCCATCAACTACCCGTAATGAATTTATAATATTGTTCCTGTCATAAAAGTGATTGAGAGAATCTATATTTGCACTGACTATCATGATTTAAATCTTGCTTGTCCAAAAGATGACTTTCCATTACCAAGTATCAACCAACTTGTTGATCTAACAGTTGGACATGAGATACTATCACTTATGGACAGGTTCTCGAGATATAATCAATTCTTGGTCATTCTTGAGGATCAACATAAGACAACCTTCATTACCCTATGGGGAGCTTTCTGTTATCGAGTCATGCCTTTTGGCCTGAAGAACGCTGGTGTGACCTACCAATGGGATATGACCTATATATTTCATGATCTCCTACACAAAATCATGGAAGATTACATGGATGACTTACTTTTCAAGTCTAAACTTTGTCAAGACCACTTGATAATTCTCAAAATCATATTTACTCATCTCCTCCAATATAACATTTGACTAAACCCAAAGAAATATGTATTTAGAGTTATTTTTGATGAAATTTTAGGTTTTATCATTTCTCTCTGTGGTATTGAAGTTGATCCTACTAAGGTTAAACTAATCCTAGAGATGCCTCCACCTACTAATATCAAACAACTCTATAGCTTGTAAGGCAAACTTCAATCAATCAACATTTCATTTCCTAGTTCTCAGATCATTGCCAACCCTTTAATCATCTCCTAAAAAATAATGTCTCCTTCCATTAGAATACAAAGTTATAGGAAGCTTTTGATGCACCTAAACAATATCTCCTTTCCCCACCAATTCTTATTCCACCTAAGGAAAATTAGCCTTTCTGCATATACATCTCCGCAACAGACCATTCTCTAGGTGTTATGATTGCACATCAAGATGACCAACATCAAGAGCAAGAAATTTACTACATAAGTCACACACTTATTGATTATAAGACTTGATATACCCATACTAAAAAAATTTGCCTCATGTTGGTCTTTTCCACCTCCAAGCTTCGCCATTATCTTCTAAATCACAAAACCTATGTGGTCACCCATACTGATCCCCTCAAATACATGCATTCCAAGACATATCACAATGAATGTGTAGCTTGGTGGCTCATGCTTCTTACCAAATTTAACTTAAAATTTATTTTAAAAAAGTCTATTAAGGGGGAAAAAATCACTGGCTAGTTAGCTACTAACCCTTTACCTAACAATCAACCTTCAAACCTTGAATTCCCTAACGAATCCATCACAACACTTTCCATCGATGACATCTCCTATCAAATGATGATGTTCTTTGATAGATCTAAATGTCAATATGGTAGGGGTGTGGGGATCATTATTACTCATTTAGATTGTGAGCCTATGCCTTTGTCATTTAAACTAGATTTTGAATGCACTAACATTATGGTTGAATATGAGGCTTATATTCTAGGACTTCAAACAACTCTCTTCTTGGGTATCAAATCCATAACCATTTTCAATGATTATTAGCTAGTGGTTAACCATGTTAATGGTTCCTACTTATGCAAAAATGAAATTATGCAGTGGTATAAACATCATGTAGATACACTAGTGGGATCACTTGACTCTTATCTCTTACAAACTATTCCTTGATCTACAAACAAGTTTGTTGACACGATGGCTTTAATTGCTTCACACATAACCTCTTCATCCTCTTCCTCAAGAATTTATGTCATTGTACATCACTTAACATTACCCTCCTATGTATCAACTAACATCCTTTTCATTAGAAATGTAACCTCCAACCCACATGACTTATGGTAAAATAAACTCATAGATTATCTTTCCTTATCTATTACCCTTTTTAATCTCTCTAATAATGGGAAATGTGCCTTCATAAAAAGTGATGCTCATTACACTATGTTAGGGTAACTTATCTACAAGTGAGGTTTTAATGGTCTTCTCCTTAGATGCCTCACTAGTACTGAGACTCCCTTCACCATTAAAAAATTCCATGATAGTATTTGTGGTGGGCATTTTAATGGTCACACAGTTTCCAAGCGTATCATTTGACTTGGCTATTATTGGCCCACACTTCATCAATACTGTGTTGATTACATTCAGCATTGCATCAAGTGTCAACAACATGATAACCTCCTTCACATTCCAAGTCATGCATTACAAATCATCAAAGACTTTTGTCCCTTCTCCCAATGGGGCTTAGATCTAATTGGGGAGATTAACCCTCATTCATCCCTCTGTCATCATTCTATAATTACTACCACTAAATATTTCACCAAGTGGGTTGAGGCCATGCCTCTCATCTCCACTAAAGCTGACAAAATTGTTGACTTCATCAACCATCACATCATCTATCATTTTGGTGTCCCTCATAAAATTATAATAGATAATGACAAATATTTTAAAAACAAGACTATTCAAAGTCTTTGTGATATATTTGGAATCAAATTATGATTCTCATAATCATACTATCCATAAGCAAATAGATAGGTAGAAGCTTCCAATAAAACATTGAACAAAATTCGCATGAAGGTAGTCAATGATATGGGTAAAGCTTGGCACACACACATTCATTTTGCTTTATGGGCTTATCATAATAGCATTTCAACCCCTATGGGTGCTATACCTTTTTCCTTGGTATATGGGATGGAGGCTGTTTTGATTCTTGAATTCCAAATTCCTTCTCTTCACATTTATCTATAAGACATACTTGCTAATGATGACTTTCACCAATAATATTTGGCTCAACTTGAATTACTTGATGAGCGTGATCTCATATCCCTCAACCACCTCCAAATCTATCAAGAACATATCAAACACACTTATAAAAAAACTTTAAAGAATGATATTGCAATATAGGAGATCTCATCTAAAAATAAAATCAACATGTGACAAACATGGAGAAAAGCAAACAGGGTAAATTTACTCCTAATTGGATTGGACCTTATATCATAACTCACAAATATAGCTCAGGAACTTATCACTTATCTTCTCTTAAAGGGAGGCCAGAACTCGAACCTTTTAATGACTTACACATATGACCATTCTTTTATTAGATGAGTGTCACTTTACCCCATGGTTAACTTGAGCTCATCCCTTGAGCATCCCTATTACATTCATTTTTATTCCTCTTCACCCTTACTCCTATACACTTAGTTAACTTACATTATCCCTCAACTAAAAAAAACAAAAAAACAAAAACAAAAACAAAAACAAAAACAAAAACAAAAACAAAAACAAAAACAAAAACAAAAACAAAAACAAAAACAAAAACAAAAACAAAAACAAAAACAAAAACAAAAACAAAAACAAAAACAAAAACAAAAACAAAAACAAAAACAAAAACAAAAAACAAAAACAAAAGCAAAAGCAAAAACAAATAAATGGGATATGTGACATGTTATAAACTCTAAGGTCATCCTTCTTAATGTAGACTGCTCCCTTAAAGGATAGTGACATAACTTCCATTTTCTACTATTAATAGACTACTCCCTTGAAGGATAACTATATAAACTTAAAACTAAACATTTAGACCACTCCCTTGAAGGATGGCTAAGCCAAGCTTTGTTCTCAATGGGAAATACAAATAAAAAGGCTTCTCACATTGATCAAGTTTATACAACCTTAACCTATACACCATCCCATTGTAGGCTTCCCACATTGATTAGCTTACATGAAAAAAAAAACTTTAAGTCATGGACTTGTCTATAGTAGCTCTTGGGTCACCCACACAAAGGACATATCATCCCCACTTTGTAGGTTATGCTACCCAAACATTTTCCCTCATTTTAACCTTTTTCCCATCATACTCTTTCAAGGGATTGTGAAGCTCACTTAACATAAGGTAAACATGATGCTTCTCTAACAAACACAATGGTTTAAAGATATAAGGCATGAAAGAGGCTCATTTTCCTGAGCCTATTTATGTTCTGATTATGGTCTTTACCAATGCATGAGCATTCTACCTCTTTAATTTCCCATCCACATCACATGTCTATCTCTCTATTGAGATGAGGAAACAATGTCATACCAACACTATCAAAGCCTACTCAATTTATTCATTTTAAGCATACACCATCAGAAAATATGGAAAAATGCTAAGATGAAACTAACAAACCAACTATGCATATAACATCACATATATGGGAAAGGCTAGTCTAACTCAACTAACATGATCAGCATTAACATAAAATTAACATAGCATAAAATTATCATCTAAATAATCATCATCTATATCATCATCATCTACATCAATATACTCATCAAAATCATAAATAAATAAACATCTCATATATATGTGTGCGCAGAATACATGTCCATAACTACAACATAATAATATTATCTCTCTCTCTCAAAATATACATCTCACATCTTAATTTCATAGGCCAATATACATATAACATATATAACCAAAATAAAAATATCTAACACTCAAGGTCCTCAAGGCTCTTCGTGTGGTCATGAGGAATTAGTGTCATCACCACTCTCTACCCATCTACATGTACATGAGCTAAAATCCATGGCACATGGCATAGACCTCTCCTACTCTCTAAACTCTAAATATCTCTAAATATGCAAAAACTCCTTGATGGCCCTCTCATAATATGTAATCTCATCTAGCATGGTCATATACCTCACTAGAGACATGGTCTACGATGGTATTATAACACCTACTGATGGCCCAACCTATACTAGTCCCTGTGGTGGTGGTGGAGGAGGAACAACCTAACCTGCTGCTCTCAAATTATCCTTCTTTGTTGTCACTATAGTGACTTAACCTTTTAAAAATCTGACTTGGTCCTATAGTGCTATAACTTGGCCCTATAGTGCACCAACCTAGCCCTATAATATCACAACCTACCCTTGTAAGGCTAATATATATGCCTATGTTGTATATCTAGCCTACACTATTGCATCTTGAGCCTGTACCTCTACATCCCTCTCTCTCACCAACACCTATAAATCTGGTGGTGGCCTCCTAATCTCTACCATAAGATGTAAACCTACCCACCAAGCTATTTATGCCATTGTAAATCCTAGATCTCCAACATCTAGCCCTACTGGTATCTCCTCAAAATATAGCCCATCTATCTCTTGGGGCAATGGTAGGGGTGCCTCTATGTCATCCCTCCTATATCAAGGTAAGGTAGGCAAAATTTCTTGTAGAAGACCAAACTACCTCCTAAATCATGTCACAAGAACCATCTCTAACTCACCAGTTCATCTCCTCCTAACCCATAGTGAGCTTTGCAAACCAACAAGCTATTGTGCCTATCATCTAAAAATTGGGTATGTCAGATAGGGTCTCCATAAAATATTTGTAGGGATCAAACCCTCAATCATGTGCCTATAATAGGCAATGTCATGCACTACACCATCCACTTGAGTCTATGCCATACCCTCTCTCCATCATCTAAAACCAACCCTGAAGCCAACTAGGATCCTACTAGGTAATCCCAATGGTTGTGTCACCATGATGTACTCATATGCCCTATAGTGTAGTAGATAGATGACACACAAACTATATCACCATTGTAGTCTCAAACCCCATATCTCTCTATATAGTTATGCTAAAAATACTAGACCCTATGTAAAAATAGTATGTTACTCAACCATATATGCAAGTACACCTATCAATGCAATCAAAATTCTACCACCATTTATATCTAGTAATGCATACACCATGATCTTGATCATCATTAGATGCTCAGTTGATGGTACTCGTCATTAGCCATATACAATGGCTCATAGGTAAAACTTGTAGAATGATAAGTCACCTCACTCACATGCTCACTATACAATGCCACCATGTGTATATCATGATCCTCTCTTGAGCATGTGAAGAGATCCTCACCCTAGAGTGGTAGCCAAAAAATCCTATAAACATCCTCTTGAGTAACTGTTAACTCTCCAATCGATAGATGGAAGGGGTTGTTGGTGTGATCCCAACTCTCAATTAATACTATCATAAGGCTCACATCCTAGGTGACTCGACAATAACATTGCACTCCTCCTAACCCAACCAACAACATGTGCTCCCACTCATCTAGAGTGACATCCCTCCTCATATGTGTCAAAATCCTTAGTAGATGATCCTATAATGTTATCTCTATCCTTGCCTACATCTATACACACAACTCAAGTCACATACCTTTTAATATACTTTATCACCACCATTTTTCCCTTCTCTCTAGGAGAACTACATTGGTTTGAGGCCCTAAACTGGGATATGTAGGCAACACTCCATGGACACAAGGTCTTCTAAGTTTATCTCTACCATATACCCACTTAACTAACTACCCTACTCTTTTATCTCTACCCTAGGCTTCACTACCTCTTCTCTTTCTCCAACCTAGGCCTAACTACCTATCATAACTCTAGGCCTCATGGCCTATATCCCTTACCCTTGACACTATGCCCTATATTTTAAGCCCTAGACCTCTTGACCTATCTCAACCTACCTTTTTACCCATTTCCCCTAACACACTTTTTAACCATGCCTTAGATATTTTTCATAGGCTCTGGGAGAACTACATTGGCTTGTGTCCCTAAAAAAGGCTATGTAGGCAATATTCAGTTGACATGGGGTCTTCTGAGGCTAGCTTGACCATTAGGCTAGTCTTTAACTTCAATTGGGGATCCAAATTGGGCCTTTTTCATATTTTGCTAGTTATTCATAGTCACTAACATCAACATTAATGTTGACATTGATGCTTTGTAGGCTTAAGTATTGACCGACATCAGTAGACACCTACCGACCTCGATGTCATATCAATGATTTTCAATAGACCTCACCAATGTCAATGATTAGTTCATCCATAGGGTTAAATGACCCAAACCCAAAACTACAAATTTAACTTAAAAACTGACACCAAATTCCCCCAAATTATCTTAACCCTACCCTACCCTATTTCCTACCCCTCTACTAACATTTTATATACCCCCACCTCTAAATTAGCCTAAAAACTATAAATACCCAAATCAGATTTCGAAACAACTAGCAGAGACTCTTACCTCATCTCTCTATCTCCTCCTAGCTAACATAATTGGATCCTGTAGTAGTGTGCCTCCTACTGGGTCCCCTTCTTGCTCTACCATCTCAATCATGTTCATAACTCTTTTTTTCTCTCTAATCATAAAGTTACAAATGAGTTTGGTCCACTACCAAACCCCCTTTTTGTCAGGTTTGGTTAGTCGTTGACATTAGTATTCTTGACCTAATCTATCGATGTTAGTGCTTATGCCTACTAACATCGGCAATGTTACCCTAATATGCTAACATTGATACTATTTATTATCAATATCAACAATGTCACCAACATCGACACAATTCTAATAATGTTTTCCCCAAAAAAAAAGAGCAACCCCACCTTTTTAGACCTTAACCATACACTAAGGCAACTATAGATCACATATATCTCCCCAACCATGATAAACGCAATTAGAGATCACTTAAATCTTCACCCATGACAACTTTGCTTGGAGATTATGACCATCTCCTCACTCATTGACCTTTTACACCAACCTGGGATTGTTTGTCTTGACCACTTATGTTATTCCATTATAGTTGGCTATTATGCACACACATGTATATTTTGTATTTTGGATGGCAACCAAACTCATCTTGTCACCTTTGACCCTTTTATGTTTCATAGGGGCACTTCTTACCTCAAATACCTGGGCCACGTCGACTATTAGAGCTACAACTTTGATTGTTTTGACCTACTAGCTATCACTTACAAGTTATGCTTTGGTTATTTATATCTGATTCCTCCTCAACCTTGCCTATTTTTGACTTTGTCAACTATATCTCATAGTAGTATACACATACAAAGTGATACTCAATTCTCCACCACTCATCTAATTACTTTTTTATCAAATCGGTACCTGATCCCTGTTTCTCCTTTATTGATTCCCATTTGAGGGGGGATACCTCATCCAATACTTGGAGCATCTAACTCCTATTTTTATCTTACAAACTTGTCAGTATAAATTACAAGACAAAAATGGGCAGATGTAGACACCAAAATTATGTCACAAACATGTGTGTAACTCCTTGTGTCGAAACCCCTTCTATCCCATTTTTAAATAATAATAATTAACCTCCCTAACCCATGCTTTTACCCCTCACACATTTAATTAAATTAAAAATAATTATTTAAGTAAATTAAAAACCCCTTTTTCCACCTTACCCTATGACTAATTCTCGCCTAATGAGTCACCTCAAGACCTGGTCCCCTCATCATAACTACCCAAGACTTATTCACACTTCTAAACTAAATTCCTAATCAACTACCTCTTTCTTAACCTCTTATTTTTACCATTTTATAATGGGTGCCACACTTGTCACAAAAAGCAATAGAAAATAGGATAAAAATAGTAAGGTTTACATATTCTAGGGCCATCAATGTCAGTGAACCCATGACCAACGTCGACGGGATCACAAATGTTAGTGATATAAGCCAAACTCCAACCTAAAGTTCAAGTCAATAGAAATCAAGAAAATTCATTCTCACTTGCATTCAAGCTCTCAACATCAATTTTTGACATCCTAACTTATTGTCATCTTACATATGTCAATCACGATCAGGAACTGAGCTGTTAAGGACCAACAACACCCACTTATTCTCTTTATTCGTGCATTCAAGTCTAGATTACTTGATAAGGACCATCAATCTAACACTTATTATTCAATGACCCTTACATTTAAGTTTATCACTTATTGTGTAGGTCTTTTTTAAGTATCTACTTTGCTATCATTTCATAGCTACTGCTCATTGCTTTTCACACTCCTGACCAAACCCCCATCAGGGAGTTATAAAGCTTACCTTACTTGTTTCCCCTTGACATGACACACCAAAGCTCTAACCAGATCTACCCAAACCATATTATCTCTCATAACTCTCCCCAACCTCCCAGACCTGATCAAAACCATTCCTAGACCTAGAAAAGCCTTCTACAAGCTCCTAGGAAATTATTGCCCCTATCAACCTTTGTAGCCTAACCGACATCAATCACCTTCACTACTGACCTTGACAATATAACTAATATCAATCACTCCCCTACCAACATCAGTGATTATGGATTCCCTAACCTCTTTAAAACCTACCCAAACAACTTCTAAAATACAAACAAAATACACCACTTGCACCTTGTCACTCTTTGTTGTAATGAAGTTGAAAATAATGGTAATATTATCTGTCTTTCACTTTCTCTTTACCTTTATTTAGTTATTTATTACTCTTTTGTATCTCAAAAGTGGACTATCATCTCTAAATAAGTTTCACACTTCTTGGAACAAGTGCTTAGCTTGGCAGCCCACTCATTTATCTACTAACAAACATCTTGTGGTAGTGCTTTCTTACTTACATGTAATCCTCCCCAACCAAAGTGGAGTGCTCAAATTGTCTGGATATGGTGTGCAAACCAATCTATGTTCATTCTAATCACTTATCCCTATCATTCTTTTCTACTTTCCTTTGGACTTGAAATAGACAAAATTTAGCAAAATAACATGATAAAGAGAGTTCTAGGCCAATCAAGGGCACATAAAGTCATGAAAAAAGGACCTACAACAAGTCCAACACAGTCATGGAAATACAATAAGGACATCAATATCAAAAGGAAAAGGATATCTCTATAATGGTCCATGTAAATAACCTCGCCAAGTAAAACCAAAGAGAAAATACAATAAAGTGAGGTGTTGGACCTTCTTCAAGGGCACATATAGTCATCATCTGTATAGGGTGACATCATGAAGAGTAACCTATAGATGATAAAGGACACAATCATCCTTCCAAGGTTGACGTTTAGCTTTTCAATGAATAGTCTATAGTGGCAATGATCAAGGTTAGAAAGTCCTAACTCATGATTAAATCCAATAACTAACAGAGGTAGCAGGTGAGGAATCAAGTGCCTTTTTAAAGCATCTATAGGCCTACTCTTAGGCCAAAACCTATAATGAAGTTTTGATTACACTTTTCAAGGCATAAAGAGAATATGATGCAAAAGAAGCATAATATAAGTATAAATAGTGAGAGGTGTGAAATATCCTAAGAAGGTTAAACCAAGGACACATTTTTTGTTTCAATAGACCTTAAGAGCAAGAAATGAATCTAACAGCTAGCCCTAAAGAGAGTCACTAACTAAACAAGTGGACCATATCTTGAAGAGATCTAAAGGTTATAAGCTCTGAAGAAGGATTTATGAAGTGGGAAAGGGATAATCATATAAAGACAATACCATAGTTATCTTGCCTATGAACAAGGCTCTCTAAGTGTCATAGATCCATACCCCTATCCATATAGGCCTGGTATAAATAGTCAAGTTCTTTATAACAAGTTTTGGTCTGTGGAGGTTCTTTAAAGTTGATACATGCATTGTAATGAATTGTTGCATAGAGATTAGAGAGGAAGCATCAAAAAAATACTTATTAGGCTCAAATAAGGTTTTAGTATCATAAGGTATAACTACAACCACCATGGAAAGCACCTATAGGCTGCTCTTTAGGTCATTACCCATAGTGGTGAGAGTTTGGTCATCAAGAGGTTGAGAAAACCTAAAACATTGCAAATGAATGGTTTATAGTGGCAATGTAACTACAGTTAAGTGGCAAGGATTAACAAAAAGGAGTAATTCATAGCCTACAACTTACAATAGTCATCACCTATAGCTAACAATGAGGGTTAAATAGTCAAATAGGTCCTTTGAGTGTATATCAAGGTTTTGAATACTCTAGGAAGGTAAATGTTGTTTGTAAAGGAACCACATAACATAGTGATACTTAATGACATATTATGTTTATTTACCCTATCCAAACACATAAGGACCTTGTTCTTAGTCTATACATGGGCTAATAAGTATGAAAACATAGTCAATAACTTAATACAAGGTATGAGATCAAGAGGAGAGGATTGTGTTTAGAATAATGAATACTATCAAGAGGGATAAATTGGTTTCAAATATCATGATGAGTTGTAAATAAGGCATAATAATGAAGGTTTCAAATGTCATATACAATCATACACCAAATGTATGTACCTACAGTCACACATATACACAACCTCCATAGTCATAAGTAGTTTCCTAAGGGATAATGGTGCAAAAAAGGGTTTCATGAAGTTGTAAAGGATCATAATAGTAACATATAAGAAAATAGGACTAAAATTTCATGAAAGAGACACTAAAAATGAGCTTATACAGTCATTTCAACCTTGAACACCATGCTACAACCATCATGAGAACACAGGCTCTCCTCAAGTTTATATTAATATCATGCATAGTGGTCAAAATAGGAGTCAATATTAATGAATATTTAAAAGGATAGTAGATAAATGAATTTATAAATTATTAATAAGGGCTAGAGGAGACTACTACAACCAAGTTCACCTCAGATCACACCTACAACCATACTTGGGAAGCAGGCCTATCTCCATGTAAGGGTTTTCAAGAATAGGGTCAAGAGATGTGTTTTATGTTTCAAGAGGATGAATCATGAGAATAGGTAAGATGAAAATAAATATCATTATGTGAGGACCCAAAACAAACCTTATAGTCAGCCATGGGCCTCAAAACATTCATCTACAACATAAATGCTAAGACAAACCTAGTTAGTTCAAGCAAGTAGAAGAAGATATAATGCTTTCAAAAGTGGGAATATGCTCAAGGAGAATGTTTCATGAGAAAAAAAAGAAGATAATAATATAAAGGATCATCAATAGGTCATTATGATGATATTTTGAAGCACTTATCCAGTCAAACCCTACAGACTTGTACGAATTTTGGGCTATGGGAAGCATAATGCCTTGTTTAAAGAGTCAAAGCATGCTAGATGAAGAGTGAAAGATGATTTCAATTTTTTTTTAAAGGAATATTAAGAAAATTGAATATGAAATTGATCTTAAAAGATTCCAAATACCATGGTGAAATAGAAAAACACAGTCAAGTATGCACTCAATTAATAAGAAAGAGGTATTTTTGAAGGAAATTTAAGATTTTGGCATCTACAGGTGGAATTATGACTTGAAATTTGGTACACATGGTCATAATGACTTGGGAAATATTACATATAGTTTTAAAGGAAATTTAACAAGTTTAATTTCTCTTTGTTTTTACATAGTCCCCTACATGTCCATTCACTAACACCATTGGAACAGGTAGTGTTGTTGAAGGTATATAGGTGTACCAGAGGTTTATAAGGAAAATTGAGTGTTTTAAAATCATGGTATTATGTTATTAAATCTTCATAATACCTTAAAAGAGTATTAAAACTCCAAATCATATGTAAACTATGCCCATATAGGGTAAATCAAGCAAGCAGACCTATAGGCCAAAAGGGAATTTTTTGAATTATCAAGCATGATGAAACTTGTAGAGTTTTTTGATGGCATGTTAAAAAATCCATGATTAAAATTTAAGGTATAATAAAATGAAGAGTCATTTTAATCCATGAGGATAATTTCAAATTTTGTAGTTCTAGACACCCATCTAAGCCACTTGATTAGATGTTCATATCTTTCAACACATGAAGAGTTTGGATAATGAAATTATAATGATTTTAGGACCAATATTAAATTATAATTAATGAAAACTTAAGGTTGGTTTAGTGGCCGTGATTTATGAATAATTACTAAGAGCGTAGGCAGTCCAAAATGTAAGTAAAACCCTACATGCAATTTTCATTCGCGTGATATATTCTCATATATTTTTCATGGGAACCCAATATTTTCAAGGATTTTGAGGGGTTAAGTATATTAAAAATTCATGTTAATAAGTTTGGATTTTGAGGTCTGTGCTTTATGAATCATCATTAAGAAGATTCAACTTTAAAACCCTCTCAAACCCTCATAGTGACTAGTTTTGGAAAAAGTTGATTATATTACCATAAAAACTCATGGATCAACATAAAACATTGTCAAAAATCAAGTACACTTAGATATTATTCCATAAATTCCATTTTTTTGTAATTAGATGTATGGATCAAGGCATAAATTAGGTTTTTGGATAAAAAGCATGAAAAATGAGGTACAAAGAAGTTTACATGAAATCCAACTCATGGATGTTGAATCCTGAGACTTTTTATTCATCTTAAAATCTTCACATGGTCAAAAATATACTTGGAAGTTCCCCTATGAACTCCTTCAAAATAACCAGTCTATAGGAAAATAAAGCCAATGGACCTAGTCAACCCTGGTGACTGAGTAACAAGATTTTTTTCATCAAAATCACCTATATCATGGAGGAAGGAGTTTATTAAGGTATAAAATAATCAATTTTTCATGTTTTAAAGGTTTTATTTTATGTTTTAATGGAGTATCAAGTGCAAAGAGTAAGCTAGTAGGCCTAATTGGCCTAGTAAGCTTATTTAATCAAACAAGCAAAGAGGTTTGGCATTGAAGAAGCTAATCAAGTAATTAATTTTGAGTTTAAATGCCACATTACATGATCATTTAAATATTTAATTTCCATTTCATGCAAGAGGAGATCAAATGGAGTTGACTAGTCTTTAAGGCCAAATCACTTTAGTTAACTGGTTGGCTAGTTTCATACATCTTCATGCTTTTCATGCAAAGGAAGACCTCTCATCAACTTCAACTCACTTCAAAGTGGAGTTATCATACCAAGGTTGGCATATATTTTCGTGTAAAGAATATTGAAAAGTCAAATATGGTCTCACCACCTCCATTTCAACGCATAAGGGAGCTTCATGCAAGTTTTTAAATACATAGAAGATAATTGAAGACTTTATTTATTACTGTAAAAGGATTTTAGTCTTGAGTTAACTCCAAATTGACTAATAATTATCTCCTTTACACCACATTGGCTAGAGTTTTCCAAAATTTTGCTATATATGTAGGCTTTTAAATCCATTTTTCACATCACTTAGGCTGGTATAGGAAAAATATATAAATTTTAACTTGCACCAAAAATCAATAAATTGAGTTTGTTTGCAAATCATTCATGGTTGTAGTGTGTAATTATGATTGTTGATTTGCCTATAAGTGTGATCTATATATCCTTTTATAGGTCCTTTCCTCACCTAATACCATGATTTAATCCTTTATAGGCCACTTGAAGAGTTAGAACAAAAATTGAGTTGGATATTGTTAGTATGTAGTGTTTTTAGAGACCTCCATTCACACACCTTCAATTTACATGATTATTTCAAACCTCCTTATAAATTATTTATGTTTAGTACTGATTTTAGACATTTTGGTTAACAAATTATTCAATATTGTTCTATGTGTGTGCCTAAATTTCAAATTTTATAGAGGATCAATCACTATTTAGGTGTATCAGTATCATAAATAGGTTTCATTTTTAGTTTATTCCTTACTCTTTTCATGCCAACATTAAATAAGTTTAGTAATTGATCATGTTGGGTGAATATTTTGTCGTCAACTAACTGATGACAACATGGGTATATCAACCACAACACAAGGAGATTTATGCCATAAAAAGTGTGGGTTTACCACATCTAGACGAGGTAAATCTCTCCTCTCATCAAGGGGAGGTTCCCTATGAATATTTATACGCTGATTGGCTATATATAAGTAAGCAAAAAATAATACTTAGGGTAGTATACCAACATCCACCTCTCTTTTTTCAGAGATGAGGTCCAAAGAACAAGAGAGAGAAATCTTGGTCATTGGCTAAGAACATTCCTCTTCTTTCAGGAATGGTATCCAACCTAGAGTAGAAAATGCCCTGAAATAGGTAACAAAGACTACAAGGAAACCTAAGTAAGCACAAAGTCTTCCGTTGTCTCCTTCACTGATCTGGAATACGCGTAACCATAGAGTGAAATGAAGCACAAAGTCTTTGCCTAAAACTACAAAGGATAAAAGGATCACCAAGATAAAAGTAGATCAAAGTCTTTCTTCTATCTTTTAGAAACGTCCTCAGATTATATCAACACACACACTTTGCTTATTAAATCAAACAGATAAGAGATTATCAAGAAAGAGGACATAAGAACCATTTCCTAAATAACACAAATTACTTCAACACAAAGTCTAAAATAAACCTGTTTCTCATTCATTCGATGAAATATGATTTACAAGTTGAGCACAAAGTCTCAAGAAGTGTTTCAATAGAGTATTTGGTCTCAATTATCAGAGATATATTTACAAAAGAGGTCCCCTTTATATATAGGGAGAAACCTTCAAAATTTAGAAAAAGATTAAAATACAAAAATATCTTAGTCAAAGATGACTCATCTTTGACTTTGAGATATTTTTCTGGATTTTTTACATGTAATTACACATTATAAAAGTACACGTGAAAATTTCCCAAGTCAATTACAAAGTGCATTTTGAATAAAGCATGGAAGAACAGCTTCAATCTTTATTTCCAGTCTTCTTCATTTCATGGCTGGGATTGCTTGATTTGGTTCTTTCTATGAACTTGGCCATATCCACGTGCCCAATCTCTATATCCTTAATGTCATAAATAGTAGAAGCAACTGAGGTGATTATAAAAACACCTTGATATTTGTACTTCATTGTGTTTGACTTCTTCAGAGAAACTTCAGTGATCTGGAAGAACTTTGTTGAAAAGACATCGATGAAGAGGGATCCTTTAGAGAAACTACAGTAAGAATCATGATTATGCAATTAGGGGAAAAATTTTCAATCTATAAAAACTACACATTTGATGATCATGATTAGGGAAATGCACTTGAAAGGGATCAGGCGTGAGCAAGTCAGAAAGCAGAAGAAAAGGGAAGCGGGCGCGGAAAATAAGAAAAATAAAAATTTCTTGATTTAAGAAAATTGAGGAGAAAGTATGTAGGGGTGGCAAAAATTACTACCCTTGCATATTGGAGAAGTTATTGTGCATAGGTGGAAAAAATTACCGCCTGTGCACATCAGGGAGAAAGTGTCAACGGCAAAAATTGCCACCGATGCATGCTGAAGAAGAAGAATGTGTAAGAGTGGCAAAAATTGCCACCCTTGCACTTGGAGGAGAGGAAACGGGGATGCATGGGCAGCAAAAATTTTTGCTTCTACATGGAGGAGACCAAAATATGTAAGGGTGGCAAAAAATTTTGCTCTTGCATGAAGGATGCAAGGCAAATGTAATGGCAGCAAAAAAATTCCACCTTTGCATGGAAACGCTAAGAAACATTGACTCTGGGAAATGAAAACTTTATCCTCTGGTCACATCAAGATTGTAACAATTTTAATGTTTTTGGAAAAATGCAATTAAGGGAATGTCACAAAATTTGAATGAGGCTAGTAGAGAAAACACGAGAACAACAAAAATTTGCCTTGAAAAATGAACTTAGAGAGAAAATATGAAACAAACAAGTTTTGTAGGGCTTATTCTAAAAATGAGCATAGCTGATTTTGGGAACAACAACTAGCTCCTATTGGGGAACTTTCATTGATCAAACTGATCAATGGGAGTCGAAACCAATCTCTAAGTGCCTTCATCCAAGCCATTGGGCTACAGAGTCAAGCCAAAAAATGAAAAAACATGAAAAACCAAAAGAAAATAAACAACACAAAAACTATAAAAATGTACAAGTGAACTCATCTAATACTTCAAGGATTGAAGTGCTTCAGATGCTGCCCACTATGAGGTAGTGAAAATGGCACTCTATCCTAATAAACTAGTAAGAAGCTATTTTCTCCCCAGAATCGGTGATGGGTGAATGGATCTCTCCACCAGGAAACCAATTTTTTGTGTCTTCCCTTTGGTTTTATTTGCTTGCCCCATAGCAAGACTTGACTTTTAATCCAAAAACCATGAATCTTTGCTCTCATGGCAAAAAGTTTCTTTTCCTAATTTTGATGTGCAACAGCATGGTCCATTACCATAATTGGTTGCTCTTCTGGTTCAGTCCAACACATGATTTGATTGTTCCCATTCAACACCTACCAATCATTGACACTATCAGGCATACTTTGTGTTGTTCCATCTAAACCAATTCCTAGATCGTCACCTATAGGATTTTCATCTGCTAAAACATGAATGTCTTCAGTAGACAAAAAATAATTACCCCTACCTGAAGACTCAAATAGAATTTGAGCTTTAGGCCTTGATGTCTGAGTGATAACATATTTTTCCTGCTTCTCAAGAAGCAACCTCTACATTACACCTTTCACAGGGATTCTTGCCTGAGACAAGTCCATGCTTGATTCCCCTCCAACATCCTTATAGAAATTCTACCCAAAAAGGATGCCATATGATGCTGGGACGTTGGCCACTAGGATGGTCATCTTGATTCGCTTGTCTGGAAAGGCAACAAATGCAAATTGGGCATCTTTAATTTGCCCCAAAAGTGGCACTGGTTTGTTCTCCATGGAGAAACATCTCTCAAATGTCTTGGTCAGTGTGAGACCCAAAGATTCTACCACTTTAGCAGGCATGACATCATCTGAATCCCTAGAATCAATGATGCAATTGTTGAGCTGGTGACCATTTATCAATAGGGAAACATAGAAAGGCTCTATTTTCCTAGGGGCAGCAGGAGGGGTAATGACAAGATTGTTTAGGATGGACATGTTCCTTAGGGGAGCATGAGCTACTTTCTTAACCTCTTGTCTTGTAGGGATGGTTTGGTTTTTGACACATTGAACCAACTTGTCCAATTGCTCAGAATGAGACTGCAAAAATTCAAATTTAGACATTTGAATTTTGGTTTTCTCTATATGGTCAATGATATCAAATGCCTAGAATGAGCTAGGTGTAGAGGATGGGAGTTCATCCTTTTGTTTTTTGAAAGGGGGAGGATTGGGCTGCAAATTTGAAGTAGAAGGCATAGGGGCATTTGGGGTACTTACTTTTTTTGCAATCACTGGGTCCTTTGGCTGGAAAGGAAGATTGGATCCCCGCTTAGCAATTAAAACTACTGGTTGAGGTCACTCCTCAACTTTCTCCTTATTAGCTTGTTGATCTGATTGATTCTTGGACTAGGTGAATACAACATATGACCCCTCAGCTGCATTTCCTTCTCTTTTGGGTTCATCCTAATATTTCAAAAAATTGATGTGGGAGTCACTAGCTAATTCTTCTTGATCAAACTCAGGTTGGAAAGAGAAATCATGTTCTGTTTCCAAATATCCAACTGCTGAGTTGGTTGGAGGCGCTTCAAGGGCAAGGTTCCTCTATGGGGGAGGAAGGTGATTTTCTTGCCCTTGATTCCTGGTAGCATTGCCTTGGTATGCCTTATTCTAAACTGTCTTCCTTGGCATATCCTGATTAGGAGAAGCAAACATAACTTGGGCCATTTGTATTCTGAGAACCAACAATTCATTTGCTAGCTTCTACACCATTGGATCAGTGGTGGCTGAAGGGGAGTATTCAAAAGATGAAAAGGATTTACCTTTATTAAGGTCTCTCCTTATCTTTCCTATCAAGATAAGGTCATCTTCTACCTTAGTAGCTAAGTTCTGAGCAGCAGTAAGGTCTATGTGTCTGACCTGTCTCAGTAAGAAACCTATTTTAGGCAATTATGAATTGATGAAGAAGCATTTGAGGTTTTGAGGCATCGACTGGGCAACCATGAGAATTTTGTGCCTCAGCTTGTCGAACCTAGCAATAAAATCTCTCATAGGCTCATGAGGCTCTTTCTTCATCTGAGTGAGCTGGGCCAACAAGGCATGTGCATCTTCTACAGGCTTGAATCAACTTCAAATTTGTCTTTTAGGGTGTCCCAGTCAGTCACTGATCCAATCTATAGGTGGTAAAATCAATCTACAGTAGTGCCTTTTATTGTCTCTATGAACAACCTGACTACTATGTCTTTGAATTCCACACCTATGAGCAGTCTACAGTAGCTGCAATGTGTTCATCAAGATGAACCTTTCCATCACTGAAGAATTTAGGTAAATTCTTACTTGAACTGCATGGAAGCTCATGCAGAGGTGGAGTCAAATTCAATCGACTGAAAGAATTACCCTAGGGGCCTTGAGCCATGATTTGATTATGCAAAAGTGGGATCACTAATCCAGGTGGAGCTTGGATAGGTAAAGCTTAGCCAACAGTAGAAAATGAAGCTTTGCTTTGTGTTAGTGGCCTGGTAGGGCTAGGAGGAAGACTCCTAGTTCGTCTAAGGTGAGGTTGTGAAGGAAACAACTTGAAATTACTCTGTTGCACCAACTCAAAAGCAGGGTCAACAACACCTTGAGATTTCTAGCCTCTTGTATAACATGGAGTTGCCAAATTGCAGAACAAAAAATGGAAAAGAGAAGGATCTACTTCAGTTTGAAGTTTGAGACTTTAGATTGCATGCTCTTCCCAGCAGCTCTGGTTTTGCAGACCAGATATTATAATGGAGATGGAGGAAGATGGTAAGGCTATAATGATAATGGGTAAGACATGGAATGAAGTCTCCAGACTATGTAATGGATAAGGGTAGGGACTGCTTCAATCTAAAACTTGAGGTTTCAAACTGCACGTTCATCCCTAGTGGAGTTTCCAAAAATTTGTTGGGTGAATATTTTGTCATCAACTAACTGATGACAAAATGGGTATATCAACCAAAACACAAGGAGATTTATGCCACAAAAAGTGTGGGTTTACCACATCTGAATAAGGTAAATCTCTCCTCTCATCAAGGAGAGGTTCCCTATGAATATTTATATGCTGATTGGCTATATATAAGTAAGCAGAAAATAATACTCAGGGTAGTATAACAGCATCCATCTCTCTTTTTTAAGAGATGATGTCTAAGGAACGAGAGAGAGAAATCCTGGTCATTGGCTAAGAACATTCCTCTTCTTTCAGGAATGGTATCTAGCCTAGAGTAGAAAATCCCCTAAATAAGGTAACAAAGTCTACAAGGAAACCTACGCAAGCACAAAGTCTTTCGTTGTCTCCTTTGCTGATCTAGAATATGCGTACCATAGAGTGAAATGAAGAATAAAGTCTTCACCTAAAACTACAAAGGATAAAAGGATCACCAAGATAAAAGTAGATCAAAGTCTTTCTTCTATCTTTTAGAAACATCCTTAGATAATATCAACACACACATACTTTGCTTATTAAATCAAACAGATAAGAGATTATCAGGAAAGAGGACATAAGAACCATTTCCTAAATAACACAAATTACTTCAACATAAAGTCTGAAATAAACCTGTTTCTCATTCATTCAATGAAATATGATTTACAAGTTGAGCACAAAGTCTCAAGAAGTGTCTCAATTTTAGTAGATATATTTACAAAAGAGGTCCCCTCTATATATAGAGAGAAACCTTCAAAATTTAGAAAAAGATTAAAATACAAAAATATCTTAGTCAAAGATGACTCATCTTTGACTTTGAGATATTTTTCCAAATTTTTTACATGTAATTACACATTACAAAAGTACACGTGAAAATGTCCCAAGTCAATTACAAAGTGCATTTTGAATAAAGCATGGAAGAACAACTTCAATCTTTATTTCCAGTCTTTTTCATTTCCTGGCTGGGATTGCTTGATTTGGTTCTTTCTATGAACTCGGCCATATCCACGTGCCCAATCTCTATATCTTTAATGTCATCAACATTAGAAGCAAGCAACTAAGGTGATTGGAAAAACATCTTGATATTTTTACTTCATTGTCTTCAACTTCTTAAGAGAAACTTCAGTGATCTGGAAGAACTTTGTTGAAAAGATGTCGATGAAGAGGGATCCTTTAGAGAAATTGCAGTAAGAATCATGATTATGCAATGAGGGAAAAAAATTTCAATATATAAAAACTACACATTTGATGATCATGATTAGGGAAATGTGCTTGAAAGGGATGAGGCGTGAGCAGGTCAGAAAGTGGAAGAAAAAGGAAGCAGGCGCTGAAAATGGGAAAAATAAAAAATTCTTGATTTAAGAAAAATGAGGAGAAAGTATGTAGGGGCAGTAAAAATTGCCACCCTTGCATATTGGAGAAGTTCTTGTGCATAGGCGGTAAAAATTGCTGCCTGTGCATGTCAGGGAGAAAGTGTCGGTGGCAAAAATTTCCACCGACGCATGTTGAAGAAGAAGAACATGTAAGGGCAGCAAAAATTGCCGCCCTTGCACCTAGAGGAGAGGAAATGGGGATGCATGGGTGGAAAAAATTGCTACTTCTGCATGGAAGAGACCAAAAGATGTAAGGGCGGCAAAAATTGCCACTCTTGCATGAAGGATGTAAGGCAAATGCAATGGTGGCAAAAAAATGCCGCCTTTGCATGAAAACGCCAGGAAACACTGAATCTAGGAAATGAAAACTTTATCCTCTGGTCGCATCGAGATTGTAATGATTTTCATGTTTTTGGGAAAATACAATTAAGGGAATGTCACAAACTTTGAATGAGGCCAATAGAGCAAACACGAGAACAACAAAAATTTGCCTCAAAAAATGAACTTAGAGAGAAAACATGAAATGGATAAGTTTCATAGGGGTTATTCCAAAAATGAGCATAGCTAATTTTGGGAACAATAGCTGGCTCCTATTGAGAAACTTCTGTTGATTGAACCAATCAACAAGAGTAGAAACTAGTCTCTAAGTGCCTTCATCCAAGCCATTGGGCTACAGAGTCAAGCCAAAAAAAGAAAAAACATGAGAAACCAAAAGAAAATAAACAACACAAAAACTATAAAAATGTACAAGTGAACTCATCTAATACTTCAAGGATTGAAGTGCTTCAGATGCTGCCCACTGTGAGGTAGTGAAAATGGCACTCTGTCTTGATAAACTAGTAAGAAGCCATTTTCTCCCTAGAATCGGTGATGGGTGAATGGAACTCTCCACCAGAAAACTAATTTTCTATGTCCTCTCTTTATTTTTCTTCTCTTGCTCCACAACAAGACTTGACTTTTAATCCAAAAACCATGAATTTTTGCTCTCATGGCAAAGAGTTTCTTTTCTTGATTTTGATGCATAGCAGCATGGTCTATTACCATAATTGGTTGCTCTTCTGGTTCAATCTAGCACATGATTTGATTGTCCCTATTCAACACCTGCCAATCATTGGCACTATCAGGCATACTTTGTGTTGTTCCATCTGAACCAATTCTTAGATCGTCACCTAAAAGATTTTTATCTATTGAAACATGAATGTATTTAGTAGATAGAAAATAATTACCCCTATTTGAAGACTCAAATATAATTTGAGCTTCAGGCCTTGATGTCTGAGTGACAACATATTTTTCCTCCTTCTTAGGAAGCAACCTCTACATTACACCTTTCACAGGGATTCTTTCTTGAGACAATTCCATGCTTAATTCCCCTCCAACATCCTTACAAAAATTCTACCCAAGAAGGATGCCATATGATGCTGGGATGTCGGCCACTAGGACGGTCATTTTGATTTGCTTGTCTAGAAAGGTAGCAAATGCAAATTGAGCATCTTTAATTTGCCCCAATAGTGGCACTTATTTGTTCTCCATGGAGAAACATCTCCCAAATGTCTTGGTTAGTGTGAGACGTAGAGATTCTACCACTTTAGCAGGCATGACATTATCTGAAGCCCCAAAATCAATGATGCAATTGTTGAGCTGGTGACCATTTATCAATAGGGAAACATAGAAAGGCTCTATTTTCCTAGGGGCAGTAGGAGGGGTAATGACAAGACTTTTTGGGATGTGCATGTTCTTTGGGGGAGCATGAGATACTTTCTTAACCTCTTATCTTGTAGGGATGGTTTGGTTCTTGACACATTGAACCAACTTGTCCAATTGCTCAGGATGAGATTGCAAAAATTCAAATTCAGACATTTGAATTTTAGTTTTCTTTATATGGTCAATGATATCAAATGCTTGGAATGAGCTAGGTGAAGAGGATGGGAGTTCATCCTTTTGTTTTTTGAAAGGGGGAGGACTGGGCTGTGAATTTGAAGTAGAAGGCGTAGGGGCATTTAGGATACTTACCTTTTTCACAATCACTGGGTCCTTTGGCTAGAAAGGAAGAGTGGATCCCAGCTTAGCAATTGAAATTGATGGTTGAGGTCGCTTCTCAACTTTCTCCATCTCAGCTTGTTTAGCTAATTGATTCTTGGACCAAGTGAATACAACATATGACCCCTCAGCTGCATTGCCTTCTCTTTTGGGTTCATCCTGATAGTTCAGGAAACTGATGTGGGAGTCACTAGCTAATTCTTCTTGATCAAACTCAGGTTGGAAAGAGAAATCATGTTCTATTTCCAAATATCCAACTATTGAGTTGGTTGGAGGTGATTCAAGGGTAAGGTTCCTCTATGGGGGAGGAAGGTGATTTGCCTGCCCTTGATTCCTGGCAGCATTGCCTTGGTATGCTTGATTCTGAAATGTCTTCCTTGGAATATCCTAATTAGGAGAAGCAGACATAACTTGGGCCATTTATCTTCTGAGGACCAACAATTCATTTGCTAGTTTCTGCACCATTGGATCAGTGGTGGTTGAAGGGGAGTATTTAGAAGATGAAGAGGATTTACCTTTATTAGGGTCTCTCCTTATCTTTCCTACCAAGATAAGGTCATCTTCTACCTCAGTAGTCAAGTTTTGAGCAACAGTAAGGTCTATGTGTCTGGTCCATCTCAGCAAGAAACCTACTTCCGGTGATTGTGAATTGATGAAGAAGCATTTGAGGTTCTAAGGCATTAATTAGGTGACCATGGGAATTTTGTGCCTCAACTTGTCGAACCTGGCAATAAAATCCCTCATAGGCTCATGAAGCTCTTTCTTCATTTGAGTGAGATAGGCCAGTAAGGCATGTGCATCTTTTGTAGGCTTGAATCTGGCTTCAAATTTGTCTTTTAGGGTGTCCCAGTCAGTCACTGATCCAGTCTGTAGGTGGTAAAACTAGTTTGCAATAGTTCCTTGTATTATCTCTATGAACAACCTGATCGCTATGTCTTCAGATTCCACACCTATGACACCGTAGGCTATGCTAAAAGCTACAATGTGTTCATTAAGATGAACCTTCCCATCACCAAAGAATTTGAGAAAATTCTTCCTTAAACTGGATGGAAGCTCATGCAGAGGTGGAGTCAAATTAAGTGGATTGAAAGAATTACCCTAGGGGCCTTGAGCCATGATTTGATTATGCAAAAGTGGGATCACTAATCCAGGTGGAGCTTGGATAGGTAAAGCTTGGCCAGCAATAGAAAAAGAAGCTCTGCTTTGTGTTGGTGGCCTGGTAGGCTAGGAGGAAGACTCCTAGTTCCTCTAAGGTGAGGTTGTGAAGGAAACAACTCGAAATTACTCTGTTACACCAACTAAAAAGCAGGGTCAACAACACCTTGGGATTTTTGGCCTCTGGTATAATGTGGAGTTGCTAGATTGTAAAACCAAAAATGGAAAAGAATAGGATCTACTTCAGTTTGAAGTTTGAGACTTCAAACTATGCGCTCTTCCCAATAGCTCTGGTTTTACAGACCAAATAATATAACAGAGATGGAAGAAGATGGTAAGGCTATAATGATAATGAGTAAGACATGGAACAGAGTCACCAGACTATGTAATGGATAAGGGTAGGGACTGCTTCAATCTAAAACTTGAGGTTTAAGACTGCACGTTCATCCCCAATGGAGTCACCAAAAAGTTGTTGGGTAAATATTTTGTCGTCAACTAACTGATGACAAAATGGGTATATCAACCACAACACAAGGAGATTTATGCCACAAAAAGTGTGGGTTTACCACATCTAGATGAGGTAAATCTCTCCTCTCATCAAGGGGAGGTTCCCTATGAATATTTATACGTTGATTGGCTATATATAAGTAAGTAGAAAATAATACTCGGGGTAGTATAACAACATCCACCTCTTTTTTTTTAGAGATGATGTCCAAGGAACAAGAGAGATAAATCCTGGTCATTGGCTAAGAACATTCCTCTTCTTTTAGGAATGGTATCTAGCCTAGAGTAGAAAATCACCTGAAATAGGCAACAAAGTCTACAAAGAAACCTACGTAAGCACAAAGTCTTCTGTTGTCTCCTTCGTTGATCCAGAATATGCGTAACTGTAGAGTGAAACGAAGCACAAAGTCTTCACCTAAAACTACAAAGGATAAAAGGATCACCAAGATAAAAGTAGCTCAAAGCCTTTCTTCTATCTTTTAGAAATGTCCTCAGATAATATCAACACACACACTTTGCTTATTAAATCAAATAGATAAGAGATTATCAGGAAAGATGACATAAGAACCATTTCTTAAATAACACAAATTACTTCAACACAAAGTCTAAAATAAATTTGTTTCTCATTCATTCGATGAAATATGATTTACAAGTTGAGCACAAAGTTTCAAGAAGTGTCTCAATTTTAGCAGAGTTTTTGCTCTCAATTATCAAAGATATATTTACAAAAGAGGTCCCCTCTATATATAGGGAGAAACCTTCAAAATTTAGAAAAAGATTAAAATACAAAAATATCTTAGTCAAAGATGACTCATCTTTGACTTTGAGATATTTTTCCAGATTTTTTACATGTAATTACACATTACAAAAGTACACGTGAAAATGTTACAAATCAATTACAAAGTGCATTTTGAATAAAGCATGGAAGAACAGCTTCAATCTTTATTTCAAGTCTTCTTCATTTCATGGCTAGGATTGCTTGATTTGGTTCTTTCTATGAACTCCACCATATCCACATGCCTAATATCTATATCCTTAATGTCATCAACATTAGAAGCAACTAAGGTGATTAGAAAAACACCATGATATTTTTACTTCATTGTCTTCAACTTCTTCAGAGAAACTTCAGTGATCTGGAAGAACTTTGTTGAAAAGATGTCGATGAAGAGGGATCCTTTAGAAAAACTGCAGTAAGAATCATGATTGTGCAATCAGGGGAAAAATTTCCAATCTAGAAAAATTACACATTTGATGATCACGATTAGGGAAATGTGCTTGAAAGGGATGAGGCGTGAGCAGGTTAGAAAGTAGAAGAAAAGGGAAGCGGGTGCAGAAAATAGAAAAAATAAAAAAAATTTGATTTAAGAAAAATGAGGAGAAGGTATGTAGGGGTGGCAAAAATTACCGCCCTTGCATATTAGAGAAGTTATTTTTCATAGGTGGCAAAAATTTCCACCTATGCATGTCAGGGAGAAAGTGTCAGTGGAAAAAATTGCTGCCCTTGCACTTGGAGGAGAGGAAATGGGGATGCATGGGCGGGAAAAATTGCCGCTTCTGCATGGAAGAGACCAAAAGATGCAAGGGCAGCAAAAATTGCTGCTCTTGCATGAAGGATGCAAGGCAAATGCAATGGCAACAAAAAAATTCCACCTTTGCATGGAAATGCCAAGAAACACTGACTTTGGGAAATGAAAACTTTATCCTCTGGTCGCATCGAGATTGTAATGATTTTCACATTTTTGGGAAAATGCAATTAAGGGAATGTCATGAACTTTGAATGAGGCCAATAGAGAAAACACGAGAACAACAAAAATTTACCTCAAAAAATGAACTTAGAGAGAAAACATGAAATAGACAAGTTTCGTAGGGGTTGTTCCAAAAATGAGCGTAGCTGATTTTGGGAACAACAGATCCTAAAATTCACATTTCATAGGAGCTAGCCTCAAAACTAGAGGTCTAATCTAAACATAGGTATCTCATAGCCTTAAATCATTCTAATGTTAGTCTAGATATGAGTCAGACTTGAGCAATTTGATCTCTACTAGGTGATATTTGGGTTACTAACAAGTTACTGAATGAAAGCTGTCGAAGAGAATGTTCCCAAAGACCATAAGTTTCTAGAGACCAAAATTTACCAAAATAAAGCTTCTGAGTAAGAGGTACCAAACAAAAGGATTTGAAGAATATTTTATTGACATAAGAGTTTTTGATTGGAAATCTCGAAGAAAAGCTCTTGGTTGAAAGTTGTTGATCAAAAAGTTCTTGAAGACGAAAATGTCAAAGATGAACTGATGAAAACCAAAATACCACAGAGAAAAAATGCCAACGACCAAAATGTACATAGTACCAAATAAGTGAACCCAAATAAGAAAATATTAATACCTATCATACATAGCAAGCTTTAAAATTTTCCATTAGTAGATTAGTTCTAATAAGTCATTCCAATGAAAAATGGGTTTCAAGTGGAAAATAAATGGAAAAAAGGTAATGTAATACCAAAATTTCCCAAATTTTCATAGATAATAAGATATGCTAAATAATGCATATGCATCCCTATAATGAACAAACCTTATAAAAAAATAAAGGGGTCCCCATTTATCCATCAATAATGCAAGGTGGGGTATATTGAAGATAAAAAATGATGACTCATAAGGGTGAATACTCTTGTGTTTTCAAGAACCCAGAATCTATGGTTTCACAATCCCAATATCAATCATGAACCATGCTATAAAATAAATGATTAGATCAAAAATATGAAAGAGACTATTGGTATCTTCATACAACATACTTAATTTACCCATACCTTGGACTAGTGTGTGTTAAAATGATATCTTCTACTCCTTGTCGAAGGATTTTAGAAAATACATGGAATTACTTGTAAGTTTTTTCTATTTGGGCATTAAGCTAAAAAAAATTGGGGAGCTCAGGCATTGATCTAAAGCTAGGAAAACATCCATAGGCTTGATAAAGAGACCTTTGATCACCCTTTATTTATTCCTTCATATTATTTCATGATGCGTAATAAATTGATCTTATTTCATCATGTAGGCTTTTAATCCCTTTTGATTTTCTTTTAAACTTTTGGATTATCCTTTATCTTTTTTTTTCCATTTTTGAATGAAAGAAAGAAGGTGACCACTATGAACTAGTGTTGGTATGGGTTCATCAGAATGTACCTATCAACTTCAATCATATCAATGGTTATTATCTCAAACAAGTATTAGAATTTGTGCACTTGATCCAAGGAGATAAGAAAAGCTTTCTAAAATTTCTTGGAGTAGTGGGAGAAAATTTTGTATACCTGGTGAAATCATTCACTTCATAACATTGTCATGGTTAACTCTCTCATTGCTTACTTGAGCTAATAATTTTGATGCTCAAGGTGTAATGCCCACTAATTCAAGTTGAATCCAAAACATTGATTTGGGACACCATTTGAATAGGTTGTTGCATGGTTATACAAGGAGTAATCAATAAGATTTCCATGAAACCAAAAATAAAACTACTCTAGAAAGTGATGAACTATCTAAAATAAATAAGAAACTAGACTAAGCAAATCAAAAAATGTAGAAAGCAAGAGTGACTAATCTAGAAAGCACAGACCATTATAATAAAGTAAATGATTGAAACTATGAAACTAACTAATAAATAAAATATAATCTGCCCCTTCCTCTACTAGGACACCTATTGTTACTCAAAGACATCTCTAAATGGAGTAGCTATGAAGTAGTTCTTCAAAAACTACCTATTGATCAGATTTGTCAGTGTATTACCTTAGAGGTCCTTCAAGCAGAAAGCATTGTTACTCAAGATATCAGAGATCTAATAAGGTCCTATCCATAGTAGGGTGACCTTGTCATGTTGTCTTTTATTTTCATTGGTTTTGTCCTATAAGATCACCAAGTTATATATCATGAATGCTTTAGGTTTTTCTCTCTTATCAAACCATCTTTTGATGATATCTTGATGTGTATTAAATTTTTGTAGGGCTTTAATTATGAAACCTTCCATTTATATGATATCTAGTAATCTATATTCTATCCCCTAGTTGATTTTCATGTATTCATTCATGAACTGATATGTTGGTAACTTAAGCATGATTGGGAATACTAGTTGCCTCCCATACACTAGAAAATATGGAGAGGCTTTAAGGGCCTACTTATATCGAGTTCAATATGCCTAGAGTGCATATTTAAGTAAGAAATGCCACTCTCTTAGTTCATTTGTAGCCAATTTCTTGATAGCATCAATATAGTTCTTGTTGGTTGATTCAACCAACCCATTCCCTTGTGGGTAGTGATTGAATAATGATCTAATGGCGATCTAATTATCATAGGCCCATTCTATAAATTCAATCAATTGGAATACTAGCCCATTATCACAAACTAATGAAATATGAGTACCAAATATAGTTGTGATATGTTCTTTGAGGAAATTGATCACATATTTTTCTCTCAAATTCTTGGTGGTTACTACTTCAGTCCATGTAGTGCAACAATCTAGAGTTGTGAGCACAAATTATGCCAAAATTAAGAGTTTGGGTTGATAACACCAATAAAATCTAAGCCCCATTGGGAAAATAGATTACCTTTTATCATACGCTATAATGACATTATTGTGTGTACCTATTTTTTCCCAAAACTTGATATTCATGGCATGTCCTTACATGGGAGTGAGCATCCTTGAAGACTATTGGATAATAATAACCCATTCTTAAGATTCTATGGGCTGTAGTATTCCTAGATGGATTACCACTACCAATATTTTGATGTAGTTTCTCCAAGATCTCCTGGGCTTCATCACATGATACACATCTCAAATAGATGCCTTCTTAGTTTTTCCTATAGAGAATCCCCTTCCTGATCATATGATGAGTAGCTTTGAGCCTCAAGGCTCTCTTTTGAGTTCTTGGGGACATGTTATAGTGAGTAGGAATTGAATGATATATGATTACCATTCTTTTTAGGAAACTTGTGTTTGGTATAATTCTTTGATGGTGATGCATGGGTCTAGTTTAATAATCAACTAAACAATTCCTTGCCCTATTACGATCTTGGTAGGTTTAATATTTATGTTAAACTCTTGAAATTTTTCCATCCATTTACTCCTATGCTCTCCCAACTTGTTCTATGATAACATAAGTTTGACAAGAAGATTTAGTATGATAGTAATGGTCTTTTTCCTGAGAATGTAGTGTCTAAACTTATTTACTAATTTGAAAAGCACAAAGATCTATTTATCAATCAGGAAATATTTAAGTTTTATGTATTTTAAGTTGGTTCTCATGAAAGAGATAGGATGTTCATTCTCTTCCTTATTTTGTGTAAGTAGTGTAGTAATTGTTTGTTCCAAAGTGAATGAATATAGGAAGAAGTCATTAGTGAAATTTGGGATTACTAATATTGGGGCCTATGATATAGCCTTTTTTATGTCTTGGAAAGACTTCTTGTCTTTAGGCATACATTCTAATTTGGTATCTTGTTTAAGAATTGTGTTCATAGGTCTGAAAATTTATGCAAACCTATTATAAATTTTATCACAAAGTTAATCTTCCCAAATAAATAATTAAGCTCCTTTTTACTATTTGGGAACATTATTTTGGAAATTTTATGAATTCTGCCTGGGTCAATGGTGATCCCATCTTTAGTGATAATTTGGCCCAACAACTTGCCTTTAGTAATGTCAAGTATGCTCTTTTTGGGGTTCAATGAGATACCAAACTTTTTTCATCTTTCAATGATGGAATGAAGATGGTCTATTTGATCTACCCTATTTTTTGAGAAAATGGTGAGATCATCCATGTATATAACTATGCATTTATCTATTAGCTCTTGGAATGCATGATTCATGGCCCTTTGAAAACTAGCTTACGTGTTGATCAGGCCAAATGGTATCCATTTATATGCATAAGTTCCCTAATTTTTGGTAAATTCAATTTTAATTTTATCCTCTAATTTAACTAGCTCTTGATTATATCCCAAAAATCCATTTAGGAAAGACATCATCCTAGAACTGCTCACTATCTAGAGCACCTCATCTAATGAGGGTAGAGGATAATTATATTTCTCAATTTTTTTGTGGAAGTGTTGTATAGAGTATCAAAAATTAAAAAAGTGAAAATATTTGGGAAATGGTTTGGGAAGATATGGTAGATTTTCATCTCATCTTTTGTGATATTTCCATAAGGCTTAAGAAGTGTTAAAATCCTTCTTGAAATTAACACATAACATAATTTCATCATTATTTTTTATGATTGGAACTAGATTAGCCACCTAAGTTTAATGCCTAATAGGAAAGTCTATCTTGGCACTTAAGAGCTTTTATACCTCCTTTTGGATCAGAGGTTCTAGGATAAGATTAAGTGATATTTATCTCAACCTGAATGGTTTATGGTCTGGATTTAGTGGAATTATATAGGTGATGACCCTAGGATTAAATATTCTCAAATCATCATATGTTCATGTAATCACATATTTATATCTAATGATCATGTCCTTAACCCTTCATCTCTCATCTAGAGTGTAGCTTAAACCAATATTGACAAGATGTAAGTTTCCTTTATCTTCCAAATTCTCTGATCTAAACTCAAACTCATTCACCTTAAACTGCCTTATTGCTATGCTTGAGGATCTATATCAAAAGATCTTTCCAAGGAAAATAGACCTAATGGGAGAGTATTTTACTTTAGTTATATGACATCCTCTTCATCTAATTCCTTGTGGCATAGATGGGTTCTTTCCTCATCATCAAATAATTGGGACTCGAATTATCTTGAATAGATATGAAATTGGATAATTTTTTGATCATCATCGAATGCCTAAAAATTTTCAATATTGTCTAGTACTGATGGACATGGTACCAATTCAATGGAAAACTTCTACACTTTTAACTCTTACAGGGGTACCAAATTTGTTGTTGAAGTGGTCAATGAGTCAACAACTTGGTTTTATTCTCTTCGAATGGCCACTATATTGAAAGCCTTAAATGACTCAATTAAATCCTAAGCTCTGTGTTTGTATTTATTTAAATATGATAATTTGTGTTGATACTTATTTATGACTTGGTTGATCATTATTTTTGAGGCTCTATATACCATCAATTCTTTCATGTTGTTATTGAGGGCAAACTATAATCCCAAAATTAGGGCTTCATACTCTGCTCTATTATTCATGCATGGGAATTGGAGCTTATATAACACTAGGTATTTATTCCCCTATGGATCAACCAAATAAATACCAACACTTAATTCATGCTTGGACCTTGCTCCATTGAAATGGAGGTTCCTTAAATGGGAAGGGCCGTCCAATTCTTCCTACATTTCATTCTTTATAGTAAATGTATAAATTTTAAGACTAGGAAATTTGTAACTTACTTATTCGTTAGGGATGTTGTACTCTATAATAGGGTGATTTATACTTGTCTCTTGATCAATTCTAATTTTGTGGGAAATGCCTCTCCATGGAATCCAAATATGAGATAAGTCTATGGAAAGGTATCCATTGAGTTTTTCGACCAATCTCCACTCAATAGTAGCTCATACCCTTCAAGAATCTACTCCCATTATGTCAATATTAATCTACACATGAGGTTATGATGTAACCTATATGTGTACATCATTAATTTATACTATCATAAGTACTAATATTTTATCTAGATGAGAAACAATCCTCTTGGATGGACTTATGGTTAAACCTAGCTTCTAGAAAATGGAAGTTGGCATTATGGTGGATGAAGCTCTAAAATCCACCAAACAATTATGTATATTTTTTATAAATTCCCAAATGTTTATTAGTAAAGGGGGAAACTCAGTCTTACTTTTATATATGACATTTATGTTGGTCGTCTTGACCTTCTCTATAATAGACTTCCCTATGATAGACCTCCATAAGAGCTCTTTTTGTTCAATGATTTGTACTAATTTATGGAGAGTGATATTAACCTTGATCTTTTTCATATCCTCAATAATTTTATATCCTACCATACTCTCTTCTTCTCTATGCTGAGGTTGATCATTCCATTTTGGGAGAGGTAAATTATTATTAGCTTTAGGATTCTAGGGAATAATTGTATTATTAGGAGAAGTGGTGAGAGGTTGTATTTTCCTTAGATTGTAATTATTCTTATTAAACTATTGAAATTATTTCACTTCATATGATTTATCCTCTGAAACATTACGATCTTCATTAGTGAATGGAAACTCATAAGTTTCAAAGATCATAGCTTAACTTGAGGGGTTAGATTCATGAGAGAGATCTGGGGGATTCATCATTTGATCCCATCTGACCATTTATCTTTGGAAAATTTCAAATGTTGCATAGAAATCCACATAATCCAATTCCATATGCTATGATGTGTTATGAACTCTACATCAATTAGACAAAGTTGTCTCCATGATATTGATTTCTGGTAATTTAATGGATTGTTTTTATTCTACATTATTAGTGGGTCTGTTGAAAGTCATGTTACATCTTGGAAATCTAGAATTTTTGTTATAATTCTAATTGGTGGTATTTACCATCCTTTTTTCATATTCAAGAAGTCATTGCTCAACTTTTGGACCATTATTTGTATATAATTCAACTTTTGTGGAGTTCACACCCTGAGTGACTATTGTGTTAGAATGAGTCAGATGTTGATTTTATTGGTTCTACTAATGGCCAATCCTTTATGCTTGATTGTTTAGGAAACCATAGTTCTAATTAGTTTCTTATTGTGTCATGGGAGGAAGAGTGTACTATTATTGTTTTGATGAACCTCAGGGATAGTTACTACTAGTTTGGGCCTCCTATAATTTGACATAGGTGATACCAAAAGTCTTGCTTGGGCCCTAGACCTTATTACTCTCCTAGGTGTCTCTAGTGAAAATCTATATAGTGACTAACCTCTACTATTGGGAAAACACATAAGTGTGCCCTCTTTCTAGTGTAATTTTTTTTTATGTGGGTTTTATGTATACCATAGAACTTGAACTAGGTAGCCTTTAACATTTTAGGATCTCTATGGAAACAAAGTTTTAATCTAGGGCACGAGTTATAGGTATGCAATTAAAATAACTAGTTGGTGGAATAATAGGTTGAGTTATTAGGATATTTAACTAGGTATATGGATGGATGTGTGAAATATAAAAAAATTAAACACTAGGTGAGTTGGTTGGGTGGAGAATTACTTTATGATGGGTAGATCTCAAAATAAACTCAAAAAGGAGGGAAAGGTAAGGTAGAAAAGAATGTTCTATGTTATTAAAATTCACTTCCAAGGCTATTTCTTTGGTGGATGAGTATCTATTATTTGTACTTGTTACAAATTCACAAATACACATGGCTAAGAATTCTATAAATAGGTATAGGAAACTTAAAAATCTTAGCTGAAGGCTTCTCTATTTAGAGTTGTTGTTGCACACCCTTAGTTGAGAGATTATAAATTAGACTAGAAAGATATCTATAATAGCCACAACACACACCTATAAGACTGTACCTAAAGGAAATACTCCTACACACTTTAGAATATTAATGCAGTCTAAACTAATTTCTTAAATTAATGACATTCAATAATATTCAATATGTTTTTCACATCTATGATTAGTAGACATCAATTATAACAACCAGATTTATCTATAGCATTTGCACACTTCAAAATTATTGAATTGATATACACAAAGTAGCTAAAATATCAATAACACATAAAAGGAAGAAGAGAGAAAAACCATAATTGCATGACAATCAATGACTCAATTTCTTCTTGTATAGATGAAAACTTCAACCATTTGAAAGAGGGTTTTAAATGTATTCAAAGACTTAGGGAAGGGTTTGCCTCATCATTTAAGTGTAATAAAGCCTTAAATTACATTAGAATAAATAGAACCTAAGTTCTAGTTCAATACAAAACTATATGTTATAACTCATGGAGTATAATAGTCATATAATGTGTGCATGCTGGCAAAAATAATTCAATTATTTATAACATCAATGTAATGAATCTTAACTAGACATGATTAGCTCAAATATATACTACATGTAAAATTGTATACAAAATTAGCATTTAACTAAGGCTTATTTGGTGACTACATGACATTGTTTATTATCTTAGGAGGCACTAAAGTGGCAGCTTGAATTGAAGTGGAAGATGATGCACTTGTTGAACTGGTAGTTAGATTGAATCTCATCTTCTTCTTAGCTTTAAGTTCTTGATAGTGTTTATATCCCATAACATGCTGTGCACTTATTATGCTCATGTCAAGAAGAGATGGTCTATTCACCATGTTCACTTGTGTGATCAACCTTACATGCTAAATTTTTGTGGCTCTAAAGCCTACCTAAAAGAATTATACTTCTATGGCCTTATTCCTCATCAAACTCAAATTAACCTCAATATCTTCTAAGGTTAATCTTTGAATACTCTATTTGAAATTAGCTAAGGCTTACTTCAGTGTTTGATCAAAAATAGACTATACTACCAACTTCCTTGTGCCATCCCATGCATTTGTCAACTCTAGCTCATTCAAAATCTATACTGCTTATTTCTCCTATTCAGTTATCTTTGTGATGAAAGAGTCAATAGATGTTATCCATTCTCATGATTATTAGGACATGATGACCACTAGATTCAATTCATTTACTACCTCTATGGGTAGAATTAAGTTCATATGGATGAAAGCCTTATTAGGGGTATACAAAACCAAAAAATTTAGCTTGGTCTCATCATCCTTTAGAGTTTTAAATAATTTAGTTATTAAATTTGCTTGGGGGGCCAATTGTGCCATCAAAAAATCAATAGTATCTAATATCTCATATAGCCTCAAGGATACATTCTAGATATCTTGTTCAATTTTATAAAGAACATGAATTACCTGCCATTATAAGGTTATCCAATTATTGTTCCAACTCTTTCCTTGCCTGCTCTATGCCCTCATAAATTACTATCAATGCTCCAGTATGGGTCTCCATATAGGACTTAAAGTCCTCAATGAAAGGGGACTAACCCATTTTACTATCTTGTCTCTTTGAAAGATAATATAATTTTTTTATTTATTCCAAAATTAAGTTCTATCTAATGTTGTCTTATATATTTCTTTTCCTTGCCCTTTACATAGAGCCAATAGACTTATCAAAGAGTGAGCTCACAGTGGCTAGCTTGGTTATCTTAAGTTTTAGCCTCTTAGAATCTAATGCTCCTAATTCTTTGGCCTAGTTTGGAAGGATCATCTTTGATGGGTCTAGTGGCTTTGATTCTATCTAGGTGTCTTTTTTAGCCTTAGTCTCAGAAGCTAGCTTGGGCATGGTAGACCATATTATTTTAGACCAATCTACATTTATTAGATGTAGCATTGGGTGGATAATGTAGAATGGATTTTTCCTTGGAAATCTTTTGGTGGCCACCACTGTTGTGGTATGTATTACTCCTGAGAATGGCATAGGTGAGCTCAGTTGAGTAGAATATGCTAATAAATGGGTGCTGGGCTAGTTAGTAGTAGTATAAATAGAGGTGGAGACCAAAGGATTAGTGGTAAAAATATATGTAAAGATAGGTCCAACAAGAGGAAAGGACATAGTAGGAAAAAATGTGACAAATGTTAATGAAATAGCAAGAGAGTGGCTTAAGGGAGTAGTAGGTAAAATACCCTTACGTGATTGGTCACCCCCAAGGGGTGCCTTTATTTTCATTATTTGCAAGCTTAAAACCTTATACTATTGTAGTTTTTATTCATCTACCTCATCTCTTAGCTCAACTTTAATTAAAGGTTGTGCCTTATCACTTTGTCCCTCTATGTATTGCACCTAAGGCCTCCCCACCTTGGATTTTCTCTAATAGCATATGGTTATCTTCTCAGTCAGAGGAGCAGGCACTTATTGTGTAAGAAGAGGTACTATCATACTAGATGTTGTGGTTGATGGAGTTATCATAGTGGGTGTGAGGCTTTCTTCATCAGAGGATTCCAAATAAATAATCTCCTCTTCTCTCCCAATAGAGTTGTCTTTTGCTTGAATTATTTCTTTTGCTTATTCTTAATTTATTTTCCTCAATTCAACTATGGATACTTTAACTTGAGGAGTTTCCTCTTCCATTTTTGCTATAACAACTGATGTTCCCCTTGATCTTGTTCTTTCTCTATAGGCATCATAACAATGGGTGGATTTTTGGGGTCTTAGATTTGATCCTACCATTTCTAAAAAGGTATGTTAATCCAAAAATCTGAAGAGATCCATCCCTTTGGTGGTGGGATTATATATTTTTATTGCTTAATTGTGAGGAAAGGGTCCACTTAAATTATCTTGATCAAGTCTTCAATTATTATATAAGTCCTATCCATTTATTTGACCTCTACATCATATTTTGCATTGATAAATAAAAAGTTGTGGTCATAGGGATCATGATTTTAGTTAATACCCAGATTGTGGACATGTTACTACACTTTCCCATGGGGGTTCTAATATCTATGGGGTAAGGTAGCCAAGGCATAGGCTTTCATGGCAGCACTAACCTCTACGAAGTATCTATAAAAGGTGTAGCACATCATCCCAATTGTGAGATGGGAACCATGAAAGGTGCTCTTCTTGATTTTGGTTAAGTCTTCATCAATCCCCTTCCATAGTTGATAGGAAATTTATTGTTCAACCATTTTTTTAGGATATATTTGGGGAGGCGTAGAGGATCAACCTTATTCTTAATGACCATTATAATAGTGTAATATAGATACAACCAATAATTATCTAAAGATATGAGTGCATTGGTGATATTATTAGATATCATGGGTAGAGGTTCACCATGAATCACCCTCCAAACTTGAGGATACAAATATTATATAATTCTTGATATGTTCCTTGTATAAGCATAGATATAGATAAATGAGTAGACATCAAAGATTCTATTTTTGATGTATTTAGGATTTGGATCCCAGAGAGACCCATTATGTCTATAGATGGTGCCCATGATTGCATCTAGAAGGTAACACATCATGTAAAAATTACCATCTTGGGGCCTCCTATCCTTGGAAGCATAAATACCTTTATAATTTTTCCTCAAATATTTAAGTGATGATGGTAATGTTGTTGACATAGTGAAGGAAACCATCTTCTCTAATCCTCACTTCAAAGAACAAATATCATAGTAATTCAATACATGGCATGACCTCAAGTTTGGCATCTACATAATGAAGTGCTTAGCATTTAAAATGAAATATGTCACTTGCTACTTGTCAATCCTCTTAAGAGACATCTTTCTCATAGGTTATTAGATCAACACTCTCTACAAGCTCCTATAGATCTGAGTAATTAGCATAGGTACTATCGAATATTGAGGCATCAAAAATTATATCCATGTATTCTATTGAGTCCTTGATAGAGAATCTAGATGGATCATGGGATCCCCTGTATGCTCTAGATGAAGATGTTATTGTTTATTCTTAGCATTAGTAGAATATGGTGGTTTGGAAATCTTGTTATATGATTTACAACTTTTTTAAATGCAACTAGGAATTGAATTTATAAAGGGAAATGTTTGTTCAAGCTCATTGACATTTAAATGGATGTGAAATTGGTTACTAGCTCAAGGTTATAGCCTTTTAGCATTCAAGTTTAATTTATACACCATTAATCACCAATGTCTACAATCTTGTCACCTTCATTTAATTCAAACTTGACCACCTTGGCCTAGTTGGCTTTCTACATATGATGCTTACACATTTTAGGGGTGCCACGGTGATGTTATTTTTGACACTTGTCAATGTGTGGTTTATTTGAGAATTGCAACTTGAGTTCAAGATAAATCATTTTATTTTATGATCCAAGTATTCCAAATGAAAGACTCTGAAGACCAAAATGTTATTTAGAAAGATTCATGAAATGTTTACTTAAAGCTTAAACACTAAAGAATTTTTTTGAAGACCAAATTTTCATTAAGGAGGATTTGTCAAAGAAGGTTGTTGAAGGTGGGATTTTAGACTGAAACTTACCAAAGAGAAATTTCCCAAAGACCACAAGTTTTCAGAGACCAAAAGTTCTTGAAATAAAGCTATCAAATTAGAGGTTCCAAATAAAAGGATTAAAATAATATTTTATCAACACAAAAGTTTTGAATGGACAATCCCAAAGAAAATCTCTCAACCAAAATTTGTTGACCGAAAAGTTTCCTAAGTCCAAAATGTCTAAGACCAAAATGTTGAAGATGAACTATCAAAAACCAAAATGTTGTAGAGAAAAAATTATGAAGACCAAATATACATAGTGCTAAAGAAGTGAACCCAAATAAGTAAATCTAAATACCTATCATACATAATAATATTTCAAAATTTCCATTAATAGATTAGTTCTAATAAGTCATTCCAATGAAAAATGGGTTGCAAAAAGAAAATAGATACAACAAAGGTAATTTAATGCCAAAATTTCCCAAATTTACATAGATAATAATATATGCCAAATAATACACGTGCATCCCTACAATGAACAAGCCTTCTAAAAAAAGGGGTCCCCACTTGTCCATCAATAATGCAAGGTGGGGTGTGTTGAATACAACATGTAGCACTGATAATATTTTTTCAAATGAGATGGTACAAAATATTAGTTTGAGGAGAATATCATATTAAAATACATATAAGGTGTCATTGTTGTTGAAAAGGCATTATATTTTGGGAATTGATTAATGTTTGTTCCATTTTTAGATTATATCAAATAAGGATGAAATTTCATAAGATATTATGCCTATGTGTATTTGTCAAGTATTTTTGGGAAGGCCTTGGAAGTTTCATAGGAAGGTTATACATAATGGTAGGATGAATACCTACATTCTTATGAAGGATGGTATGAAAAATACTTTGAGTCCATTGAAGGACAAAGTGGAATAAGTGGACCTTAGGCCAAACATTTAACTAGTTTTAGGAAAAAAGATTATTGGAAGAGGTAAAGAAAGATAAATCATCTAGTATATAAGTTTAAGCCTATGAAAAATGAAAGGGTAAATAGACAAGTACAAAATTTATTGGATTATGGGTTGATAAGAAAAATATTAATCCCATGAAAAGTTCCAACAATATTAGCACTAAAGAAATATGGAGAATGGAATATCTTCAAAAATTATAGAGACATTAATAATATAATAATCAAGTATAAATATCCATTTCCTTAGATCAATGACTTGGGGGATTTATTGAATGGAACAAGGCACTTCACAAAGATTGATTTGAAGAGTGGTAATGTGAAATTAATTATAACCACATTTTATGTTGATCTTTGAAAAAATATTTCAATTACAAGAAATTTGTCTAACACTAGTTGGCTAAGTTATTTTGAGCTCTTCCATTTACATGATGTGGACATTATTAGTTTTATTAGAGTATGCATAATGATGTGGCTATAATTATTAGATCATGTATGAAATTAACCAAAGAGATCATTTAAAAAAGTATGAGAATTCTAATAGAATGTAAAATATAGATTCAAATAATATTTATTTTTATTAAACCCTAAAACACATTTATTATTGAAGGAAAAGACATTGAAGAATAAAAAAATAATAGTGAGTACTTCATTTCCAGCAACATGGCCATAAATAGTTATTATTATGTAGCGGTATATCACATAGTAACGGAGGGTTTCTAATTTGTTTCCTTTTCACTTAAATTTTATAGTGCACCTATGGAATGTGTACAAAATTATCATTACCTTCTTCATTTTGAATTTTTTATGGAAGACTTCTAATATTGTGCAACACTTATTACCAAAACTATTACACACCATGGCTTAATTAAGATACTCATAATTGAAACATCAAGGGCTAAACATTGAGGGACCTCTTAGTAAAATAATTTGGCTCCACTAGAATAAATACACCCTAAAAAACTAAATCACCAATGCCCTATAGTAAATTCCAATTTATTAATAATAGTATAACATTCTTTGTGGATTTTATCACATCAAGAACACATATAAAAGTGAAAAATATAAATTTCCTATTATAATTGAGGATTCTATAATTTATATGAAATTAATAATATTTGTGGATGATAAATGCATTGTTGAAGAGGAGAATGCAAAAACAAGAGAGGAAAAACCTAGTATTCTACCACTTGAAAACAATGTTGTTGAAGGAAATGTTGAAGAAAATATAAACATGGGTTCTGATTAAAAAAAACATAAGAGGAATTTTAGATTCTAAAGAAGTAAATTTAACCCAACTTAGAATGGAAATTAAAATTTTAGTAACATGATAAAATTTGAGAAGGACTCAAATTAAAAATCATAATGTGTAGGGTCTTACAACGTGAACAAAGAATATTTGTTGAAAATATAGTTTCACAATATTCCATCATAATAATTGAGCATGAATAGAGAATACATGACCTATGAGACCAATTATATTTGGTAGTGTATGCACCTAAATCCACTTGCCTTAATTATTATAACTAATCTCACTAATCAATCCCCTTTATTCTAATCCTAATCATTCATCTAATATCCCCCCCTCAACATTTATTCATATACTAACCTTATTATTCCCCACCAATATATTAATCCCTATAATCATTTATTAATCTTATCCTAACCCCCACTTATCCATTATTTGGGAATTTTAAATTCTCATGACCTACTTACCCACCTACACTAGCCTATTCCTAGACTCTCATACACCCCTAATCCCTTATCACTCACCTAATCCATATCTAATCCCATACCTAATCATAATTAATACCTAATAGGATTATAAAATATGATAATTATATAATCCTCTCTAACTTAACCATTTCCATCTAGAACCCTCTATTCTAGAAGCTTCCAAGGAATTTAGCTTCCTTGGAAAATCCCCAACCATTGATCCCAATAGCCCAAGATTGAATTGTAGCTCTTGATTCTTCCCTCCATTTTGTATATAAATGGGAAATTGATTATTTATATATAAAATAGAGGGAATAATAAATGGCTATAATTCAATATTGGGCCATTGGGATCAATGGTTGGGAATTTTTAAAAGAATTTTAAATTCCTTGAAAGCCTCTAGAATATAGGGTTCTAGATGAGGAAGGCTAAGTTAGAGAGGATTATAGAATTGGAGGATTATGAAATACTATTAGGGATTAATTAGGGGATTAGATAAGGATTAGGTGAGATATTAGGGACTAGGGGTGTAGGAGAGTCTAGGAATAGGCTAGTGTAGGTGGGTAATGAGATTTTATAATTCCCAAATAATGGATAAGTGGGGGTTAGGATAAGATTAAGAAATGATTATAGGGATTAATAGATTGGTGTGGAATAATAAGGTTAGTATATTAATGAATTTTTATGGGGGGATATTATATAAATGATTAGGATTAGAATAAAGGGGATAAATTAGTAGGATTAATTAGAATAATTAATGTGAGCAGATTTAGGTGCATACATTTTCCCCCTCTTTGAAACGGAATTGTGAGTGGAGTGAGGTGGAAATAGTAATGGTATTTCAAATAAAAACCATGTCATGGATGAATGTTAGTACATGATATTAGTGGATATGATTCCCCCTTGAGGGGACATGTGGGGAAGAATGAGAAGGATGGTCAATTAAAATAAGAAATGAAGGGTGAGATGCGATGAATAGACGAGGGGATGTGATGATATGAAATAGACAAAGGGAATGGAATAAGAGATGTGATATAGATGGGGAATAAGATTAATTTAACGAGAGTATTGAGCTACAAAGTGATGATGCTCTTGGAAAAGACATATTCATAGGGAGTGAGAATTGATTGTGTTATAATTGTCAACACATCCCAAGGGGGAATCAACTATAACATAATGATGATAAGACAAAAATCTGTAAGATTTCAATGTATCCAAAGTAATGACACATGTAAGGGAGAATTATTGGCCTAGATAGGACAAGGATTAGATAAGATTGATGATTATAGCTCAAGACTACAATTGAAATATATGATGAAAGAGATGAAAAAAAAGAATGATATGATCAAGTCAGCCAAAATATGAAGGGAAAAAATTGGAATATAATGCATCAAATCAATGATCCATGATGTAATTAATAGTGATGATTTTCATATAAAGGACACATATAAGGGGATGATAGATGATGATAATGTTACAATTCTAGTTATGCCCCAATCAAGGGAGGAAACTATAAACTTTAAATGATAGATTGATCAATCAGTGATAATGGATGATAGATGGAGAAAATATGAATGTTGTTACTTGTCAAGCAAAATAAATAGGTGTGGGTGATTAAAAAAAAGGTTTTGGAAGTGATTACATTGATGGTGATTGATAAATAGACTAGTTGATTAATGATTGATACTATAGCTCAAGGATCTGACCAATGCAATATGTGAGGATGAGGAAGGACACAAAATATGTGATGATGGGTGATGAGGAAATAAGTGAGAGTGGTCAAGCTATCCTTTGGAACTAAAAAGTGGAAAAGTGCTACCTATATAGTTTGAAAAGGCCTCAAGTTGATGTAGTTTTGACTTGGGGATAAATGATAATTGATGGAGTAGAAAATGATGATGATGACTGTGATAAGTGATTAGAGGATAAAACATAGATGATAAGACAAGGATTAGATTAGTGATGGGAATAATGATGATTAGATGATTATATAAATTATTAGGGTATAGATGATTAAACCATCATAGCTATCATAAGGCTCATCATAATGTATGCAATCTGATAAATATAGCACTGGGTAGTTTTCCCCATGATATAAGTATGACCAAGAGGACATGGTGCCAAAGTGCATGGGAAAATGATTAACTCTACATCATCAAGGGAACCTAAATTATTATTATATTTTTGGTGACCTCATAACATCCTCATTCATTTCCTAATAGACAAAAAGAGACATAATGCAACACATATGTAAAAGACAAAGACAATTAAATATTTAAATGATAAAAGGCATGAAAATAGAACAAACAAAATAGACAAGTAACACACAATAGTATCTACATGCAATGTCATTATTTATTGTCTAATGATGGGATGAATGAGTGGGTGATGGGGTGGAATATGATGATCATGATGTGATTTTGGACTTAGGATAGACTTAGATTTGGAATAGATTAATGATGATGATTAGGATTAGGACTTAGTTAAGGATATGGATGTGTATGTGGATTTTGAGTTGGGGGAGGGACTTAGATGAGGATTTGGATATGGGGACCTAGATTAAGATTAAGATAAGTATTTAGAGATTTAGATGATATACATAAGACTGATCAGGTGAAAGTGAGGCTAGGTCAATGTTGGCTTGATATAGACTAGATTTACCCCTAGTTTAGAATAAGAGGATGAATGACATGATTGTAAAAGATGGAAGGCATGGAGATGGATACAACTAGGGGAAAAGGCATAAGACAAGACACCATGGACCTTTTTTGGCTTTTTAAAATTTTACAATTTTTAGGGTTTTTGATATATTTCAATTTTTAAGAATATGTATGTACACTATACAAATAGGGTTACTTGCAAAGGGAACACCAGGCCTAGCAATCAGGATGAGGATGGATGGTACAAAAATATGATGAGAACAATGCAAAAAAAGGGAATGAAGATCAAGGAAGAATAGACTAGGGACTACCAATGATCACATCATAAAAGAATTAGATATATAGTGACATGAGTGTCTAATGGAGGATATGCCAAGATAGTTCTAGAACATTTCTCAAGACACCTTCCACTCCCTTAAAAAGGTCAAGACTTGGATAAAAGATAGACATGATATGATGGTAGATGATGGGTAAGAATAAAGGATAGAGGGATTAGAGATGTAAGGATGAGATGGATGGGATGGATATTGCCCCCAAGTGTAGAGGTAAAATGTAGACAATATATATTTTTTAGCATGATGCCAGAAACCAATTTTCATCATAGTACAAATGAATTATTTTTTTATTTTATTGTTATTTTTTTGACTTTTTTGATTTTTGGGCATCTTGATTTATTAGGTATGGATATGAGATGAAATAATGTTGAGACTTGATGGATATTTATCCAACACCTATTCTAGAGATATGTGATGTTAGGACCATGTTTTCTTCATTATATGTATTGATGTCCTTGTGACCTATGTTGATTCTTGATCGTGAGCCATTTAGGTATCTATATAAGGTATCTTCATCACCCATATGAGAGATGATGCTTCCCAAGAAGGTGATGGGAGGTATGGATTTGATTATATCTTGATGTTGATGGGGGAATAATATATTAGAATTGATGGTAAGACTTGATGAGATCATAAGAGCATGATAGGAATATGTGATGGGTGTTGGAAGAGGAAGACTAGAAATTGTACACATTGTTAGAGATGTTGGACATTCCTCATTTGATTGGTGCCATGTGATAAAATATTTTAAGATATCCAAGACACTTTGACTTTGTGACTTATCTTTGATTTGATGATTTGAAGGATTATCGACCTTATAGATAGGGATTTTGACATCATTTTGATTTTTAGACTTGATTATATCTTGATTTCCCCTTGGTGCTTGATATTGTGCTTCTCTAGAGGAGATTGATGTTTTACTTGATATATGATGATGATTTTGACTTTGGTAGTCCCCTAGTGCCTAATTTTGGGCTTCACTAGGTGAAGAAATTTTTGGATTAAGCTGATGAATTGAATCTTCTTGATAGTGATTTATGGGATCAAAGGTGATTTGTTCATGATTTATGGCTTTAGAATATGGTCTTGGACCTTTGTATTTGTGGCATGTATTATGTTGCTCAGGGAAGAATCCAATGATGCATGTTTATATTCACTCCTATAGAGGGAGATGATGAAATGATCATTGATGGGAAGAAAAGGATCTATGATAGATGGAGGTGGGGGAGATGGCATGATGAGATCAATGAGTGGTGGTGGGGAAACATGGTCTTCACAAGGGTTCCTAGGAGACCTAATTTTGACATTAGATAACATCTCCTTAAGATCAGCAAAAGGATCACTAGGACTACCTATAGCATACACATCCAAAGTAGGATAATATTCATTATGAATATCCTTGATAGATAAAGCTTGTAATAACTTGGTTATAACTTCATCATCCTAATTTGGATCAAAAGATATGATTGATTATCATCCAAATTGGTAGTATCTTTAAAAGGGCAGACATAGGCATTAATGTTTATGAGAGATGTTGAAGAATCTAATTTAGACACTAGTGTTGAACATGATCCTAATGTAGATAACACTTGTATTGACTTTGATGCTGACTCTAATGTACAGGATGCAATGTTTCTATTAGAATATTTATTATTCATAATTGACCTCTCAACATGGGGTTTTTGATATGGTGGATGAGGGGGAGATGATGGAGGAATAATGGATTCACCAAGGATAGGTCCATGAAAGAAGGACTAAAGAGGGAAGGAAGGAATAGGATTATGAGAAATATAATCATTTCAAATGGAGGATTTATCAAAGATGGGGGGACCATGGAAAAGGGATGTGGTGTTTGACCTTAGCTTGGAGAGGGAAGAGATTGGTCATGATTGGGAATGGAATCTTAGAATTTTTATTTTTGTTCACTCTTGGATTTAGAATAAAATAATTCATTCTCAATTTGTATGTCACCATGGTCAATGAGGTCTTCGACAAGTTTTGGAATTTATGACATTGATTCATGGTATGCCCCAAAGTTTAGTGATATACATAGTGTTGGTTTGATTTATACCAAGAGGGCTTAGACTTATCAAGATTAAGATGTTGTATGGGTAGATAGACCATCATGTTATCAACAATGAGTTGATGGTGTAGAGAGGATTACATAACATTATTAGTCAAAAATTATTCCAATGAACCAAAGGAAGAATGCGTAGGAACAAACTGAATTAAGCCTATCTATTCATGTAGGAATTACTAATGACAATGAAAGATAAAAAAAGAAAGTAAGAAATATATACCTTTCCAAGTGAATCCATTCTCCAAAAGTGGCTAAAAATAATGTTCTCCCTTGATCAAGCATCCTTTTATTCATCAACAATGGTGGAAAACTCCTCCAATGTCTCAAGAACACTCCATAAAACCTAGGCTCATGATTTGGAATCACTAAACTAGCCTATCAATGAAGCTTGCAAAAAAAAATCAATGATAAAATTCAAAGGATTGTGGAAACAATTTAACAATATAAATTTGCAATATTAAAGCTTAAAAATGATGTTCATGGCCTCTCTATTTATAGATTTCTGAGATTGATCAGGATCAACCATGATCATCCATCTCAAGATTGAGATGTGTGGTCATGGATTAATTGAATTATGTAATTAAATTCATAATTATCATCATCATGACTTTGGAATAAGGGACATTAGTGAGGCATGAGAGTTAATAAAGAAGCATGGGAGGCCCATAATCTTGATATTTTATGCACTTATGGCTTGATGGATGCCACCCCATAGATGACATCACTTGATGATGCAGATATCAATAATCAATTTACAATAATAAGATATTCAAAAAGTTCCATATATTTCCTACTTAAGATCTTAATTTGGATTAATTATCTTAAACAAGGTTAATCCACATTTGTGCAATTATTTTCAAATCGGCCCCCAATTAATCAAAATGGTCAGAAAGTCATATTACTAGGTCATAATTTGACTGGAGAATAATTGGAAGGCAATGTTAGATGTGTACAAATCATGTTACTATTTAGGATTTTGTTGACATAAAAGAATAAAGGCATGTGATCTGTACTAATAAATTAGAAGAAAAGAGTGATCTAGAGCACAAAAGGGTTGAATCATCATTTTGAATCAAAATGACTTGATTAAAGTTAGTTGGCCCATAAAATGCATTGCCCCATTTAGGGATACTTTGACCTAAATTGGCACTTGTCAATGACAAGTTTGAACCATTTAGGGTGCTTTATGGTTTTTAGTCTAAAATGTGCGTTTGAGTGCAATTTAATTAAAATTGACAATTTCAACACAAATGGTGTTAGGAATTGGATGCCTACATTTTGCCCCTATTTGAGAAGGTGTAGCTAGACATTTAGGTGAAGCAACATATTTTCAAAGAAAAGAGTTGTCAAGAAGAAATTGGAAACAAACCCATGATGCCCCCTCAAGAGGACATACTAGGATTAAAGAGAAAGATGGACTCTCAAAAAGAGAGGGATAGTGAGGGATTAACCCATGGAATAGATCACATCTAGATGAGATAATAATTTCACACATGATTACCATCAATAATCAAAATATAATTTTATAGGTATAACGGGCCCCAAAGATGGGGGGAATGGGAAATATATAATCCAAAAATGTATGGGACAGACTTTAAATGTACCCAATTTGAGAGTACAAGCTACATGCTTATGACATCGATCAATCTTGAGACAAGTTGTACACTAAATATTTCCATCATGGGCATTAGTGTGGAGAGCTTGGAATTAAAGGAAAATAGAGAACATTATTCTTTAGGAAGGGAAGCACCACTAGAACGGGGTCTCCAAAGATAAGATAATAAGAGGTGCCCTAGTAGAGTAAATATGATCTTGATAAAATAGTTTTATAGTGAATTTTGATCATTGATAAAGAATAAATAATGGTTTTACCTTGTAGAGATAATTTGATTCTAATGTTGTTTAGATGTTGGGCCCTAGCATGGGTAATTGGCAAGCAAAATAGCTCAAGGATATAACCCAAAAGATAGGTTAAAGTCAGCAGGTGCAAACATATATGCGATGGTGTAATAGCTTAGAAAGCCACATAAAACCAAGCATATGAGAATGCACAAAGTGATGAAAGAGATGAAAATAAGAATGGAGATGGCTGAACTGACTCTAGATGTGCTAGACAAGTAGACACTGCCTACATAGTTCCATGGACTTATGTTCCAATATGAACTTCAAGCCAATGTAGTTCACCCAAGTTTAGGAGAAAATATAATGAAGAATGATGAAAAGTAACCAAGAATTGATTAAACTCATAATTAATGCAAAGAGATGCATGTCTAAACATAGATTTAAGTGTTAAAATTCATGTTACCTAGATGCCTAATTCCATATCATGATCCTAGGTTTTACAAAGTGTTTTTGAGAATCATTCATCAAAGCTAAAGTTGATGTTAAGGATTTGAAACCTGAGCACAAAGTGTTTTCTATAGAAAAATAAATTAGGCATCATAAGTATAAATGACTTAGAATGACATAGTATTCCAATTACGCTAAGATGGTTCAAATGTGAATACCTATAACTAAGGATAATGGTAAAACAATGACCAAAACCAGAGTTAAAAACTATTTACATTTAAACAAAAAAGAAAAGAGAAATAAAAAGATAAACATAAATGAACCTAACTAGAAATCAAGATATGAACAATCAAGACTTAAGAAGGAACACAAGTGCTTAAAAAAACTAAAAGAACATCTGGACAACATTAGATCAAGATATGAATAATCAAGATCTATGTGGACCATCAAGGAATTCTTAATCACAAAATAGAAAATCAAAATCAAATAGAAAAACAAGACACCGACAATAATCAAATAAACTAAATGGTCCAAGAACAACATAGTAACATAGGATCAAGATATAAATAATCAAGATCCATGTGAATCATCAAGATGTTCTGAAACACAAAAGAGATAAGCAGAAACATATAGGAAACACAAGACCAAAATGAGACAAGAAGTAATAAAAAGAGAAAAGGAGAAGAAATAAAAGGAGAGGTGTGAAAGCACAACAAAACACCAAGAAAAATCAAATAAACACACACAAACAAAAACCAATTTAGTGAGATTTAAATACAAATGTTCATGCATGTGTAGTAGAGGCATTACTTTCCACCAAAACATAACAAAAAATAATAACACAATAATTGTTCCCTAATTAAAGAGGAACAGTGATAGAAGAAATAGGGAAAGAGAAGAAAAAGAAGGGGTTGGTCGAGCTGACTCCAGATGTACAAGACAAGTAAGACACTACCTACATAGTTTCATGGATGCATGTTTCAACATGAACTTTAGGCCAAATGTATTTCTCCTAAGAAATGGGATAGAAGAAAAATGATGATTAGACCAATATGATTAATGTTATAGAACAAATGGGAGATATGACAAACAAATGAGAATGGTCTTGTAAAAAATAAAGATAATGGGATGAGAAATAATGATATTGCAAAATGGAAAGTTCATGAGATAAGATGAACTGGTGTTTCTGTACTTGCAAAATGGCAAGAGTGTAGCATGGTGGAATGGGAATGTACAAATGTACAAAAGTGTGAGATAATGTTTTTATTCTTTTATGGATAGTGTTATGATGTTTTTGGTATTTTAATTTTATTTCTAATGTTTTTGGTGTTTTTAGAATAAAATATGCATAAGGTGGGACCATATAGTCAAGGAGATGTACGTTTGAGAGTAGAGGTTTTAATAAAATAGCTAAGCTAGCTGCAATGGCCCATGCTCATAAATTGGTGAGAGTGAAGATCCTGATATGTCAATAAAGAGCAATAAATGTGATATAGAATAATGTGTAGCATGAAGTAATTCTAAAGAAGTATTTGCATTCACCTATCTATAACAGTGTAGCAAAGGTTTGAAACTAAAAAGATGCTCTTTCTTACTTATTTGTTGAAGAAGTTGCAAAATCTTGTCTTGGCTAAACTGCTTTGTATAACTACTATCAAGGATGTTCATAATGTTCATGAGACATAATCAAGATCATAATTGGTCAAGGGATAAAAAGTGTGTAAGCTTACAACATGCCCTAGACATAACAAAGAATATGATTCTCAAGGAGAATGGTCCAAAGAATAGGGTTCTCAAAGAGAACAGTCTAGAGTGGGATGAAGAATGCGTTCAGAGTGCCAATGATTCAAAACCTTCACTATCTGGAATCATGAAGAGTGGACCAGGGTAGTATAAATTGTGTTTAGGGTAGGATAAAAGGGTGGGATAAAATTACTTTAGCATAAATTACCCCCAAATCAGGGGTCTTGTAGACAATGGTTCAAAGTTGTTCATGTGTAGATCCTCTTAAGGTGTATGATGGTCATGGGCTATGGAAGTTCTTCACCATTAGGTTTAGCCACTTGATATGCTCCTGATCCATATTTCACCATGATAATATATGGCCCCAACCAATTAGGCTGAAACTTACCTTTATTTTTGTGTTCAACATTCTTGTTCTTTTGGTTCTCTTTCAAAACCAAGTCACCAATCTCAAACTCTCAAGGGAGAATTCACTTGTTGTAGCTTCTCCAAAATATGTTCTGATAGGCCTACAAGTTTTCTAGGGTAGCCAAACACTTATCATCAAGAAGTTCTAATTCTTATAGCCATGAAGCTCTATAGTCTTCATCATCTTCAATATTCTCTAGTGATATTCTTAATGATGGTATCTCAATCTCGACTAGGATGATAGCTTCAGTGCCAAAAACAAGGGAGTATGGAGTGGCTCTAGTTGGACTTTGATGATTGGTTCTATAATCCCAAAGGGTAGGAAAGAGTTGTAAGTGATAATTATGGCCAACATCATTGACAATCTTCTTTAAGATGGCTATAATGGTTTTATTTGATGCCTTAGCTTATCCATTGCCTTGCAGGTTATATGGAGTTGATTTCTTGTGCTCGATCTTGAATTTTTCACAAAGAGATTTCACATCTTGGTTCATAAAGGATATGCCATTATTAGATATAATATGGGTTGGGATGCCATATCGATAGATGATATGGTAATGAATGAATTTGGCTATATGTTTACTGGTAATATAAGTGAGAGGAATGGCCTCAATCCACTTGGTAAAGTACTTGGTTATAGTCAAAATGTGCTTATAGCCATCTAAAGATGTTGGGTTAATTTTCTTGATGAGATCAAGACCCCATGTTGAGAATGGCCAAGGTGTTGTGATTTAATGTAGTGGTAAAGAAGGTGCATGTATCATGTTTATATGCTACTCACAAGGAACACAATTCTTTACATAATTACAAGAACCTGTCTCCATTTTGGGCCAATAATAGCCTATTTTGAGGACTTTCTTTGATAGGACTACACCATTGGTATGGGTCTCACACATTCCTTCATGAACCTCCTTTAGTGCCATCTTAGATTTTCCCAAAGATAAACAATGAAGAAGCATTCCATCATATCCTTTATGATAAATCATGTTTCCAAGGAGAGTATAACATGTTAAGTGATGAAGGAATAGTTTTTGTTGGTTTTTGGAAAGGTCATTGGGGAATACCTAACTATGGAAATAGTTTTAAAAATATTGGTACCATGGTAGCTCACGTGGGGGATTAAGACCAGCATTGGTGCATACCTTCTCTAAATCTATTATAATATGTATCGGCTGAAGAAGATTTTCAATCAGGAATTGATACTTTTTAGCGTTATCATGCATTTGAATCATGGAACCAATTTTTTCCATTACATCGACATATCTATTGTTGACTCTCAGAACTTGTTCAAACTATAGAGATTTGAAATGTGTTTTGAGGTTATCAATAATTTTCTTGTAAGGAACAACCTTGTCATCTCTTGTTTAATACTAGTTAGTGGTCTAATTTATGATTAATTGTGAATCTCCATAGACCTTTAAGCTTTGAATATCTCACTTTATACCAATACAGAGCCCTATAACCAATGCCTCATATTTGGCCATATTATTTTTACAATGAAATTGTATATGGAATTCTTTGGGGATCAGACCCCCCTTGGGTATGGCCAACAATATACCAGCTCCAGATCCCTATGATGTGAAGGATCCATGAAAATAGAGCATCTACTATTGAGGTTCTTGTGATTCTTGTTCTATTGTCATGATGAAATCATCTGGAAATTCAAAATTGAGAGGTTGAGTGGCCTTAATAAAATATTATGCAAGTTGGTTAGCAAGTACTTACCCTTTAATCACCTTCTGATTCTAGTACTTAATATCAAACTCACTGAGGAACATAACCCATTTAGCCATGCATCCTTGAAGAGTTGCTTTAGATAAGAGGAACTTGAGAGGATCCATCTTGGTGATGATAATAGTTTGCTTATTTATCATATAATGTCATAATTTCTAAGTGGTGAATACCATAGCTAAACATGCCTTCTCAATAGGCATATAATTAAGTTCATAATCCACTAATGTGTAGCTTAAATAATAAATAGCATACTCCTTACCATGATCATCATGTTGGGCCAAAAGTTCCCCTAGTGCATGTTTTATGGATGATATATAAAGTAGTGGCTTTCCTTGTGTTGGCAGTCTTAAGACTGGTGGATTGGCCAAGTATGTCTTAAGATTTAAAAATGCTATCTAACAATATTCATCCTATTTAAATGTTACCCCTTTCTTCAAGAGATGGGTAAATGGGTGGCACTTATCTACCAATTGAGAAATGAACTTGCATATAGACTGGATCTTTCCTTGTAGACCTCACAGCTATTTAAGATTGTTTGGTGGAGGCATTTCCAAAATAGTGTTGACCTTTATAGGGTCTATTTCAATCCCTCATTATGATAAAATGAACCCTATCAATTTATCTGATGTGACTTTGATGACACATTTCTTAGGATTTAATTAGACTTTATATTTATGAAGCCTCTCAGATATTCTTCGTAGAATGTCAGGATGTCTACTCTTGTTTGTGATTTTACTAGTATATCATCAACATAGTCCTCTACAATATTGTGTATCATGTCATGGAAGATGATAGTCATTACATGTTGATATGTTGCTCTAGAATTTTTTAAGCCAAATGGCATGTCTTAGTAATAAAATGTGCCCCATAGAGTGGTGAATGTAATCTTAGGCTAATCTTCAGGGGCTATCTTGATCTAATTATAACCAAAAAATCCATCCATTAAGGATTACATCTCATACCCAGTATTTGAGTTGATGATCATGTCGATGTTGTGTAGAAGAAAATCATTTTTGGGGAATGCTTTGTTGATATCTCAAAAATTAGTACAAATACATATACCCAGGGTCTTTTTACTCACTGGGACTATGTTGAAAACCCATCCAAAGTAATTTAGTGTTCTAATAAAATTGGCTCTTAACAACTTTTCCAGTTTGGCCTTAACTAAAAGGGTGATGCATGGATGAATCTTTCTCAATTTTTGCTTAACTAGTTTAACATCGGGATAAACAACTAGATGATGTACAACTAAATCTAGGTCCAAGCTTGGTATGTCAGAGTATGCCCATGCAAAGATGCATATATAATCCTTAAGAATGAATATAATATGTTCACATTATGCTTCAGTAAGGGAAGCTCCAAGATAAATAATTTTGGGATCCTCATAGGTTCCCAAGTTCACTTTTGTTATGTTTTCCATAAGGAGTGTGGATCCATCTTCTAGAATTATGGGTAATGTATGGTTGTGATCATCTTCCTTTGTTATATATTCTTGTTATTCCTCCCAAGTATCTAGATAGTATGAAGAATTAGAATCTACCTTCTCAAGTAAAGGCCAAGTAGAAAAAATCTTTGGAAACTCAAGAGCAAGATGCTCAAATATTTGATGTTGTTCTAAAGAGATGCTTATACTGGCTATAGAACTTGGGCTAGATGGATCTTTTGTGTCTTGAGGGGATGGGAAAAATTTCTTGCCTAGGAGCACCTAAAATAGGTTTTCACTCAAAGGCTTGTCTCTTTCTTTACTTTTTCCTTGATCGACAAGTGTTTCAAAGAGGTTTTCACCCAAAGATATTGATGTTTATTATTTATTATGACCAATTTTTTTCTTGATCTCTAAAGTAAGTAAAAGGATCTAATGCAAAATTAAATCCCTATTTGTGATCACTAATGGGTAATCCATCTTGTAGGCCCATGTATTCTGTAATTAATTCTTCATTTCAAAACTCATCGAGGCATATGACCGAATTTTATTGGTCTCAATCTATGAGTTTAAGATGGCAAAGGCATAGGGCACAATGAGGGTTTTATTTAGGATGGGAAACTCCAATGGTAAAGATATAATGTCATACTTCAGGAAGGGAAACACCATTAGGATGTGTTCTTGCTTTAGGATGGGAAGCTCCAATAGGCCCTATGGTCAATATGGCATTTGAATCAAATAAATCTAAGTCAGTAAGCTCATCAAAAAGGCTATAATGGGACATTGTGTTATTTTTAGGAGTCTCATCACTAGTCACTTTGGAATAATCACTATTAAAAGTCATGAGGTTATCCTTTGGTGGTTTAAATCTGAGACCTTGATTCCAATTGACAACTCCAACTGATAAGGGTTCTAAAATTCCTTACGCTTATGGGCCAAGGCCTTTCCCTATATAGTCAAGATGATCCATTATCCAATTAGGGATAGGATACTTTAGATTCTAAAAACAATTAGTAAGGCCTTCAGAATATAACTAATCTCCCTTGATAAAAGCCTCTCAATATTTCTTTAGTGTGATTGCAGGTACAAAAACCATAGGAGGTTTTGGTTATTTCTTCTTTGGATGCCAAATATGATTGGGTCTATTAGGAGTTTGGGAAGTTTTAAGATTACCAAATGATTTAGGGGATTTAGGAAATTTTGAAATATGGAGGATGTCCTTTATATGGTATGTGGAAATACTTACATTTTTAATAATAACTTGCTTGGCAAGAGCTGCAAGAAATGGATTGATCAGAGTGGAGGCTACATTACTAGGGTTGATATAATTAGATGGATATGGATGAGAAATGATGGATTTATTTTTATTTGTAATGAATTTATAACCTAGGCAATAGTTATAATTATGAAACTTAGCTTCAGGATGTTTGTAATATTGATATGGCTACTGATCAACTAGAATAATAACCTTGATCCCATCGTGGGGAAACTTAAGGCACTGGTGAAGAGTGAATGAAATTACCTGTACTTCAGGGATCCAAGGATGACCAAGAAGTATGTTATAAGGAAGCTCAATATCCACAATATGGAATAATGTGTGATGAGAAATAGAACCAACCATGATTGACAACCAAATTATACTAGATGACTCCCTCTCAGCATTGTCATAAGCCTTGATTGTAATAGTTTATAGATGACCATATTTATCCATGTAGCCCAATCATTGTACCAATTTAAGAGATATGATGTTTAGACCTAAACCATTATCTATAATAACCCTCTTGATCTTATGATCTAAAATAATTATCTCAATATATAGTAGGTTATTGTGGTTTGGGCCAAGAGTGGACATCTCTTTTTGATCAAATGTGATTTGTTGAAATGAAGACAAATGTCCAACTAGGTTCTAGAATTGATAAGGGTTTATATCATTAGGCACAATAGACTCTTTCAAAATGTTTTCCATGATAGTTATATGGACATCATATGTCCGTAAGAGTTCTAATATGGAAATTTGTGTAGGGGTTTTATTCAATTGGTTTGCTAGACTGTAAGGCTTTTAAATTATGGATTGAGCTAATTTAATCTTTGTTGGGATAGTCTTTAGCTTTGGAATCATTAGCATAATGTTATCATTAGGTTTTATGGAAGAAGTGGGTGAAGGCCCCTGGATGGTAACTCATGGGTGTCTAGTTGTGACTACACAACATAGAGGTGGAAAGAAGTTATTATAATTAGAAGGGGAAGGCAAAGGACCTTAGATGGTGACTCATGGGCATCTAACTATATTGCTACAACTTTGAGTCAATGAGGAGCCTTTATAATTAAAATAAGGGTGTTGTTGTTCAGAATTAGTAACCTGTGTAAACAAAGTCACAACATGATTATGGAAACTTGACATGGTTTTACTAGGGGGAGAGGGTCTTGACCCTATAATTATGGGTCCCATGCTATGAGGAACATGAGATTGTCCACATGGTTTCATAGTAATAGTGACAATGTGGGTAGCATAAATGCACTCCATAGTATTATTATAGTCATAAGGCATGTTATTATAATCCACATTGTTAGTATGGGCATTATGATCCTGATTACTCTCATTATGATTTTGACCCTATTGTTGGTTTTGATTCTACCTCTATCCTTGATTTTGACCATTTTGATTATTTTTTGGTAGTAGTGGATAATGTCGAGGAAAGGCATCTTTATAGATTCCCATATCCTAATTGTTGTCCTAATTAGGGGCCAACTTTTTTTCTAGTTCACCACTTTCAATAAATTCCTTAATAATATGTCATAATTGGATGCAATGATATGCATTGTGACCAACAATACGATGGAAGTGACACCATTCATTCTCTTTGTACCAATTTGGTTTTGGTTGATCATATGAAAATGGCATTGATATTGGCCATACAATTAAATTAGCTATAACAAACTTTTGTAACACTGTTTCAATTGATTCTCTTAACTTGCTAAAGACTCTAAAATTATTATGAAATGTCCTTCATGGAGGTTGTATCTACAAAGAGGGTAGTGGATTTGGGGGAGTTAATTGTACATTTGGGGGAGGTGTAGCCTACACCATTTGTACATGTCTTGTTTCAGTCACCCCATTTCCAACCATGTTCTTATTTTTGCTAAATCCCTTAGGCTTATCCTATATAACTCTTTGAACTAGTGATTTAGTTCGATTAGATGCTTGACCTTGCATGAAAATCTTAACAAGGCCCTTAGAAATAAGAGCCTTCTCAATCTGCAATCCTTTGTCAATAATTTCTTTAAATGAGTTATCACAAGCTAACCATAGATTATGTACAACTTCAAGATGCAAGTTATATGCAAATATATCAGCTAACTATTTATCTGGCATGTTATGTTGAAAGTGGCTTGCCAATGCTCTCCACCTTTGTAGATATGTAGAAAAACTTTCACTATCATGATTTTTGGCTTTGCACAAGTCAACGATGGTCAATTCATGTTCTATGATATATGAGAAATGATTAAAAAAAATTTTGACAAGTCATTCCAATCTATAACTGATCCCTTGGGTAGATTAAGTAGCCAATCTAAAGCTTGTCCCACTAAATTTTATGGAAATAGTCAAAGCAAGTACTCACTATTATAAGCAACCTCTTAACATAAGACAAAGAATGCATGTATTTACTCACATGGATCTCCCTTTCCTTTGTATATATAAAATTTAGGTGCCTCCAAATGAGGTGGAAAGGGGTTTTGGAGAATAGATAAATAAAATGGATATGGATGTATCTCATCAAATATGTACTTTTTAACTCTATTATTTGTCTCCAATCTCTAAACAATTTCTTTCATAGAATTCCACTCTTGCATGTTTGATGCATTTTTGGATTGGATAAGATGTTGTTGGGGTGGAATGTGCCCTAGTTTTATGTGGATATATAGGGAATATATACCTTTCAGTTCATGCTTTGGTTCTGATTTGCTCCTTGGGTCAAGAAAATAGGCTATTTATTTTTAGATTGTAAAACATTCCTTGAATTTAGTTGTTTAGTATCTTGTTGATTTGGGATAGTTATGTGTTTGTTGACCAATCACTACGTTGGTTGGAATGAACTAGCCAAATTATCTTGAAGTATTTCCTCAATTCGAACTGAATGTTTGGGTCTCTAATTTTATAACATAACAAGAGGTTCTTGATGGTTAAAGAATGTATTCTCTATGTCAAATGAAACATTTTGTAAGATCTCTTGTGACTTCAACTATTTTTTTAGGTTACCTTGATCCACTATGGTTATGTTTTCATCAAATGTTTGTTACATACCTTCAACCAAATTTTGTTATTCTTTTGAAACATCATTATGAGTTGAAGTGGCAACTAATGAGTCAGTTAAGTCTATGGCAAGTCGATCTACATATCGTTGACTTATTATCTTGATCTTGGATAGAAGATTCAAATTTATGGGTTTTAACTCTATTTGTATTTATTTTCCTTTGTTAGAAGAATAAGGTATCTTATTTTTTGTAAAATCTTTTTCTTGCCATCGTTGTTCTCCTTCTCTAACTAAGCTATTTAATTGCTTTATAGGAAAGTCTGAAGGTAGTCTAGCACCTAATTTTATCAACCTAAGAAGTTCTTTGTCTTGATCTCCCTGGGGTTGATATTCATTGTAATCATCTTCGGATCCTACTATTGTGAGGATGTCATAAAAAATAATGGGGTTATCTTGACCATCATAAAATTTCTCATCCTCATAACTAATGCCATAAGAGGCCCCACTACGAGTGAACCTTTGTGTCATGTTTAAAAATAGTTGTTCTCTATGCTTGACTAGATTTAGATCAATGTTTTGAAAATGTTTAAATGAGGTATGCATTGGTTCTTTTCAAAAAAATAACTAAGGTCCCAAAGAGACTATAAAGGAGGGTGGCTTGGAACCACACACAATTCGAAGTTTTGGTTCATGAATTTACTCAACTTTTGGTGAAGCTAAAATTGTATAGATTGGAAGAGGGTAAGGTAACTCAAAGACCCAAGGTGAAAACTAGTACACCAAAGCCTAGATCTTTGTGATACACCTATACCATAAAAGCTAGTTTCAACTTTGACAAGTTGACCCTTAGAAAATTAGAGGAAAGCTCTCCAGATTATGAAGAAGACAAAATGAACTAAGCAAATCAAGATGTAAAAACATGCATGAATCACTAAATACAAATCTAGGACCAAATATGCAACACAACATTGCCACATGGTTTTGGTAGGATAAATTATATTCTATGACTCAAAGCATGAGTGATACACAAGATGACTTGAGTCCAGATGATAATGTGATTTTTAGTCTAATAAACAGTCCTCAATCCAAATGGAAAATTGAACCCAAGTTATAATAAGTTTAGTGTGAAAATGGTGAACCCAATTTAACACACCAACCCTTAAAACTTAGAAAGGTTTAATTTCAAATGTGGATTATAAATGAGGGACTTAAACAAATTGGGCAAAATGTCTAGACTCAATTGGGAAACATAACTACACCAAAGTGGATGACATGTAACAAAGTTTTTTATAACATTTTGAACAAGTAAAAGATGAATTTTCCAATTAGACAATGTAACGCCTCCTTTGCTCAAGAATTTTGGGGATAATGTGTTTTGGTTAAGTTCATTGAGTTAAAAAGTAGTTTTAGACACAAATCAAGACCGAGTAAGCTAATGAAAAAAAACAAGCATCTTAAGTCTAAAATGACAAGGTATGGTAAAGTGGGGTTGACTAAACTAGCAAATTTTGTATCATTCTAGGGGCATCAATTGCACAATGACTTTTATGTCAAATGATGCAAAATAAAAGCATGAAAATTGGGTGTCCATGAAACTTAGCTTGTTATAAAAAGGTATAGTCCTTTTTGTAACCAATACTTCCTATTGTTTGGTTAGTGTAGTGAGATGTCCAAAGTGCAGATACATCCCATGTGCAACTCAATCACTAGAAGGTGGTTTAACTGCTCAAACCTTTGATCCTAGTGGGAGTGGTTGAGTTCAATACTAGGAGATGAAACCCCAAGTCAAAGCTTCCCTATAGAAATTAAAGGAGGTGATGAAGTCCCCCGCACAATCCAAGTTTGCGTAAAAATAAATGACATAAAAATAAATACTTTAGCATCATTTTCAAGGTCATCCAAACTATGATGAGTTTTTGGGGAGTGCTTTAGATGATATTCTTTCTAAGCCTTGGACTAGGATTTTTTTAATAGAAATGGTTATTTTTATTCCAAAGGTTCCCTAAAGGGGACAAGTGGAAGAGCATACACATGATATCCCTCTCTTTTCCAAACAAACTAGATCAAACAACTAATTGAATACAAAAATCTTAGAAATGTAAGTTCATTTTTAAGCACCAAGTTAAAAGATTGGGTGGTGTTGTTTTGACCCATTGGTCTTAAGTTGTAACTTTGAAAGCCTAAATTATCAAAACATTCACTTAAGCACCTAAATGTTTCATTAAGAACCAAAAACAAGATTCCTAATTCATTTTAAAATCATGCCAAAGATGTCTTAATAACATGTTTTAACAAATTCCAAATTTGATGGTTACCTGTTTACCCTTAAGGCATCACCACAAAAGCAAATATGTTAGATTAGAAACAACCAAAGAGATTTTCAAAATTTTGTGAAAATTATATGAAACTTGAAGATAAAATAATGTCAAATTCTAAAAATTTGGAAGGAAACACGTAGTTTTAAAAAAATCATGAAAAATAGAATCCGGATGACCCCAAACCAAGCATTTTAAAATAGCCTATTAATTCTTGGGTTTGTGTTTTGATGGTGACCGATGATGGTTGTACATGTCTATTGATGGTTATATTTAACCATCAATGGTTTAAAATGATTGTTGATGGTTTACTTAACCATTGATGGTTCCTTTGACCATCGACAGTTACCTGTGTAAACCTGTGAAGATAAAATATGGCCAAATGAAGTTAGAAAAACATGTAGGAAGAGTTTTAAGCATCCAAATTGAAAATTTTAATTTGCCTCTTACTCTGCTTGATACATGGGATGCGTTAGTCCCACCGAGCATGCCAAAATATAGAGAGGATTATATAACATGATTAGTCAAACATTAGTCAAATAAACCAAAGAAAGAATGCATAAGAACAAATTAAATTAAGCCTATCTATTCATGTGGGAATTACTAATGAAAATGAAAGACAAATGAAAGAAAATAAGAAATATATAACTTCCCAAGTGAACCATTATCAAAAAGTGGTTCAAAAGCATTTTCTTTCTTGATTAAGCATCTTTGTCTTTATCAACAATGGTGGTAAACTCCTCCAATGTCTCAAGAACACTCCACAAAACCTAGGCTCATGATTTAGAATCACTAAACTAGCCTATGAATGAAGTTTATAAAAAAAATAAATGATCAAATTAAAAGGATTATGGAAAAAATTTAATATTATAAATTTTCAATATTCAAGATTAAAAATGATGTTTATGGCCTCTCTATTATAGATTTCTGAGACTGATCAGGATCAACCATGACCATCCATCTCAAGATTGAGATGTGTGGTCATGGATTAATTGAATTATGTAATCAAATCCATAATTATCCTCATCATGACTTTGGAATAAGGGATATTAATGAGGCATGAGAGGTAATAAAGAGGAATGGGAGGCCCATAATCTTGATATTTTATGCACTTATAGCTTGATGGATGCCACCCCATAGATGACATCACCTGATGATGTAGATATCAATACTCAATTTACAATAATAAGATACTCAACAATTTCCATGGATTTCCTACTTAATCTCTTAATTTGGATTAATTATCTTAAACAATGTTAATCCACATTTGTGCAATTATTTGGAAATTGGCCCTCAATTAATCAAAATGGTCAGAAAGTCATATTACTGGGTCATAATTTGACTAGAAAATAATTGGAAGGCAATGTTAGATGTGTACAGACTGTGTTCCCATTTAGGATGTTGCTGACATAAAATAACAAAGGCACATGACATGTACTAATGAATTAGAAGAAAAGAGTGATCTAAAACACAAAAAGGTGAAATCATCATTTTGACTCAAAATGATCTGAACAAAGTTAGCTAGCCCATAAAATGCATTGCCCCATTTAGGGATAATTTAACCTAAATTATCACTTGTAAATGACAAGTTTGAACCATTTAGGGTGTTTTATGGTTTTTAGCCTAAAATATGCATTTGAGCGAAATTCAAGTAAGATTGACAATTTTAACATAAATGGTGTTATGAATTAGATGTCTACAAATGGAAGAGGGATTCTAAGGATATATAAAGAGAATTGTAGGGGATATCTTCATTTTTTGAATTAGATATGGAAGCATTGGATGTTAGATCAGATAGTTGTTGATGCAATTAGGTGAGTGGACTAGTAGTAGATATGGTGGCCAAGATTAGATTCCCTTTACTAGTATACTAAGGGTAGACGAATGGCTATGATAAGTGGAAGGAGGATTGGAATGAGACTCACATGAATGGGCTTGGACTGGAGGTAATAATGGGTGGATAATGTTGCAATCTATTAGACATAGAGTGATCATCTCAAGGAGGTGAGAATGTAATGAAATTACTTAGATATTCACATAGAATGATTTTATATTACATAGAATAAGAAAATATGAGAGATTACACAATGATAATTGATAGTAGAACAAAATATTGGATAATATAGAAAATCCACTTAGAGGGGGAAACCTCCACAATAATGCACTAATAGCAAAATACTTAACATGATGATTAAAGAATAACCACACCTCCTATATATAGTCTACTTAGCCAAGGTTATTCCATAGGCTAACCTATCTAATAACATAGAAAAATGTAATAAGTAAATAAAAAAGGTATGTAAGCCACAAGTTGGCCACACATATCCCTAGACATACCAATGGTTAAGGGCATAACAAGCCCTTCCCCTTCAAAACAACATTGTCCTCAATGTTGTGGCAACTTTGGATACTGCTACACAAATGCTTCATCCTCTCAAGTGGCATCTTCACATGGTAGATTATTCCATTTGATTATGTATTCTATAATTGCTTTAGAATGTAGTTTCTTGGTGCACCATTAAAGGATTGCCTCAGGATCAAGAACAACTCTACCTTCCTTATCCAATTTTGGTAATTTTATTTGAATGGTAAATCTGTGTCCAATGACTTTCTTCAGGAATGATACATGAAATACTAGATGTATGTGAGTGGATGAAGTAAAATCTAACTTGTAGGCCATAATAACAATTTTATATAAGATCTGATTAGGCCCATAATACTTAAGGGACAACTTGTTATCCTTTTTTTGTTTCTTCAATGACATCTATTTATATGGATGTAAGCAAATAAAGACCCAATCACCAATGTCAAAATGCCTCTCACTTCTATGTTGATCTTCTTGTTGCTTCATGTGATTCTGGGCCATAGCTAAATTCTCATGCAAAATTTCAAGGACCTCCTATTGATGGTGAATATGTTCTTCAATTGCACAAACTTTAGGATGGACCTTCAAGGTTGAAGTGATGGATGGAGGGTGGTATCTATATAGTGCTAAAAAAGGAGACATTTTGGAAGAACTATGAATAGAAGTATTATACCACCATTTAGCAAGTGGTAGCTAATGAACCCATTTATCCTATTTATCAAAAATAAAACAACAGAGATATCCTTCTAGACATTTGTTGACTACCTCAATTTGTCCATCAGATTGAAGATGATAGGATGAACTATGAGCCAATTGGGTGCCTAAACATGTAAATAACTTAGTCTAAAAATTACTAGTAAAAATGGGATCTTTATCATTGACAATGATCTTAGGGGTCCCATGCAGTTTCTAAACTATATTGAGAAAAGCAAAAGCTACTGTACTAGCAACTAATAGCTAGGATAATGAACAAAAATGAGGATACTTACTAAGATGATCTAAAACAACCATGATAACATTTTGACCATCAGAACTTGGTAACCCTATAATGAAATCCATATATACCTCTTTCCAAAACTGGTTAGGGATAGATAAAGGCTATAAAAGACCTAGAGTTTTGATGGTTTCACCTTTGTGTTGTTGAAAGATCATACATTTAGCCACATATTTTTGGATATCCCCCTTCAGACCTTCCCAAAAAAAATCTTGCTTGATCTTGTGATAGGTTTTCAAAATTCTTGAATGACCTCCAATTGGAGTTGCATGATATTTTTGAAGTATTTTTTGTTTAAAAAGGGAATTCTTACATAGGTACAATCTATTTTTATACCATAATGCATTATGAGTCCATGTGATTTTTTCAAATCCACCTAAACATTGCTAAAGATTTTGAATCAAATCATGAGCAGTACTATCATGTTCTTATTCTGATCATTCTTTCTCTAGCCAATCTACCTACAAAATGGTTATGGCATGTAGCAATGCCTCAACTGATTCATCTTTTCTAGATAGTGCATTTGCCACCACATTGTCCTTGATTTTTTTGTAGAATATTTCAAAATCATAGCCTAGAATCTTAGTTATCCATTTCTATTGTTCTTCAGATGATAACATTTTTTCTAAAAAATATTTAAGACTATCATGATCAATTTTTACCTAAAAGTGATGACCCATCAAATATGGTCTCCATTGTTTGACTACATGCAAAATGGCCATCATTTCCATCTCATAGATGGGCTTGTGCTGATTTTTACCCTTGAGTTGATGAATTTCAAATGCTAGTGGTCTACCTTATTGTATGAGTACAATACCCATACCATACCTAGATGCATCACATTTAACCACAAAAGTCTTAGAAAAATTAGGAGTGACCAATACTATAGTGCACATAGCCAATTTCAATTGTTTAAATGCCTAGGTAGCTACATCAGTCCACTAAAAGGAGTCTTTCTTTAACAAAGAGGTAAGTGGGGATGCAATACTACCATAATTTTTGACAAATCTATGATAGTAACCAGTAAGCCCCAAAAATATCTAAAGTTGCTTGAGTGTCTTAAGAATTGGCCAGTCCACCATTACTTGGACTTTTTTAGGACCCACTTTCAATCCTTCATAAGACACTAAATGACCCAAATATTCAACCTCACCAACCCCAAAATTACATTTGGAAGGTTTGGCATACAATTGATTTTGCTCCAAAATGGAGAGTACCTGTTTCACATGTTACAAATGGTCTACCCAATTTTTACTATAAATGAGGATATCATCAAAGAATACAAGAACAAATTTCCTCAAAAATGGCTTAAAAATAGTATTCATCAAACTCAAAAAAGTAGATGGTGCATTTGTTAGGCCAGAAGGCATAACAAAAAACTCATAATGGCTCTCATGAGTCCTGAAAGTGGTTTTGGGTATGTATTCATCATGGATCTTGATTTGATGATACCCATAATGCAGATCTAACTTGGTAAAATAAAGAGCACCATTCAATTCATTTAAAAAATCATCAATGATAGGAATTGGAAACTTATCTTTGATAGTGTACTTATTGAATTCTCTATAGTCAGGGCACATCCTCCAAGTGTCATATTTCTTTCTCCCATGACAACTAGTGAAGAGTATTCACTTTGGCTATGGCAAATGATTCCTACATCCAACATCTCTTGTGCCATCTTTTTAATTTCACTTTTTTGGGCATAAGGATACCTGTATGGCTTGATTTTGGGTGGTGTACTATCAAGAATAAGTGTGATATCATGATCATTCATGTGGCTAGGTGGATGTATTTTTGGCATGTCTCCAAAAATAATGAAATAAACATCAATTATTTTTTGCAAATCAAGAAGTGGAGATGGCTGAGTTGGTTGTACTTCCATAGAAAACAAGTGAGCTACAAATCCCTCAGCACCCTTACATAGAATCTTTGTCATTTGATGGGAGCTAACAAGTTGGGGAGATTTAGACTTTAATCCTCTTAGCTCATCTATCCTTTCTTCAAAATTAAAATGCATGAATAATTATTGAAAATTCATCTCAATAGTACCCAAAGTGGTGAGCCACTAAACTCCTAGAACAATATCAACTCCACCCATTAGAATAGAAAACATAAGAGAATCCAATAAGTAATCTCCCATGGCTAACTTAATACTATGACATTTTCTTGAACAACTAACAGTACCACCATCTACAATCATAACTTAAAATTCTAGAGTTGGATAAATGAAATAGTTCAAACAAGCAACTAACTTATTGTGGATGAAGTTGTGTGTACTCCCAGAATCAATCAAGATAGTGACCTTCTATTTATTAAGTAAACCCCTCACCTTAAGAGTTTGGGGAGTACTAATACTTGATAGGGCATGGCATGAAATACTAGGCTGAGAGTCTTTAGATTCCTCCTCAGGAACGTTTACATCTACTTCATGTACTTTTGCATCATCTTCATCATCATTGACACCTTCAATGTAACATAGCTTCTTTTCAACACAATGATGGTCTTTGCTCCATTTTATATCACAAACATAACATAACCCTTTGGCTCACTTCTCTTCAATTTGTCATTGTGTTAATCTGGTGGGCTATGGAAATGATGGTGCTAGAAAGTTATGATCACAACCAGTAGTGAAAGTTTTCCTTTTAACTATATAATTTTATTCTATCATGCATGCCTTAAGGATAACTTTTGATATAGATTTTGGGATAAACATTCAAAACTTGTATTGGATGCTATCTTTGAGGCCACCCAAAAATAGATCCATCAAATTTCTCTCAGTGATAGTCTTCCACTCATAAAGAGAGATTCTAAAATTGATGAATATAATCCTTCACAGTTCCTATTTGCCATAGTTTGGCTAATTGGTTGAAGATATTTCCCAGAGACATTATTATGATAGTGAGCTATCAACTCCTCAGTAAAAATATTCCATGTAATAGGAGCACCATTCTTTTTATTTTTAGCACATAACCAGTGAATACTAAATGAATTGCTTAGGTTCCATATACAAGGACACCACCATCACCCTCATAAGAACTAGGGGTTTGATGCAGCTCAAATAAATTCTCAATTTGGCTAATCTAAGTGAGAGTATCCTTACCATCAAACTTACGCATGTCCACTTTTGGTAACATTAGTTTCATACCAAGCATGGGAGTTGTTGAGAGGAGGATTTGAATGCTGATAGTGGAGGGTTATTAGGTTGAAACTAAGATGTGAGGGCAGCCAATTACATAGTGATATGTTGTAATTTACTATGAAACTCTATTAATCTCATCTATTTATCCTTGAAACATTAGCTTGGACTGCAACAAATTCATCATGCCTCACCAAGTTTTTTATGTCCTCTTAAAGTTGAGAAATCATCAGATCTGAAGTTCCAAATTCCATGTCATTGGAAGGAGTATTGGGATTTTATGGTTCCCATTTTCTTCCTTGAGTTAAGGGACCTACCATAAATAAATCCTAGGAGGGTTTTTACCCCAAAAAAAAGTGTACCAAGAAATGGTACCATTGCAATCACCTTATCAAGATGAATCTAATGATTACCTTTGCACACTAGAGTAAAATTTTTGAGACCAAAAAAGTGTACCGATAGAATATACAATTATGATCATCTTGATGAGAAGAATCTAATGACTGTAAGTGTGCAAGGGAAAAAAGAAATTCTAAACTTTTTTTTTTAAATATTTTTTTCAAAAAAGTGTTTTGAGCAATACTATGTTGACAAAAAAAAAATTCTTCCCAGATTGCAAGTTATGTTTTTTAGATTCACTACTCCCAAAATCCATGCCTCACCAGATCCAAAAAAAATTCCATAGAAAACTTGCCCAAATCAAAGCTCCGATACCACTTGTAATGAAATTACTTATATATTCACATAGAATGATTTTATATTGCATAGAATAAGAAAATATGAGAGATTACACATTGATAATTGACAATAGAATATAATATTAGATAATATAGCAAAGCCACTTTAAGGGGGAAACCTCCACAACAATGCACTAATAGCTGAATACTTAACATTATGATTAAAGACTAACCACTACCTCTTATATATAGTCTACTTAGCCAAGGTTATTCCATAGGCCGACCTATCTAATAACATAGAGAAATGTAATAAGTAAATAAAATAGGTATGTAAGCCACAATTCAGCCACGCATATCCCTAGACACATAAATGGTTAAGGCCATAATAGAGAAAGGAGCATATCCCTATTGGCAATGAGGCATTGTGTAATTAGGGTGTTGACCAAATTTGTTTTGGCTGCCATAAATAAATATGGGATAAAATATGGATGATATGGTTTACCAACTCTAATTAGTAGGTGTAGGGGATTAAACTCAAATATTAAGGGATGAAGATGGAATGTGTGGAACAAATTTGGAAAAAGGCTTGCTCAAGTTTGAATTGATGATACAATATGTTGGATGGGATAGACCAGTTTAGGATGTGAGATAGACTTTGATGATTGGATTTAACTAAGTGAGCTATGAAAATCTCTAAGATTAGATGAGGAGATAGACTGACCCAAAAGACTAATTTTGACTAGATTTATTAGATTAAGACTAACTCAAGATTAAGATGATCAGCTCAAATAAGATGATATAATTTGATTGATAGATGGATATGTGATGGTGATGCAAACTTGATTAGACACAGACAAGCTAATGATGATGACCTTGATCAAAAAAGTTATTTTCCAATGTGGATGAGGACTAATGTATGACTAAAGACTTGATGGGATAACTGGTATAGACAAGGGGATGAGTTGGGTTGGACTATGATTAAGACTAGGTTGATAAGGTATCTAGGCAACACAATATCAAAATAAATGATTAGTTATGGATAAAGTGGGCTTAGGATAATATGTTGATAACAAGATGTGATTAGGACATGTAGGTGATGTGGATGTGTAAGACTAGACTAGGAGGTGATCAAGATTGGTCAAGGTAGACTAAGCGATAAAGATGATGTTAATAATGATTAATGTTAAGGTTAAGTGAAGAATATGAGGTTAGATTATGATAAAATGTGATGGATGGATGGCAATATTTGATTATGATATGTAACTGATGGAGGTATGACCAATGATGGGTGGATATGATTAGACTAGGATGAGATTAAGACAAGAGAGTAATGGGAGATAGGATGAGACAAGTAAAAAATTGTACAAAGATAATATCTACAAGAGGGTGATGATATACAATGATGAGACAAGGATATACAAGATGATGATATGGAATGCCTAGCTAATTGTGTATAAGTTTTAGATGAAAGGCTGACTTGGATCACAAACAACACTAGTCTAACACAACACTCATTAAATCAAGCAAACCACACACCTAAGATTAGTAAACTAATTATGGGTATGTAACCTGATGATTACATTATCTAATGGCTTTATGGGTGAGGTTGTAGGCTGATGACCCATTATAGAATCTCTTAAACCCTATCAACCCCATATACACTTAAAGGCTACTTAGGAGTTGATCCTGACTCTAACAATAAGTCACTTGATATGATTGATGGTCCTATGCTAGGCTAAATGGGATCTCTAGGGGCATCCCTAATATACACTAGGTATGATGGGCCCCAAGTCCATGTAGGGTGATATCTAATGCATGTTTTATATATTTAACTCTTCCCATTCATGGAAGACCTATATGGGGTCAACCGCTTAGCATAATGATATTTATCCCTAATATTTATACTCTAACAGAACATGGAGTTTATATTAGTGTGTGGTGCTTAAATCTATGGTCATTATCCCCCTAAGACTATAACAACTATGTGGGTGTCATTCATGTCACATTGCCCCTGTAAAATAAAATGGGAGGGTTTGTGGGTGGTTTTTTATCCTCCAAGAATCACCACAAGGATGCAATGAGGAGAGCATACACCACCATAACCCTTGGGTGACAAAAAATCATGCCAAAAATATATTAATTAATCAATTAGTTAGATGTGAGATATATAAGATACAAGAATATACATGATTCAAATGATTAAGATTTTTAAACAAAATAATTTTAAATATGCCAAAATGCCTTTGACAGGTAGCCTACAAGAAAATTATTAATATTTTGATTGGTACTTGTGATAGGGCAACCTGTAAGACAAGCGATTAGTAGTTTGATTGACAATCTTGAGGGGTAACATGCAAGACAAAAAATTGGACCAAAATATGACTTGCAAGATAATATGTTTGTAAGTCAAAATAGCCACTAGATTCACCCCTACAATAAACACAATGTTAGGCTAATAGGCCTTATGAAAAAAACCACTAAAACATTTTGTGATTTGTCTCTATAATTTCATTACATGAGCGGGCCATGATGTGGGGGTATGGGGGTGGCAACCCCTAATAGGGTCAAGGGGTAGAGCCCCTTGCAGGGTCTGGGGGTAGTGCCCTAGGTACACTCCCTATCGATGTAGAGGGTGAGGTCGAGGGGTATATCCCTTGATGCCAAAGGTAATTTATCCCTTGTGGGAGGCTCAGAATGACTCAAAATTCACTGAAAATGACTCTAAAAATTTCACTAAAAAGGATAATTTTGAAGGCAAAATGAGTCTAAAATTGTAACTTTAGAATGAAATACTACAAATGCACAGTCAGACCAATGTAATACCATAACTAGAAAGGGTAATATCATAATTTTTCTACAATATTGTGATTGTAAAGTCATGATTTTGTAGAAAGTGCCTAATCACTAGCATTTACCGCACAATTTTCTATAATCTTATGATAATTTATGAAATACCATAAATTATAATGTGATATCACAACTGTGAGAATGGTGATATTACAAAAAAGTGTAAGACTTTAAAATTTATAATTTTTGACTAAAATGCAGACTAATATAGATTTTTAGATGATCATGACAAGTTAACCTAGATGGATTAAGACATATAAATTCCTAAAAAATAGCCATAGATACCTAGATTAGTCTTATAATGATGTATCAAGATTTTTATTAAGACAAGATTTTTTTACACAAATGGAAAATCCAAACATAACCTGTAGAACAAAAGAGATAATTTTATGATCAAAATTGTCCTAAAAATCTATGTTATGAATTTGAAGATATTGAATAGTAAAAATACAACCCCAAAATGACCAAATAACAATATTGCTAATGTCGAAGTGATATCGCTAATTACTACATAAAACTACAACTACCTGATTAGAAGTATTGCAAAAGATAAGGAAAAAGGTGAAGACTATGATGTTTTACTTTCAGATGATCTTTCCCTTTACCCTTTTTATTGACAACACACAATCAATTTCCACATAGTAGGTTATATAGATAAAAACCCCTTACAAATATGTGGTTAACAAATATATTTTTTAAGACCTAAACCACTTAAATAAGATTCTAAAAGGGTTTATATGATTACTAGTCTACCTGCAAACTAGAGAGTGATAAAATTAATCCTATAGGTTAGAAGTCAATGGATAAGTGTTAGCAGATTGGGGAGAAATCACAATGTCACAACTATCACCGCATTACTGTGACTTGCAAGTCAATGTTGTAATTCATGAAGTTGCAATTTTATTGACTGCCAAAAACCTTATAGGTTCAAGCAAGACCAGTAATGGTTAAGGTTAGACTCTTAGCACAAAATCCTTAATTATAATGCAAATTTGCTATTTTTGATACAAAAATACAACTTTTGAATCACGATATTGTAGAAGGGTAAAATGCCTATAAGATAAAATTGTTAGCAGTTAAGTTGGATGGTTAACACAAAACCACAATTTTCAAGGAAAAAATTATGACTGTAATGTCATGACTTTTAGGGCAATGATGTTATTCACCTATGCATGCAAATTTCTTAAAAATCTAGCACTTTTTCTTGACTTTCTCAACCCTAAAAGCCATTTCTCCATGTCTAAGCTAACTAGCAATCAAGAATAAATCCTTGAATCCATCATCAACATCCTTGATCATGCCAACATAAGGTCAAAAATCTGAGTCTAAGGTAATCACAATCCAATCCTCTTGTCTTTCATCTATTTGATCTTGATTTGGATCAATTAGCTTTAGGATTAGAATTATGGTTTAAATTGTGTATTCATCTATTTGCATTTTATTCTAATGGATCTAGATCCTACTTAGGTATTTTTATATTTTGGGTTCAATTTTCATAGTTTAATCCATTTACTCATAATTATAATTGTAAATGTGAGAAAATTGTTAATCTCAAAGAGGAAATATAGGTTCTCTATTAGGATTTAAAAGAGAAGGATGAAACCATTTCAAATCTCAATCTATAGATAGATAAGTTTTTTTAAATTTATTAGTGATGTCATGGAGGTGTCTAGATGAGTGGATAAAGTGTCTTGATAGTCTAAATGTTAATGACAAAGTGTGTAGTGTGTTTTTCCTAGTATGCTTGAAGTAGGCTTGGTTGATATTTAGTTTTGGCATGATTAGGGATGGGTTGAAGTATTGAGCATGTGTGAGGGGTCCTATCAAAGGTCAAGGATGATTGGAGAGATTATGTAAGTGCATGATATTCATCTAGTTCTTCATTATGATCATCTTGGCATAGTTGGTTCTGTGATGAAAAATATGAGTAGGTAGTTTGCTAACATCACCATTACCATATATGGATGAGTCAGGGGGATTTGGTCACATGGGTGTGATAAAAATAATCCCAAGTTTCTATGGTCCAAATTTTAGGTCATTTAGTTGAGTAGAACTAAATATATAACTATACAAAGTTGGCCTTCCAGGCAATTTGCAATGCTTTCCCAAACCATCACTGCACGTCATACACACATGTATGATCCAAAAATATTGTGAATTTATTAAAGTTACTTATAAAGTCAACAATGGAAAAATGTTTTCATGGTGATGTTATTTTTAGTGATAATAATTTACCCTAAATATTTGGAGTCTTGAAGTGTTTTCTAGTTCGAGATATAAATCTTCAAAGTTATACTTGCAGACTGTGATGGGCAAGAGACCATCAAGATAAACTACGTTGACATCTGAGGTTATATAGTTAGTAGATATAATGGTGTACTTAAGAGCTAATATGTCAAATAATGAACATGATAGTGATATATGTCACATTCATGGAGCTTGGATAGAATATTAACAGTTTGTGGCTGTTCATACTATCAGAAGATCAATGGTGCGAGTTGAAGTGAAAGAGTCAAATGTGCAAAAGACATGTAGAGATGACAAGTGGAAAAATCATGGGACTTATGAACAATATATAATCATTATCACTACAAGGCAAGAACTAGGTTGATCCATAAATATTGATGGTGCACATTTGGTCAATATTGCAAGGGTGTACGAGATCAAGTCAACATGTTTGAGGTTTAACATTTGGACAGTGGAAAATTTGAAGTTAAAGTTTGAAATACTTTCTGAAAAGATCAATGGTGTGAGTTGAGTGATCTAAGTGAAGAGCACGAGATGTGTTCTAAGTGACCGAGGTTTAATTCTGATCGTTTGGATTTAAATATTTGAATTTAATGAAGGAAAAACCAATGCTTAGTTTTTAGTCCATAACTTTTGACATATGAATATTTTGATGTTACATTAAAAATAAAAGTTATAGAGAACTTCAAGGTGAATCTATAAATATTAATTTTAAGGTCTAAATTTTTGTACAATCAAATTTATTGTGCTTCAAATTTGACTGTGTTCATTCATGCTCTATAAGTAACCCGAGTTGGTTAATAGAGTTATTCTTGATGGTATTTTGATTTTTTAAGATGAAATAACTATAGGATAGTGTTTTAGACTCAATGAGGAACATATATGTTAATTATGAAGGTTTGATCAATAATATTTAGTTTTATTAAAGGCTTATAAGGTTATTGTGTGTAAAAAATGTTGTTTGAGTGAATTGAGCTTTAACAGAAGGGTGTTGTGATGGTTGTTATCACTTAAGGAGGACCTATAGATTGTGTGTCATAGATCCATATATTTGAAAGTGTTCTTGTGTTCTTAGGTTTCTCATAGAAGTTTCAAAGAGGTGAATGGATCTACCTAGGACCTAAGATCACACTTAGGCCTATTTGAAAGAGGGTACTGCTTAAAAGTGACCCATGTAAATGCATTAAGAGTGAAGGCATGTGTTGTGGCCAAAAAGGAAGGTTGTGAACATGATAATAATCATGAAGGATTTATAAAAGGTGAAATAAAATATTGTGATTTATAGACTTGAAATACTAGAGTGAAGAGGTTTATGTAAGAGTTGAAGAATGAAGAGGTGCATGTAAGAGTTGAAGAGTGAAGGAAGAAGAAAGGGTGTGTGCCTAGTGGATGGGTTATAGAGTAGAGTAAGTTAATGACTATGTGTATGATATGTAGGTCATATTTTTGATGTCAAATATAGTGCTCTTGTAGGTTTGAAGATTGAGGATGAGTGAAGAGGTCTAGAGTGATCTAAAAGGTTTTTTTGGATGCCTTGAGTGTGAGTAAAGGATAGATGATGTTTGTGTGAGCTTGATGGTTGATTTGAGAGGTAGATTAAAGTGTGGAATGTGTAGTGTGTAGAGTTGAAGAAAGATGATATACATTATATCTCCATAAAATTAGTAGGAAATAAATGATCAAGAGATGTTCATTTCATAGGTTTTAGGAGGGTACTCAACATTTAGGTCAGGACTTGAACAACAGGTGGTCAGAAAGAATTGATCATCTTAGGGGTAGATGATCCTTATGAAATAGGTGTTTTATTAAACCTAGTCAAAAACACTTGAACAAAAGGTGGTCATAAGGACTTGACCATCCTAGGGGTAGGTGTTCCCTGTAAAATAGGTGTTTCACTAAATTTTGTTCAAAAGGACTTGACCAGTATCATGTTTCTGATCAGCTTATAGGATAAATAATCCATGTGTTTGTAGGCTTGAGAGTGTGTTTTATTCCCCAAGAGGGTTTCCCACATAGATATTATGCTGTGTGTGTGATCTTGTATTATCTTCATTGTCCATTGCTATAAACATATTGTATACTTCATGAATGGTTGTATTGAATGCTTAAGCATTTGAAGGTTTTGGAAATTGAATTAGATTGTTTGTCACCACTAATTCACCCCCTCCCCTCTCAGTGGTTTGTACTTATAACAATTCATATCATTTGGTAAAGGCTTGATATATTGAAGGAGATCCAATGTACAATATGGGTAGCCATCAAATGCAAGGATGTTTTTCCACTAAGAAAAAATCTATTTTCAATGGATCCAATTATGATTTTTGGAGTGCAAGGATGAGTACCTACATCATGTCCCTAGGGTTTGACACCTATTATGGATGGTTATTTTACACCTACTATTCCTCCATCTAGTGTTATAAATAAGAAGTTGTTTGATAATAATTATAAGGCAATGAATGTTATCACTTGTGGTATTTTAGAGGATGAATACACCAAGGTAATCCACTACATATCTGCTAAGGAAATATGGGATAAATTAAAGACTATCTATGAAAGAGATTCAAAATTTAAGTTGGATAAGTTGTAGACTCGCTGAAGATAATTTGAGAGTCTTAAGATGAAGGAAGAATATTCTTTGGCATCATTTCCATAGAGTTGATGAGATTTTAAACATCATCAGAGGTCTTGGAGAGAAGCTTAAAGAATATACTATAATTAAAAAGGTATTAATGTCTCTCTCTCTCAAGTTTGATTCAAAAGTGTTTACTATAGAATGAATTCATGATATTACTTGATTGAAGATGGATGAATTTCATGGCATTCTTACTGCATATGAGATGAGAGTTGATGATGATGAACCACCAAATAAGAAAGTAGAATTCAAAACATAAATGAATCTAAAGAAGAAGTTCCAAGGTAAGAAACTCAAGGAGGATGACATATCTAATTTTGATGAAGATGAACTAATTGCTTTATTTAAAAGGAAATTAAAAATAGGGTCAGACAAGTATAAGGGTAAACTACCCTTCAAATGATTCAATTATGGAGAAGTAGAACATTTTGCTAAAAAGTGCCCTTATAAGCATAAGAAGAATGATGATGAAGAGCATGGTCAAGGTCATGATGATAGAAAGAGATCATTTAGGTCTGATAAAATCAAGAAGGAATTTAGAAGGTTTGACAACAAGAAAAAATACTTCAAGGACAAGAAGAGTCTCTACACCAAATAAGATTGTAACTCATCAAATGAGAGTGAAGACAGTGACGTAGAGTATGATCATGAAGATGAGGTTTCTATTGAAAATGAAGACCTTTTCATGGTTGAGTAAGTAATTTGCTCATATCAAAAGGAGTTTACTTTGAGTGATTCAAAAGATGATAAAGATGAGTTGGACTGTGAGACTGAATTAATGCATGCTCTTGAAGAATTGACGATTGAGAAGAAGATTAACAAGAAGATGAAGTCTCAAATTAAGGACTATGAAGAGAAATTTAGTGTGTATGAATCAATAATGAATGAAAACAACAAGAACCATGAAGATATAGTCAAGCATCTCAGTGGTCAATTGGAAATCCTATCTACAATCCTGAAAGCTAAAGAAGATGAATGTTCAAGGTATGTAATTGAAAATGAGTCATTAAAATCTAAGTTAGATAAGACATCTAGTAAGATGAAGTCATTTATGAGATTTGAAAATAGATCAAGTAATCCAGACAATATTCTGAATGGTTAAAAGCATAAAAGTGATAGAACTAGTCTTGGATACAAAGAACCAAAAAATGCAACTCAAGATAAGATGAAGACTAATGTAAATCAAACCTTTAAGGTCAACAATTAGTCAAGGAATGAAGATGCTGGTAGAGTAAAGACAAATAAGATCAAACAACCAAATGCCATGAGGTATGCACATTTCAATGGTTATTATTACACATGTAATAATCAGTTTGGGCATAGAGATAGAGAATGAAAGAGACAAGTTAGAAATGAGTTTACATTGAATTATGATGGGGGTCATCAGTAAAAAGGTGAGTCTTCTTCAAAAGGAGTAGTTTGTTTCAATTGTCAAAATAATGGACATATTTCAAGATTTTGTTTTAATTAGGAAAGTTGGGATAATATTATTACAAAAGGTATGGTGTGCTTCAATTGTCAATAGAGAGGTCACATTACTAAATTTTTCAAGCAAAGGACTACCAGATAGAAGAGGTTTAATTAGGCTCCTAGAGTGCAAGAAGTAAGGAAAGTTAACTCAAGGAATCTAAATGTGGTAAGTGTGAGTCATGATGAGTCTATAGGTCCAAGTAATCTATTTTCTATGGTGGAGAATGTGATAGAAGTTGGAGAGTGCCAAGGGCTCTCATTGTCTGATCATGTTGTGAATGAAGAGACCAAGCTCAAGGAGAAGACCAAAGTACTGGTTGAGGCTAGTTATGAGGTGTGTATGTATTAAAGTTAACATTTTTCTATTGTTGAGTAAGTTTCATGCAAAGAACATTAGTTGTCAATACCTAGTGATGAGAAGATTATTTAATTAAAAAGGTATGTCATGAATATATGTTATCCCCACGTGTTGTCAATACAATCTTAGAAGAGAAGGAGAATGATGTAGAAGAGGAACAAGTTATCAAATTTCAAACTAAGGAGATCAAGAGAACGAAGACTTATAGCTATAAAAGCATTTTAATGGTTACTGTGGAGATGTGGGACACTCTTGTCTTCACTTTGTTTTAAAAGCATTGTGGTGTAAAGGAGGTCTCTATCTATGCTTTATAAGAGACTCCTTTCAGTGGAGAAGTAAGTGTTGCTATGGTGTTTCTTCAAAAGGTCCTAGAAGGCAAGAGATGAGTGTTTCTAGTTGGAGTTGGTGTGTCAAGATGGGATAAATACTTTGATAAGGTTAGAATGATGGCATAAGGTGTTTTTGCTATATGTGCAGTGTCTATAGGATCATAATGGGTGTTTTTAAGTGGAATAATGAGATTGATGGAATGTCAAGAAGATTTTGGTACTCAAAAAGGTCTATGCACTTCTTTGTTTTCAAATTATTCATGATTCTGTGAAAATGGAGACCTAATTAGCTAGTAGATTTGTGAAGGAAGTATGTTTTAGAGGAGGATCTAGGTGATGAAAATTTGGTGTCCTTAATAGGTCATATGATATTTATCTAGATATGAAGTTTTAGGTCTTGAAAGTATGTATACTAAAATTTGTGGGATCTACAAGTTTTAGATAGGGCTATAAGGAGTCTAGACAAGCCTAGTGTGAAGATTTGATCAGTTTCTCCAAAAATAGAAAGGAATGAGTGTTTCAAGGTGATTTCTTAGGTTGGTTTAGAGCACGTTTCCTATTTGGTGAGTATCATGAAGTTCTATTGGTGGTCCTTGAGGTGGCTTGAGAAAGAAGGCTAGTAAGCCTATGTGGTGGTTCTTCACGATGTGTGAAGATTTGAAGATGCTCAAGAGGTGCAATGGTTCAAAGATCTTAGGGGGATTCCCTCTCAGATATTTCTTGGTGAGTTCCATCATATTTTAATGTTTTTGTGTGTTCTTTATTCATTTTTTGTAGTGCTTAGTTGATAAGAGTGTTGGCATGTAACAAGAGGAAGTTGTCAAGGCAAAGAAGAGGTAGGATCAAGGTTAGGGGGAGTTTGTATCATATTTATAAGGTGGTCCTCTCCTATTGATTGAATTTTTATCTCCTCAAGATCAGTTTTTATTGACTTTGTCATTGTGTCAAAGGGGGAGAAGGTTCCTATTATGAGAGTGCTTGAATAAAAAAGGAAGGTGAGTTGAATGATGGGTGTTGACATCGATGACAAAGAGGGAGATTTTTGGAAAGTTTTTAGTGATGTCATGGAGGTGTCCATATGAGTGGATGAGGAGTCTTGATAGTCTAAGTGTTAATGACAAAGTGTGTAGTATGCTTGTCCTAGTATGTTTGAATTAGGCTAGGTTGATATTAAGTTTTTGCATGATTAGGGATGGGTCTAAAGTATTGAGAATGTGTGACGGGTCATATCAAAGGTTAAGGATGATTGGATAGATTTTAGAATTACATGGTATGTATTTGTTTCTTCATTATGATCATCTTGGCATAGTTGGTTATGTGATAAAAAATCTAATTAGGTAGTTTACTGACATCACCATTGCCATGTATGGATGAGTTAGGGGGTGTTGGTCATATGGGTGTGATCACATTAGTCCAAAGTTGATATGGTCCAAATTTAAGGTCATGAAATTGAGTGGATCTAAAGATATAACTATGAAAATTTGGCCTCCCAGGCTTTGCAATGTTTTCCCAAACTGTCATTGCACATCATATAGACATGTATGATCCAACAAGTTTATGAATTTATTGTAGGTAATTAGAAAGTAAAGAGTGGGAATTTTTTTTCATGGTGATTTCTATAGTTCCAAGAATATGCACTAAATATTTTGAGTCCTAAAGTGTTTTTCAACTTGAGATATAAATCTTAAAAGTTGCACTTGCAGATTATGATGGGCCAGAGACCGTCAAGATAAGCTACATTGAAGTTTGAGGTCATCTAATCAGTAGATATAATGGTGCAAGTTAATTTATGATATTGATACAATAGTGCACAAAAGAGTTAATATGTCAAATAATGAATGCACTAGTGACATGTATCACATTCACAGAGCCTAGACATAAGATTAATGGTTTAAAGGCATTCATACCATCAAAAGATCGATGGTGTGAGTCAAAGTCAAAGAGTCAAATTTGTAGAAGGAATGTAGAGCTAACAAGTGGTAAAATCATGGGATTTATGAGAAATATGTAATAGTGAGAACTAAAAATTAAGGATCAAGTTAATCCATAGAGATTGATGATGCACATTCAGTCAATATTGCAAGGGTGCACGAGATGAGGTCAACATGTTCAAGGTTTAACATTTGGATAGTGGAGCACTACGAGTTAAATTTTGAGATAATTTCAAATAAGATATATGGTTCAAGTTGAGAAAGATGAGTGAAAATCATGATATGTGGTTTAAGTGATTGATGTTTAATAGTGACCGCTTGGATTTAAATATTTGAATTTAATGAAGGAAAGACCAGTGATTTGTTTTTAGCCATAACTTTAGATCTATGTAGAATTTGATGTTGTAGTAAAAATAAAAGTTTTAGAGTACTTAAATTTTGATTTTTTAATATTCATTTGACTATTTAAATGTTTTTATAGTCAAATTTATTGAGCTCCAAAGTTGACTGTGTGTTCATTCATGCTCTACAAGTAACCCAAGAAGGGTAATAGAGTTGTTCTTGATGGTATTTGGATGTTTCAAGATGAGATAACTTTTGGAGAGTGTTTTAGACTCCATAAGGACAATAAATTTAATAAATCATATTCAGTATGATCAAAGGCTTAGAAGATGACTGTGTGTTCATTCATGGTGGTTGTGTGCACAAAATGTTGTTCAAGTGAATTGAGATTTAGCAGAAGGGTGTTGTGATGGTTGTTATCACTTAAGGAGGACATATAGATTGTGTGGCATGGTTCCATGTATTTGAAATTGATCTTGTGTTTTTATTTTGATTAGAGAAGTGTCAAAGAGATGAATGGGTCTACATAGGACCTAAAAGGACACTTAGGCCTATTTGAAAGAGGGTACTCCTTAAAGGTGACCCATGTAGATGACTTAAGATGCTGGAAATATTGTCATTGATGTCAAAGGTCTAGCATTATTTGTGATATAAGGCACCATTGCATTTAATATTGTTTGTAATTGTTATATCTTGGCTAATGTGAGTTAATATTTATTTAATATTAACGAATATATTTTTGGTTGCATATGAGACAAAAGAAGGGCCCATGGAAAAGTCAAAGAGCCACGGGGTAAAGATAAAAGAAGGATGGGACACATTTTCCCATGAAGAGTCATCTTGGGAAATTCTAAGAGTCACCAAGTGAAGACAAAAGAGTAAGGGCACAATTTCTCATGAAGGGACACTTTGAGGAATACGAAAAGTCACCAAGATAAGGACAAAAGTGGGAAGGACGTTTTTGGTCATGAAGGGTCACCACATGACTTTTCAAAGGCTTGAATATAAAGGTTCATACAAGTTTGGTGCCGTTTTCCATGAGGATTGAAGGGTCACAAAGGGGGAAGGCCAAAGCTCATTTAAAAAGTTATAAATAAAGGCTTGAGAAGCCATTTGTATATATAGAAGAGAGAGGTTGATTTGATATTGTAATATCTAGCTTAGAAGAGCAATTGTGAGAGATGAATATGATTTGTATTTGTTACATCTAGCTTAGAAGAACAAAGGTGAGAGAGAGGAAAGAGATGTTATATTGAACTATCATTTGTTGATATAACAACATTGAGAGATAGGTGTGTGGTATACACAAAGGGGTTGGTGCTCCTGTGGGTTGGTGCTCACAAATTATTGTTGGGTTGGTGTTCGATAAAGGGGTTGGTGCTCCTATGGATTGGTGCTCACAAATTGTTGCTGGGTTGGTGCTCAGCAAAAGGATTGGTGCTCACGAATAGTTGTTGGGTTGGTGCTCAACAAAGGGGTTTGGTGCTCATGAATAGTTGATGGGTCGGTGCTCAGCAAAGGGGTTGGTGCTCCTGTAAGTTGATGCTTGTGAATATTGTTTGGGTTGGTGCTCATTCATATACTTGAGATTGTTCTCCATGGTTTTTTCCCACATTGGGTTTCTACGTTATATTTGGTGTCTCTCTCTATCTTGTGTGGTGTTTATTGTTTGAGTTTTATTGCATATCTTGAATTTTTGATTAAGTGGAATTTGGTTAAAGAAAAGTTTTATAAGATATATGATATACTGATTCACCCCCCCTCTCAGTATATCCCATGCTTAACAATTGGTATCAGAGCAGGTTCCTTCAGAAAGGGTTTAACAGCTTGAAGGTAGATCAAAGAAAAGCATAAGATGGCCAAGCAACTAAAGAAGGAGAATCAAGAGTTGAAATTTGTGGTTGAGGATCTTAAGGAAAAGGTGTGTATCTTGGATTCTAAGTTGGCTATAGAAGTAAAAGAAAATAAAATATTTATTTAGGATCTTAAGAATCAGTTAGAGGTTTCAAATTCAATTTTAACATCAAAAGAAGAAGAGTGTAATCAGTTGAAGGATGAGTTAGGTTCTTTAAAGGATAATCATGAGAAGCTTATAATCAAGGTTGAGAAAGATCATGAAATATTGGTCCAAGGAAAGAAGGATGCAAGTTTTGAAGGCAAATCAAAGAAGTTGATCAGGCATCCCAATGATTTTAAGTTTTCAAATTCTTTTCATGGCCATTGTTTTATTTGTCATCATGTTGGTCATAGGGCAAGAGATTGAATGAGGAGAAGCAATCAGTCAAAGGGAGATCTCAGTCACATCAAGAAAAAGGTATGAGAAATATTGTTTACTTTTGTTGTCATGAGGTTGGACATATTACTAAATTATGTTAAAATAAAGTAAAGAGATATTCAAGGTATGTCAAAGGATATAGAGCCCATAGAAAATATGAGAAAAGACAAATTTAGGTTTGGAGACCTAAAATAGTAAAGGTTGATTAGGTTGAGCTTAAGAGTGAAAATTAATTACTTGTTATAGTAGATAAGGAATCAGATAGGAAGGATTGTGCAGAATCTCTTGTTACATTTGAGCATGAGCTTTGTCAAGATAAGATAGTTGCAAAAGCTGAGAAGATGAAAAACATCATAAATTATAAGGTTAGTAAGTCAAAAAGGTTAGACATGCTTAAACAGATTCTAAAAGAAAAACACAAGAAGATCAAGGAAGAAATAGAGGAGATGTGGGAATCTCTTGAGATTTGTTTCTAGGACCCTTTTATGTGGGGTGCCTCTTCCAGGCTTCAAGGAGACACTTTTAAGAAAAAATTGAAGCATGGTGGATGCTTTAGGGTCTTGGCTATGTTGCATGACAAGAAGGTGAGTTGGCAGATTAATTTGTATATCTTTTGAGGGGATAGATTTTTGAAGAATTTTTTTTCATAAGTATTAAGGTTTGAGGCTATTAGAATGATTCTTGCATATGCAGTGTTTAAAAGTTTTAAAGTGTTTCAAATGATTATGGTCACAAAAAATTAGAATATTGAAAAAGAGCTAACAGTTTCAGAAAGAAGGAGAAGGATACTCATGCAGATTCAATGAAGAAGGATCAGAGTTTCAAATTTCCATTCATCAAGAAGAAGGATCAGAGTTTCAAAGTTCCATTCATCAGGAAGAAGGTTTAATCGTGTTCATGGTAGAAGAAACAACCTGAAGATTCTATGTTGGTGTAAACAGCTTTGCATGTAAGAAATAAAGATCAGCCATGGTTCGTTGATCGTGGATGTTTGAGGCATATGACAGGAGATAAGATTAAAGAAGATCAATGGTGGCATAGTGAAATTCAAAGATAAAACCACTGCTAGGATAGCTGAAAAAGGTATTTTAAGTTTGGATATTAGTAGAACCAAAACTAAGAATGTTTTGTAAGAATAATTTATTGAGTGTAATATGTGATCAAGGATACACCTTAAAGTTTCATGCAAAAGGTTGTGAGATTAGAAGGAAATATTCAAATGAGTTGATTGCAGATTCTCAAAGGATAGGAAATGATTTATCAGATATCTTCTCAAAGGCATGATCAAAGGACACCTTCAAAGATCTGTGAAAGGAGTTGGGAGTAGTTTCTATTACTTCCTTCCATTGATGTTTAGCATCAGTTAAGGGGGAGCTAAGTGTTAGCTCTAGGTAGGCCCTTTGCCATTGATGTCAAAGGAGGAGAATAATAGGTACATGTACAAGTGTAGAAAATAGGTACAGGGAATAGGTACAGGTTGCTACAGTAGAGGGGAGTTACTATATGTTTTTAGATGATAGTATGTTTAGGTGATATGATGTGGCAGTTTTAGGATTGAGGTTGCCATCAATGACAAAGGGGGAGATTATTGGAAATATTGTCATTGATGTCAAAGGTCTAGCATTATTGGTGATAAAGGCCCCATTTCATTTCATATTGTTTGTAATTGTTATATCTTGGCTAATGTGAGTTAGTATTTATTTAATATTAACAAATATATTTTTGATTGCATATGAGACAAAAGAAGGGCCCATGGAGAAGTCAAAGAGCCATAGGGTAAAGACAAAAGAAGGATGGGACATATTTCCCCATGAAGAGTCATCTTAGGGAATTCTAAGAGTCACCAAGTGAAGACAAAAGAGTAAGGGCACAATTTATCATGAAGGGACACTTTGAGGAATATGAAAAGTCACCAAGATAAGGACAAAAGTGGGAAGGACATTTTTGGTCATGAAGGGTCACCACATGACTTTTCAAAGGCTTGAATAGGAAGGGTCATACAAGTTTGGTGCCATTTTCCATGAGGATTGAAGGGTCACAAAGGGGGAAGGCCAAAGGTCATTTGGAAAGCTATAAATAAAGGCTTGAGAAGCCATTTGTATATATGGAAGAGAGAGGTTGATTTGATATTGTAATATCTAGCTTAGAAGAGCAATTGTGAGAGATGAATATGATTTGTATTTGTTATATCTAGCTTAGAAGAGCAAAGGTGAGAGAGAGGAAAGAGATGTTGTATGGAACTATCATTTGTTAATATAGCAACATTGAGAGATAGGTGTGTGGTATACACAAAGGGGTTGGTGCTCCTATGGGTTGGTGATCACAAATTGTTGTTGGGTTGGTGCTCAACAAAGGGGTTGGTGCTCCTGTGGGTTGGTGCTCGGCAAAGGGGTTTGGTGCTCTTGTGGGTTGGTGCTCACGAATAGTTGCTAGGTTGGTGCTCAACAAAGGGGTTGGTGCTCCTGCAAGTTAATGCTTGTGAATATTATTTGGGTTGGTGCTCATTCATTCTCCATGGTTTTTTCCCACATTGGGTTTCCATGTTATATCTGGTGTCTCTCTCTATCTTGTGTGGTGTTTATTGTTTGAGTTTTATTGCATATCTTGAATGTTTGATTAAGTGGAATTTGGTTAAAGGAAAATTTTATAAGATATATGATATACTGATTCATCCCCCCTCTCAGTATATCCCGTGCTTAACATAAGATTGAAGGAATGTGTTGTGGATGACAAGGAAGGTTGTGAACATGATAATAATTATGAAGGATTTATAAAAGGTGAAATTAAATATGGTGAATTATAGAATTGAAAGACTAGAATGAAGAGGTGCATGGAAGAGTTGAAGAGTGAAGGAAGAAGAAAGGGTGTGTGCCTAGTGGATGGTTTGTATAGCAGAGCAGGTTGATGACTATGTGTATGAATTTTAGGTCATATTTTTGATGTCAAGGATAGTTTTATTTCAATTTTGAAGATTGAGGATGAGTGAAGATGTCTAGAGTGATCCAAAAATATGTTTTGCATGTCTTGAGTGTGAGCAAAGGATATATGATATCTATGTGAGCTTGATGGTTGATTTTATAGGCAGATCAAAGTGTGGAATATGTAGTGTGTAGAGTTAAAGAGAGATGATATACATTATATATCCATCATATTAGTAGGCAATCAATGATCAAGAGATGTTTATTTCATAGGTGTTGGGAGGGTGCTCAACAACTAGGTTAGAAGGACTTGATCAATAAGAGGTTAGAAGGACTTGATCATCTTAGGGGTAGGTGATCCTTGTGAAATAGGTGTTTCACTAAATTTGATCAGAAGGACTTTAAAAATAGGTGGTCAAAAGGACTTGATCATCCTAGGGGTAGGTGTTCTTTATGAAATAGGTGTTTCACTAAATTTTGGTCAGAAGGACTTGACCAGTCTCATGTTTGTGATCATCTTATAGGACAAGTAGTCCATCTATTTATGGGATTGAGATTGGGTTTTATTCCCCAAGAAGGTTTCCCATATAGTTCTTGTGTTGTGTGTTTGATATTGAATTATCTTCATTGTTCATTGCTATAGACATCTTGTATGCTTCATGAATGATTGTATTAAATGCTCAAGTGATTGAAGGGTTTGGTAATTGAATTAGATTGTTTATCACCATTGATTCACTCCCCCAATGGTTTGTACCTCTAACATAATTTATATCAGTTATATGTGCAAATTTTATCATGTTATCCACCAACCCTAGGTTTTATGATGCAATTCACATCCCATCTTTGCCTTATTTTAGCTTCTTCTCATTTGGATCTTAACCCAAAGCTTTACTTTAGTTCACATGCCTCATTTTAAGTTTGGCTTATAGCCTTATTAATGCTTATTGTATAAATCATTTGTTCTAATCTTGTGTTTCAACTCAATACTCTTCTTGGAAGGTTCTCAACTGACCTCCAATATGTATTTATACCAGTACTTGATAATGCCACATATTATTTCTTTAATCAAGCTACTCATAGCTCTCTTACTTATAGCTCTAAAATATACATTATTTCTAGGTATAACATCACTTGAAGAGTTTTTTATATCTTTCAATATAATTATTATAACATTATTTAACCCTCTTTTAATTGAAACAATCACTCTCATGCCATCACTCCCTTCCCTTACCTACAAACTTTCACTCTTTTGTTCATATAGACCATAGGTCTATCTATACCCTCAATGCTCCATAATCTCAATTATTCATTATAAATTAATTGAACACATATAAACACCATATAATTCCTCTCTTTTTCATAAAAAACATGTGTTCACTCATTTGGAGAGTTCATTTAGGCACTAGTTTCTTATACACACCAATGGCTCACAATAAGACTACTCTTCCTTATAGCTCCCCAAACACCTGAAGCTACTTAGAGCACAATATAAATCTTCCTATAAAAATAAATCCATATTTATATACTCTTTTCCACATTTTATCTTCACACAAAGTCTCATGGCTCAACTCTCCATGGAAGTACACTTTCCTTCTCCCCCTTTCTAGCTAATTAGGTCTATTAGGCCTATTTTGAAGACACAGTCTAGAATACCATATAGTACAATTAAAAAAAATTAAAAATATTTTAAAATACATATATTTATCTTATATTATAAATTTTGGGTAAGTTTTTAGGGTGGAAATGTTAGATAGATGCATTTGAATTTCAAAACCCTAGTTATGGCTTACTCAAGCCTGAAAGTGGCTGAGAGGGAATAAAATGAAATAAATTGATTCTTATTCACTTTACAATGAAAATAAATGTTTTATATGGTCTTAAAAATATATATTAACCTTTAAAAATAGTAATTATACTTTTAAAAATCATTAAGAGTCTCCATTTGCATATTTGTAGAGTTCACAGTGTGTATACAAGAATGAGGGTTTATATTGAATATTATACTCTAAAATTTATCCTACATATACAAAATGATTGTAAAAAACAATGTAAATTTTAATCCTTATCAAGATACACAACAAACTCAATATAAAATTTCAAACATTCTTTATTATTTGTCTATACCTTTATACACATCCTTACACAAAAGTTACAGAATAGTATAGCTCTTTCTTGGAATCTTGATCTTCTATAAACTCTCCAACATGGTAATGAAAATATAAATAGTGAATGGCATTAAAAATAACTTTAAATAAATTTCCAAAGTATTCTTTCCTCTTATTAACTCTTAAAATTCAAGATAGACACCTTTTGTAATGACTATAACACATAATTTTAAGACACGTACCCTCAACTAATAAGCAAGAACACTTTTCAAGGATTAACAGGCATTCCAATAATATAAGATACTATATATTTACCAAATTAAAAATTTTATGAGGTTATCTACATATAATAATACATATTATTTGATCTTACCACTAATATTTACAAACATGATCCATTGTCATATCAGTGTCCTCCATGGACAACATCATTCCTCTTCTTCTTTATCTATCTATCACTTTTTATTGAAATTCCTACCTATGATATTAACTCATACCCTCTATATTATTTTTTATAATCCTAATATATCTCCTATTTTTTGCAACTTTACATGGTAACCTTCTTGTTAGACCAACTCCCACATAATAGGTAATTATAACTGACATAATATTTTCTTTTTCTTGAACTTACATGGAGTATCAAGACTTGTACATTGGGATACACCTTAAAAACCCACATAGGACAATATAGGACCAATTAAAAACATAAATCATACATTAATTTTCTAACAAGACTTCAAAAATCCCTCTAAATTTTTTACTCAATTTATAATTTTAAAATTTCCCTTTTTGGTGAGAAACACAAAATGGACTAAAAATACACACTCCAATGACTCTCAAGGACTCTAAAAAATCCTATGGATCCTAAAAGACACATTACACCCATATAGGATCAAAATGGTCAAATTTAAAGACTCTAACATACTTACACCTATGTTTCATTGTGATGCCCTTGTATAATGCTACCTAGGTTGGAAATTTTGATATCCAGCTCAACTATAATTTATCCAACTTTCTCCTTAATTTCAAAATTTTCCTCCTCTAATATTATGAGATCTTCATGTTTTCAATCTTATTAACTTCATCTCTTTTCAATTTATTATTTTGTCTTTTCCTTCTTTTCTTGTCTTGCTTTCTTTCCAACTCATTTTATATCCCCATGAGGTATATGATTCTCTATCATTCTTTATTCTCTTCATCTTCTATCTCCTCCATATCTATTTTTTATTCTTCATATTATTATACAAATGGTTTTTTATTTTTATCCACTCCTATTCCTACTCCATAGTTTTTTTCTTCCACATTTGGCATGTTTTGTTCATGAATCCTTTGTTGATCTATCTTCCTAGCAATGCTTTATCCTTTGTCCTCATGCTCTAATGTCTATTTATAAACATGTTCTTCCTTCATCCTTATCATGTTATCCTTGGAATATTATTTGGATTCATTTTTATGATGTTTCACATTCTCAATGTGAGTATGAGTCTTCTCATCACCTCGTTGTTCCTTTTGTAATGCCACCTTCTTGATCAAATCAAGTTCATCATAACATAATACCTCTTGTTAACCTTTCCTCTTAATTTTTTCAAGCATACCTTTCCATAACTCAGATGTAACATTTTTATTCACATATATTAATCCCTTACCTTTCTCTTTATTCACTTTCTCAAGTACTTGTGGCTCACCTCCTATGAGCCTTTACTTTCCATCTCTTGGCATACTCATTTCTACTTTACCTTTGTCATTACTAGGACTGATTCTTAGGCTAAACATTCCATCTCATTGATTTCCCAATGTCAACTGGTTATCACTCTTTTCTTGAGTCACCTTTGGATTGATATAGTCCTCCTCCAAACATGCATTCTTCATAAAAATGCCCTCTTAACTATTTTACTCTATTTCTTTCTCAATCACAAGTTTTTATGCTTCCTTGCTTCTTGTATCCATATGATCATAGAGTGAATCCTCCTCTATAATATTTATACCTATACCATCTACTAAATTAGTACCTATCATATCATGTTCATGAGACTTGATAGTCTCTTCAAAGATCTCTTGGTCCTTTCCATCCTCTTTTGTTCTTACTTCTCTTGCCAAGCTTCTCTAGGAACTATTTCTATCTCTTTAAGCACCTTGTTCTATACTCTTATTTTTTTATCATATCAACTACCAATCATCAATATCTTTCTTTTTGGATTGATGTTAACTCTCATTTCCTTCTCTATTACCTCCAATATTAGCTCTAGGTTGCTCATATGAGAGTCTTTCATCTTTCTTGTCTTCATTTACTTTTCCTCTCTTATCTTCTTGTTTGTAGATCACTTATAATTTATGATTTTCTTCCCTTACAAGACTTGAAATTCATCCCTTGTGAATTATTCTAATGGGAAACATATTCCCTTCTTTTCTTCATCCTATAATTCTAATTTTTATGTTTTTAGGACAACTTCTCTTTTATTTTCTCTTTGATTTTAGAACTGTAGTAGGTCAGCTTCAGTCTCTTATATCAATTCTCTCCATATCATTTTATTTTCCTCATTGTTTTCCTCCTTAGTTTGTGTTATAACCTATACTTGGATAATATATTCATCATGTGTCAATCTAATCTTCCATACTATAATTCAGCTTGTACATCTACACATGTATACTAAAAATTATCATTAGTAATAAATAGTTAATACCACATGGCCTCTCCAAATGTTTATTTCTTTAGTATTTATCCTCCTTAAATTCTTTTTCCCATTATTATACTTACTTATTCATCAAAACTTGATTCTTTCTCCCCCAACATCACACCTTCTGGATAACAAAGGTTTATTTCTCCATCATCTATCATGTTTACTTCCTCTAATTTAGGGTGCTTATTACCTTCACTAACTTATTCATTCATTCTAAACATATCCATCTTTATTTTGAGTTACCTAAAAAATAATCTCTTCTTCTTTATATTATATTTCTTAACTTTATTTCTTCTTTCTCTTTCCATGAGTAGCCTTCTAGGCCACTTGACCTTCTTTTTCAAATTCCAACCATACCACCGGTATTATTCTAGCATTTGATCTACCATGAGCACTATCTATTTTATACTTTACCCTATCTCTTCCATTATATCATTTATCTCTTTTTATACATTCATATTTTTCCTTTTATTGTCTTTTTTCACCTTTTCCTCTTTGTGATTCTCTATCTCTACCAAGCCCTGCATCTTCTTTACTTTCTCTATTTTAGTTTTATCTTCCTCTTTACTCTTTAAGCCTCACTTAGACCTATCTCTCTCAGCAATTTTACCTACTTGAATCTTATGACCTCTCTTGGGTCTTCTTTCTCCTTCTAGTCCTTTGCCTAGGACTTTTCTTATCTTCTTTAAGTTCTCCTCAAACTTACTCTTGAGCTTCCAAAAACTCTCTTTATTTTTTAAAGCTTTAATATATTCAAGGATGCTTACCACAATTCTCACTTTTACTCTTGAGATTTAAATCTCTTTCACTCACTATCTCATCTATACTTATTTTTGCCTTGGACTTATAGGGCTCTAGATTATTCTCTTTTTATAAACTTCCTCTCTCTTGCTAACCTCAATGGGTCATCTCTGCACCTACTTTAATCTTATAATAACTTCTTATTTAAATTTGATTTACATAATATAAACATAAATGAGAGACAAAATAAAAAAATGTACATTTTTCCTTGATAAAAGGTCACCTTTCTTCTTTCCCAACTGTATCTTGTTGCTCAAATACTAATATGATGCAAAGCAGATCCCATCTTTACCTTATTTTAGGTTCTTCACATTTGTATCTTAACCCAAATCTTCACTTTAGTTCCCATACCTAATTTAAAGCTTTGGTTATAACCTTCTCAATTATTATTGTATAAATATTTTGTTCTAATCTTATGTTTCAAATCAAGACTTTTCCTATAATGTTCTCAACTGACCTCCAATCTACATTTATACTTGTTACTTGGCAATGCCACATATTCTTTATTTAATCAGGCTACTCACAACTCTCTTGCTTATAGCTCTTAACTATACCTTGATTCTAAGTATAATATCACTTGAAGAGTTTTTTTTATCTTTGAACACAATTCCTATAGCCTTCTTCACCCTTACTCTGAATTTCAATAATCACTCTCATTCCATCACTCTACTCCCTTACCTACAAATGTTCACTCTTTTGTTCATATAGACCATAGGTCTATCTATACCCTCAATGCTACATAATCTCAATTATTCATTAAAAATTCAATGAACACATCCAAAAACCATATAAGTTCTATTTTGGTCATAAAAAACCTACATGTGCTCACTTGGAAACTTTATTTAGTCACTAGTTTCTTATACACACCAATGGCTCATAATAAAACTCCTCCTGCTTCTAGCCCTCCAAACACCTAAACCTCCTTAGTTAGGACAAAATAGAAAGATTATTAGAGAAATAAATCCATTTTTAGATAACCTTTTCCACATTTTATCTTCAAATAAAGTATCTTGGCTTAACTCTCCTTGGAAGTATGCTTTCCTCCACACCCTTTCTTGCTAATTAGTTATATTAGTCCAGGTTGGAAAATAGAGTCCAAAAGAATGTACATTACGGTAGGGTATAGTTCTAAAAAATTTAAAATATTGAAAAACATCTATATTTATCTCATATTATAAATTTTTTGGAATTTTTGATGGTGTAAATGTCAAATAGATGCATTTGAATTTCAAAACCCTAGTTGTAGCTTACTCAAGCCTGTAGGTGGCCAAAAGGGAATAAAATGAAATAAATTGATTCTTATGAACTTTATAAATTTTGGATAGGGTATAAAACATATATATTCACATTTAAAAATATTTATTCTACTTTTAAAAATCATTAAGAGTCTACTTTTGTGAATTTGTAGAGTTCAGAGTGTGTATACAAGATTATGTGTATAAGAATGAGGGTTTGGATTAAATCTTATACTATACAAGTTATCCTACGTACACAAAATAATTGTAAATAATAATTTAAATTTAAACCCTTACCAAGATACACAAGTAAATCAAGATAAAGTTTCAAACATTATTTACTCTTTGTCTATACCTCTATACATAGCCTTATACAAAATTTGTAGAACAATAGATTTCTTTCTTAGAATCTTGATCTTATCTAAACTATCCAACATAGTGATGATAATATAAATAGTGCATGGTCTTATAAATTCATTTCAATAACTTTCCCAAGGTCTCTTTCCTCTTATTATCTCTTAAAATTCAAGATATACACCTTTTATAATGATTATAACACACAATTTTAAAACATGGACCTATAACTAATAAGTAAGAACACTTTTCAAGAATCAACAAACATTCCAATAATCTAAGATAATTTATGTTCATCCAATTAAAAATTTTAAGATTTTTTTTATATATAATAGTACATCTTATTTGATCTTATGATAAATATTTACAAACATGACCCACTATGATATCATTGCCCACCATGGACAACATAGTTCCTCTTCTTCTTTATCTATCTATAGATTTTTATTGAACCTCATACCCACTATATTGACTCCTACCATCTCTTTTATACTCTACATGCCTAATTTATCTCCTCTTTTCACCAACTTTGCATGGTAACTTTCTTGTTAGAACTCCAACATAGGAGGTAATTATAACTAACATTATTTTTTCTTTTTCTTAAACTTACATGGAGTATCAAGACTTGAAAATTGAGAGACACCTTAGACACCCACATAGGACCCTACTAGACCAATTAAAAACATAAAACATACATTACATTTCTCACAAGACTTTAAAAATCCCTCTAAAGTTCTTACTCAAAATATAATTTTCAAATTCTCCCTTTTGCTGGGAAATAGAAAATAGACTAAAAACACACACTTTAGTGACTCTCAAGGACTCTAAAGAATCCTAGAGATGCTAAAATACCCCTTAAACCCATATAGGACCAAAATGGTAAATTTAAAATACTATAACATACTTAAACCTATGTTTCATTATGATGCCCCTGCATCATGCTACCTAAGTTGGAAAATTTGAGCTCCAGCTTAAATGTAATTTATCCATCTTCCTCCTTGATTTCCAATTTCTCCTCCTCTAATGTTCTAAGCTCCTCATATTACTTCTCTTTTTAGCTTCATCTATTTTCAACTGATCCTTTTGTCTTTCCCTTCTCATCTTGTCTTTATTCCTTGCCAACTCATCCTCTATCTCCATGAGGTATATGATTCTCTGCCATTCTTTATTCTCTTCATCTTCTATCTCCTCCATCTCTAATTTTTATTCTTCATATTTTTCTCCCAATGGTTTCTTCTTGTTATCCACTCTTATTCCTACTCCATAGTTTTCTTCTTCCACATTTGGCATGGTTTGTTCATGCATCCTTTGCTGATCTATCTTCCTAGCAATGCTTTCTTCTCCATCTTTATACTCCAATGTCTATTTATGAGCTTGTTCTTCTTTTATCCTTGCCATTTTATCCTTGGAATATTATTTGCATTAATTTTTATAATGGTTCAAATTCTCAAGGTGAGTTTGAGTCTTCTCATCACCTCCTTGTTCCTTTTTTAATGCCACCTTATTTTTCAAATGGAAATCATCACAACATAATACCCCTTGGTAACCTTTCCTCTTAATTTTGTCAAGAATACCTTTCCATAACTTAAATACAACATTGTTATTCACATATATTAATCCCTTACCTTTCTCTTTATTCAGATGTTTGTTCATTTGCTCAACTACTTATAGCTCACCTCCTATGAGCCTTTAATTTCCATCTCTTGGCATACTCATTGATACTTTACCTTAGTCTTTACTAGGACTAATTTTTGGGATAGAACTACCCTCTCCTTAATTTCCAAATGTCAACCTAATATTAATATTTTTTTAATTCTCCTTTAGAATGATATAGTCCTCCTTTAATTATGCATTCTTCATAAAATTTCCCTCTTAACTATTTCCCTCTATTTCTTGCTCAATTATGTGCTCTTGTGCTTCCGTACTTCTTGTCTCCATATGATCATGGAGTGACTCCTCCTCTATCATTTGTATACATGTACCTTCTACTATCTTAGTACCTATCATATCATGTTCATGAGACTTGATAGTCTCTTCAAGGATCTCTTGGTCATTTCCATCCTCTTTTGATCTTGTTTTCTCTTTCCAAGCTTCTTTAGGCACTCTTTCCATCTCTTTAAGCTCTTTATTATGTACTCTTAGTTTCTTTCTCATATCAACTACCAATTGCTCATACCAATCATCAATATCTTTATTTTTGGATTGATTCCATCTATCATTTTCTTCTCTGTTGCCTATAATATTAGTTCTAGGGTGCTCATATGAGATTCTCTCATCTTGCTTGTCTTCATTTAATTTTCCTCTCTTGTCCTCTTGCTTGTAGACTAGTTTTTATTTTTAGACGTAGAATGGATCTTGCTGAAAATGCAAAGTATATAAGATAAACATATGTGTAAAGTGTTTGATTTTTTATTTAGTGTAGTTTTGTACTTATTCAGCCTTGAAAGTCTAATCAGATAATTGGAGAATATGAATAGTATATCATTTTGATTCTTGGAAGGTTAGAAGATGAAGAGACATCAGGATTGTAAAAGACAATAAATAGTACTTTAATGTAATAGAATTTGCTTTGATGTGTTGATAGAGATTAATATAAATTATCATGTTATGGTTTTTCCATTTTTTCTTTTATGTTTAATGTATACATAGTTGAGTACTCTATTTTATTTTATTCTATAATCTGATGCAATATGAATTATGGTCCTATTATTTTATATAGATATTTCTCCCTATTTTTGATCTAATTAAATATGTTGTATATGGTCTATATGATTTCCATCTCTCTATCATCTATTGTGCTCTCCACTACATAAGTTATCCTTATATTAGCATGTTCTGGTGAAACTCTAAGAAACCCTAATAATAATGGTACAGTAAGTGTGGAAACCAAATTGGATGAACTGTGCTAAGATGGTTTCTAGTATCCAAAGATAGAATGAAGTCTAGACAAGAGAATTAATAATTTTGTAGAGGAAGAAGCATGAAGATTCACAAATACTGCAAAGGAGATCATCCAAGAAAACATCTATGGTGAAATCTATGAAATTTTCTAGTGTAAATTACCAAGACTATTAGTTTTATGGCTAGAAAAATTATAATACTATTGATTTAGTATGAGGAGAACATAATTTACAAATTGGATTGAGGACAAGCTAGAGATATTACATAATCTAGATACTGACTAGTCTCAAGTAGTAGATTACTAGATGAAGACTATAGTCTAAAGCTATATCATAGATTTTGTAGTACAAGGATACATAAATTTTGAGACTATGCAGGATTGATTTGTTTAAGGAATCATAGGGAAGTTTTTACAGTGACTACCTTTGTTGATCAAAATGTTGGTTGTGGAAAAGGCCATGGTGCTTACTCCAACCAACATGGAGTAGTCACTTTGGGCACCATGAGGGTACATGAGAGATAAAGTGGATGACGAGGATTTGAGTAAGAGGAAATTAAACTTGATCCTAGAAAACAAAAGGTGAAAATACTTTTATTGAAAATAAAAATTTAGGACTTGAGAGACGATAGTAAAAAATATGGAATAAGATAATTGACCATAAAGTAATTACAAGTAGGACTAGAAGTAAAGTAGAATTTGCTAGAGTTGGATAAGTACAAAGCAAAGATTCTAGAGAAGAAAGGTTACTAAAATAAGGTGCAAAAGATGATGAAAGATAAAGGTATGCTAAATATGAGGAAAGGCCAGATGAGAAAGAGGATGATAGAAGTAGAGATGCTGAGGTAGATCAGTTAGGAAGTAGAGGTAGGTTGTAGTTAATTGAGGGGTTTATTAATAGAACTAGTAAGGAAAGTTCTAGGGACAATTTTAAATTTAAAGGTAGTAATATTACAAGTTCAAGTTTGAATAAAAAATAATTTGAAAATAAGCATCATTAATTTCAAGAGTATGCATCCCCCAATCCCACTTTATTTATAAAAGGTACAAGATAAAGAAGCTAACTCAAGTTGATTTGATTCCTTTACTGATAAGTTTGGAAGGCTTAATATAAAAACCAAATGGGAATTAGAAATATTGAAGTTATAGGAAGTAGAATTCCTAGTTACCCCTAAAAATAATAGTGTGAAACAACTTATAGGCACATTAACCACTACATAGTTACTCAACTATGTAATGACTAATGTGAAACACTACCAATTATAGTTACCAATATTTAGACACTTGAAAAAACAACTAACAATCCATCGAATATGGCACTTCATGCATGTATGTTTGTATATTTAATGTTGTATGATGGATCTTCAGATCTAGAATAGTAATTAATCAAATTCAAGATGAAATGGGTTGTAAAAGGGGTTACATAAGATGATGTGAATAAATGCAAACTTGTAGGAGCTTTGAGAGTATGCATTTTGGGGTAAATTTGTAAAATAAAATTCAAACCCTAGATTCAAAACAAGTCAAAGATTTTTTGATAGAAGAATTCAAAGTAAAAAATTACTTTAGTCAAGTGATTCAAGATCTAAAGGAGATTTGAAAAAAATTAGGAGAGACAGTTGGAGAATATGATCACAAGTTCTTTAATGTAATGAATAAAATCAATTTTATTCTCAAAAATAAAGATAAGGATACTTAGTTTATAAAAGGTTTATGACCCAGAATAAGGTTCATTATTGTGCAAACCTAGTTCTCCACCAAAGCTGATGCTCGATCTATTACCATCAAGGTTGAAAAGATAGAAGACTATGCAGATCTCCCTTCAGTAGGATCAAAAGTAGAATCTAAGTTAAATGCTTTTCTTAGGAGGATGAATGAAATGCATGAAAATGACAAGCCTAAATTAGGTTTATGATGCATAGAGTGTGGTCATGAGGGACATCATAAGAATGATTGCTCGACAATCAAAATATAAATTTGAGAACTTTGTAGGGTAGTGGGACATCTCACATCCAAATGACATCTCTTTCAATAATATATTCAAAAATCACATATTATGTATTATATTTTTTACAAATCTACAAATCATGATGACACTAGTTACCATGTATTGTAGGAATTATAGTAAGATATAACAAAGAACATCTTCACATTTATGGCCCAAAAGATATCCACAACAAAATAAACAATTCTAGGAATAGATGTAGAGATGATAAATTTGACTCAAGGTAGTATAGGATGGATGCCATTATCACCACAATATCAAATGCCATCATCACCATAATACTAGACACAAGGCCTAGCTAGTTGGAATAATCCATCATCTCCATCGTATCAATATTTTGGTCAATATGCAAAAACATAAAACAACCTAAATATTCAACAATAACAAGCAACTTGGACTCCAATCTCTCCTCAACATCAGTATGGAGGATATGATGCATAAATAAATCAATAGGGAGGATATAATGGACAATAATCCAAAGGTTGGGTATATCAAATGAATAAAGGATGCTACAAAGGAGGATAGCAGGGAGGATATCATGCTAGATATCAAGGAGGTCATAATAATGATAATCGGCAAAATTGATCACCTATGCAATGTTATCTATGCAAGGCATATAATAATTTTGTGATGAATTATCCCTCAAATTCCCAAAGACATGTTTATTATGTATATTACAAGATTGAAGGTCAAAATCAAATGGAAGACTACCCTATTCTAAAAAAACAAAGAAAGGAGAAGATAGTGCATAATGTAAACATGATTAATGCACAGCCAAAGGAAAATGCATTTGTGCAAGCCATCATAAGGAAACAAAGAGATGAATAGGGATTACCTCCATTTTAGATACCTCAAGGTCTAGGTATTATAAAAGTTCAGTGGGATAAATATCGTGAACCTACAATAAAGAAGAATTTAATATATCAAGTTGCATAGGTATTATAAGAAATACAATAAAAACTAGCTTTTGATGAGGATAACACTACTATTGATGCTCAAGTGTATGGGAAAATTATTTGGATCATATGATAATAAGACATTGTGACCACTTTGATAGATGTAATGAAACTACCCAACATATTATGTGATGAGGATGTATCTCAAAATATCATAAAACTCCTTCATAAGCTTTTGGAGTGTATGTAACAAGGATAGACAAGGGTTGACAAATTAGTTTAGTACATCAAGACCAAGAAGCCTTGGGATGTGGATTCATGATTAGATATTAAGTTGGCTAGATATGAAATCTTAAATTTAGTATTTAACTTTGGTAGTACCATTAATATGAGTCCTTGCTCCACATAGGAAGCTATTAGCTAACCAACTCTGAGTTTCAATCCAATAACATTAAGATTAGTGGATTATAACAAATTTGAACCTATTAGCCGACTCGAATATGTTGAAATTAAAGTAGCTAAACTTACCTTGTGATGAGATTTCAAGTTCATTGACACGAACATAGATAGAGGAGATTTTAATAGGTAATAAATGGGACTATGATGGCTAAATTACTATTAACACTATGTGCAATTAGTTAGAAGTGCATCAGAAACATACAATAGTAGTCATACCTCTAAAATAATTTAAAAAAATCCATACATCATTCCTAAAGAACCAGAATCTCCTTATGCTTATAAGTAAAATAGTTGGTATAAGGTGGGGATAAATGAAAGGCAAACTGGGGTGCACACTATTGAATGTCATAAGTAGAATCCCAGTACTGTACAGTAGGAAAAATCACTGGTATTTAAACCAATTATCACAAAGTTACTAGTTAGATAGGTTAAAATTGAAAAATGTGTTTTTCCTTCAATATGTATGCAATCAAAAAGTCATCATGTCTATAAATCAATCCTAAATTAGATGACATAGAGCATACCTATACTTCCAATTGGGAATACATTTGTTAATTGGGAGCATGACCAATATGTGATCTACTAGAACTAATTAGGGGATCATTTATCATAATACACCATGATAAGGAGGGTTCCAAAGCCTCCAGTCTAACATAATCATGTAATAACCCTAAGGGGGTCTTAGGTTTTGATATTTCACCTATACCAATAACAAGTAAAGTATATCTAATCTAGTGCTCACCAAAGTTCGTGACATAATCATGAGGGGTTAGTAAACAATCAAAACATGCATAAGATCATCTCAATTAAGATAAGTATGAGTAAGACCCTAGTACAAGGAATATTAAGAGTAATACTATTCTAATCCAATACTTGTGCTAATTATATCTACTAAATAGAGGAGAAAAGTTAGAGAATACATACTTGAATGTGAACCTATTGAGACTCAATCTCACCCTTGGCCAGTGGGGCTTCACAAGAAGTTGTGATTTGTAAGGATCATTAAGAAAGGCCATATCACCTAAGACTTATCCACAAGGCTAGATTATCCAAGTATAAACCCTAAGCTAAGACTCCTCAAGTAGAATGGTGGAATATAAGATTGTAAAGAAGCATGTGTGAATAATAACTCTTTATTACATATTAAAATAATGATGAAATTATCTTTTATTTATAGGTAGATATTTCCTTAAACTCTTCCAAAAATGTCGATCGATAAGGTCAACCTAGTTGACCCTATATAATTCCAAATATTAATTCACTAGGTCATGAGTTAGGTCAGCCAAAGGTCAACTAGCTTCTAAGGGAAAAGTACACCCAAACCATATACGGTTGACCTAGTCAACCCTGTATAACTGATTGATAAAAGGGACTAAGGTGAGGAAAAGGAGGATGAAAAGAGGAAAAATACTAGAGTGTGCAAAGGAGGAATAAGAGCTGAGGGAATGGTTTTCAAGAGCTAGTTAGATTGGCAATAATGTGGTCATAAGGGAAAATAATCCTATGAAGCACTAATGGTCTGCCCACCCCTTTCCTAATGCACCCCTTAAGGTGTGCACTTAGAGAGATTGAGTCTTGATGGGTTCTTGCAATATGTAAGGCATTGATATTTGGTAAAAGTTAAAAAAATTATGTGTATAAATATGCCCCACTCAAAGATCATCACGTGTCACTAAGGTGCAATAGGGGATGGTGCTTCAAGAAAGAACATAAGGACACATAATTTTGATGCTAAAAAACTGTTACATTATTTTAAAGCATAAAATAATTGAAAGTAATGACTGAAAAGGGAAATAACCAAAAAGTAAATTTAATGTGTACCTTGACTTACCTTTATCATGGGATGGTTGTCTATTGTGTTTTTAGTTTTGATTATGTAGGGTGTAGATATTGCTTTTGAAAAACCCAAGAATACAAAACTAAGGAGAAAAAACAAACAAATGTAGGAAAGCCAAGATAAATGGTGCAATTAAGATAGGACATACTTGGGAATTTAGCAAGCTAGGGTGACAAGTGCTATGTTAGAATAAATGACCAAGTCAAAACAAGAGTAAATCAGGTAACCAAAAATCCAAGGCTACTAAAGACTGAAAAAATCAAACAAGTAAACTTCAAATAAGAAAGGAAAACTCACCAAATCAAACAAAGGATACATGTCAAAAAAGGATGGTAATAAAACATCAATTATAAAATAATAAGCAAAATGGTAAAACAACAATGATGAGTGAGCAGTAACAATCCTTGTCTCACTCAACAATAGAAAAAGGTGCATAAAAAGGGAAAACAACATTATCAAGTGAGAAGCAATAAGCCAACCTCACTCAATAATGGAAAAAGGGTATAAACTCAAATGTATATAATATAAATATGGTACAACAAATGATAAATGGTAAAAGGAAAGAAAACAAGTCTATGAATGTAAATCTATGGTGTAAATAAAACAATCCATAGTTACTCAAACATGTTTTACTCTAAGGATAGATAAAATTGAAATAAATTAGTGCTAGCATGTTTTTAAGATATGAATAAGAAGGAATTAGAGAATAGGGAAAATAGATTTGGAATCATAATTTGCTTGTCAATGGGAGAAATGAAATGGGTAGAAGTGAGAATGAAGGAAAAACCAAGGTAGAGGAACTCTTTATCAAAGTCAAGACACTCAAATTAGGTTTGTCAAAACAAGAAGACTTTTGACCTTCAGGAATTTTAAGAAGTTCTCTTAGCTATATAGTTCCTAGGTAAACAAATGTAGTATATATATCATCCCATGAAGGATATATGCATGAAAACTAAAATAGACCTACCTTCTCACATGTTCCCCATTCCTCAGGACCCCTTATAGAGCTGTCGGTCTACTTTGAAGATTGGGTACTTGCATGAGAAATTAGGTATCACCATAGAGTTTATTGAATTCTCCTATTCCAATCTATTCCCCTATCATACCCCAATAGAGCTCAGATCTATGTAAGGCCATTAGTGGAGTTTGATCTTTGATTAGAGATAGGAGATGTGCTTATAATCACATATTTTGGTGTGATATTGACTTTTGAAATTTGTATGTTTCCTTTTTTTTATCATTTCTTGTTGTTTCAAATGATTTGGATTTTAACTTTATTGATATACTTTTCTATTCCTCCTCCATATAAATTTGGAAGACCAAACATGGGTGCTAAAGATGACTTTCATTTGAATGCTTAGGACTTGGTTTCTAAGAGAGGAGACCTCAAAGAGCATGGGATCTAAGAGTCTCATAAATCTAGGTGAAATAAAAGTGTTGTCTTGACTTTGACCTTGTTTTATCCAATGTGGAGTGAAAGGACATGAAATCAAGAGGAATGTCACATAGAGCAATTTTGAATTACTTCAAATGACAAAAAATATGATAAAGCACAAAAAAGGGATATAATGATAGTAAAGTGTGATTCTTTATCATAAGAATGAGGGAAATGGAGGAAAACATGCTAACATAGATTGTTATGTAAATTCCATCTACCAAAAGAATCAAAAGCTAAAGTTGAGAACAAATATCAATAATATTTTCTTAAGAAAAGGAATGATAAGAGATGGTAATTTTATAAGGAAGGCCAGGTCCTATCTATGCTATTACACTACAACTCATAAAATAAAAACCCACAAGGGTGCCAAAAAGCATGTGACAAATAAATGAGGCAAGAAATATGATATCTAGTGAGGAAGGCTAGGTTCTAACCATAGTCTTACAATGCAACTCACAAAATAAAAATCCAAAGGATGTAAAAAGAGTGTAAAAAGAGTGAAAATAAAGAAAACTATGGTATATTATGAGGAAGATTGGGTCATATCCATGGTTTTACAATGAAACTCATGAAAGAAAGGGGAAACCAAAAGACCAAAAAGGAATGACTAAAGGTTTGTAAAAAGAGGGAACTACTATAGAGGGTGAGATCCATGTGAGTGACCTGAAAAAAGTGTTAGATAGATGTAGATATAAATCATGAAAATAAGGAAATTTTTAGGCAAAGTAATTCTTGAGGAATTGTGCATTGGTGGGATCTTTGAAAACATGGCCTTCATTAGTTTGAAGGTGGTAGGTTCTTAGACTGAGAATATCTTTGACTAAATATGGACCCCATCATTTTTGGGCATATTTACTATCTTTGTCATGGGTTTATTATAATTTAAGGACAAGATCACCAATGTTAAATGTGATAACTTTGACACATTTGTTATGTTGTTTAGAAATATTAGCCTTGTATTGGTAGTTATGTTGTAAAGCAAAAAAATGGCATTCATCAAGGATGTTAAGGGCACAAAGGTGAGCTTCATGCAATTTTTCATCAGGAGTGATACCATGAAGAGATAAATAGAGAGAGAAAATTTCAACTTCTAATGGGAGAACTAACTCAAAACTATAGACTAGGGAGAATGGCATTACCATATTTATATGTATGCTAGTCCAATAGGCCCAAAGAGCAAGATAAATATGAAGATGCCAATCCATGTGGGTTTCATGAATTATTTTTTGGAGAATTTTGTTAGTGGCCTTAGCTTGACCATTGTATTACAAATGATAGGGCATAAAAAATTTGTGATTAATCTTAAATTTAGCACAAAGCTATTTAACATGTTTATTTTTTAAATTACCACCATTTTTAAAAATGATAGTATGGGGAACACCAAAGTGGTAAATGATTTAATTAATAATAAATTAAGAAATGGTAAGACTAGTGACATTAACAAGGAGCATGGATTCAATTCATTTGGTAAAATATTTGGTAGTGGTGATGATAAAAACATGCCCATCTTGGGAGTGAGGTAATTTGACAATGAGATCTAATCCCCATGTAGAAAATGGCCAAGGAGATTTTTTAGTTTGAAGCTCAACTAGAGGTGAATGAATTAGATCATCATATTTAGCCATATTATTGGTAACATCAAATGTGAATAAAAATACTAAAGGAATGATTTTTCCAAGAGGAATTATGAGAATTCAACTCCCAACTCTTTGAAGGAATTTAGCACCATCAAAGTTAAGGGTCTAAGTATCCTCATGTAAGTAAACATTACTTTCATGAAGCTCCTTGATAACTACTTTATGTTTAGTAGAATTAGAGGAAATAACGAATTCGTCTAGACTATTTGCTTCAAGATTAGTGGTAAAGTTATGAAAATAATCTTTTATAGAAATATCTTGATTAAGACCTTTAATATAGAGGATATTATCGTTTGGAAGACTATATTGAAGGGGAGAAGTAGTTGGTATAGGTGTTGTGGTAAGTTGATTAGCTATGGCTTGCCCTTTAACAACTTCTTGAGTCATAATACAGAGATCAAATTCCATAAGAAGGACCATCCATTTGACCATTCTATCTCTAGGAAGAAAATCTTTTGAGAATAGATGATGAAGTGGGTTGGAATGAATGATGACATAAGTAGTCTGGTAAAGCATCTAATGGTGAAGCTTTTTAGCTAAAAAATAGATAGTGAGGCAATCACATTCAATAAAGTGTTTCATAATCATTAAGGATTTAGATAATGTAGTAGATAACATACTCTCTTTTAGTATCATCATGTTGGGTAAGCATTGCCCCAACTGATATAGGTATGGAAGAAGTATATAGAATCAAGGGTTAATCATTAAAATGAGGACAAAGTGTAGGTGGGTGAAGCAATGACTCTTTCATGTTATTAAAGGCTTTTTGACATGGGTCCATCCATTCTAGAGTAGTACCTTTCTTGAGAAGATAATTGCTGGAGTGGATGTGATAAGCCATTTTGAGGATGAATCATCTAATTTCCCCAAGTTTACCTTATTATGAATGTTAGGAATAGAATGAGGAATTTGTATGTTGATGATAGCACTAATATTAGTAGGGTCAACATCGATACCATAGAGAGAGACTAAGAATCCTAACAACTTTCTAGATGTGACACCAAAGACACATTTGTAAGGATTGAGTCTAACTCGGTATTTAAGGAGGCAATCAAAGATGATAGCAATATTTGATAGATGAGTTATATAACTTTTGGATTTAGCAATGAGGTCATCCACATAAGTTTCAACAATTTTGTGGATAAGATCATGAAAGATGTGAGTCATTACTCGTTAAGTGGCTCTGGCATTTCATGGTGAAAGTTGTTTTATATTGGTCCTTAGGGGAAATTTAAATCTAATTATATCCTAAAAAACCATCCATAAGAGAAAACATTTTTTAACTAGCTATTGAATCAATGATGTAATCTATCAAACATAAAGGAAAGTTGTCTTTGAGACAAGCGAGGTTAAGATTGCAAAAATCAATACAAATACAAATGACCATAGTGACCTTTTTTCAAATGAGAATAATGTTAGAAAACCATTTGTAATACTCCACTAATTTGATAAATTTAACTTTGAGTAATTTGAATATTTCCTTATGACATAATGTAGAAACCTTGGGTGGAAATTTCCTTTGCTTTTGATGCACAAGTTTGGCATCAAGATAAGTAATGATATTGTGCACCACAATTCTAGGGTCAATACCAAGCATGTCCTCATAAGACCAAGAAAAAACCTCATGATACTTATTTAAATAATAAGCTAAAATTATCATGTTTTGTAGGTGAGAGTTCATGAGATATTATAATTGGTTGAGGACAAGATGGAGTACCATATTCAGTATGAGTGGTTTCTTCAATAACCATGGCATTGCCATCTTGAAAGTGGTATGGTGTATTAGGTAAAGAAGAGATTGGATTAGCTTTGGGATCAATGCTAGTAATGAAGTTGTTGACATAAGGGGTTTTAGTTTTAAAATTCCCAAGTTTATGATGTTATCGAGGAAGTTGAGGTTCTTGGGCATGAAGTATTTCAATAATAGCTCTATCAGTAAGCAAGGTAGGAAGAGGACCATAATACTCAACATCTAATTTGAGATCTAGAATTTGATTACCATGGTGATCATACTCAAAATGTATCTGATGGACATTGGTTGCCTTGGCATCTAGTGTAACCTCAAGAGTAGGATAATTATATGGTTTATTAGTGATTGGAGTGCTAGTCAGTTCAATGATAGGGGAAGTATCAAATACAATGATTGGATCAATAGGTGGTAAAGGAAATGTTAAAATTTATGGAGATTTAAAAGGTATGATTTTATCTACCACCCAAGGAGTATCAATAAAAGGAAAATTGGTAGGAGGCACATGACCCTTAGGATCTAAATCATGACCTATAAAAATGGTATGGACATCCTAGTTAAAATCATGAATTTGATCTAAGGTTTTTTGATAATGCTGGACATCCAAGTCTTCAGCTTGATCTTGGGCCATTATATAATTATCATCACATGTTGGAGAAATTATACATTCTTAAGAGTCAGGGGGAGTTTTATAAGGTTAAATCCCAATATTACTAAATGTACGAGGAGACATGATGAGAGGATCTTAAAATAATTTGGTGACTCCAAAATCATTGTAAGTGAAGGTATATTCTTGTAAACAAGGTTCATGAACATTACACGAAGGGGTAAAATTGATAATCTTGCCAATAAGAGGAATAGTACGGTTTCTTGGTAATAAAGGAGGAAGCCACTATGAAATGTAGAGAGGTAGCTTGGTAGTATTGTAAGTATGTTGCAAATCATTAGGTTCATCAACATCGAAATACATAAAATTAATTTGTAAATTAGGATTCATGTTGATGAACTTAGGTAAGGATCACTATTGATTTTAAGAATTATAGGAATATGATATTGGGATTTGGGATTAAAAATTTGAATGATCCATGGGTTTGTATCAACTTCATGCTTATATCATTTTCCATTATGTAATAATTTAATGCACTGATTATCAAAAGAAGCAATGACCCTCATTATATGAGTCCATGGATGACCAAGGAGTATGTTATAAGATAAGGGTAAATCAAGGACCATAAGCTTAGTCCAAACTATTTTAGGTCTGATGGTCAAGAGAATCCAAATGCAACCAAATGGTTTTTTATTAGTTTTATCAAAATCATGGCAAGTAATATGCATTTTTTAAAGATGATATTTGTTATAACCAAGTTGTTGGATTATCCATAAAGATGTTACATTAATACCAGAGCCTTCATCAACTATAAATTTTTGAATTAGGGTAGTATTGTTGGCTATTTTAATAAAAAGTGGTGGATCATCAACATGAAAAATAATTTCATCATTAATCATGTCTTCTTCAAGAAATTCAATATAAGGCTTGGAAGAAGCACACATAATTTCATTGGTATTGATGTTGGTAGGTTGAGACTGAATAGAAGGTGGTTCTTCATCAATAGAAGATGGACCTTTAATTTCCTAGAGTTTTTACACAAGGAACTTGCGATGATAACGTGAATTAAGAACCAACTCCATAAGTGGAATCTTAAAAGGCATAGAGTTGAGTTCCTCAAGAAAGTTCCAATGATATTTAGAAGAAATAGGACGAGGTTTAGGAGGTAGAGTAGATTTGGAAGGAATAAATGAGGTTGGAGGAGTAGAAGGAGGAGGTAATTCCTCATGGGATTTTGAAGAAAGATTAGTGGTGGTAGTATGTTTAAAACATTTTTATTATAAATATGGCTTCTTAGGTTTGGTAATAGGATCTTTCTGAGTTGGCTTACGATGATAACTAACCTTAGTAGTGTTAACATATTGAGAATTATTGTAAATATTGGTCATAATCAACATCAATGACATAAATATCCTTAGTGTTTGGTTGATTATTGGTTGTATAAAAAGATTTTTTATTCTTTGAGGTAGAAGCTTTAGAAGCTTGTCACTTTTGAGAAGTAATGGTGTACTCTTGATGTTGAAGTTTGATCATGGCTTCATGATTAAATGAATCACCAAGAATATAGAAGATTAAAAATTTAGTTAGCCCTCTACAAGATTCATGGGAATGACCAATGTCAGCATGGAACCAACAAAATAGATTAGGGTCATACCACTTGGGAGGATTATTAGGATAAATTAAAGGTTTAGAGGTTGGTAAATATTGTTTCATTTGCTGAATCGAGAGAGGTGTGTGATAAGGTGAAGGAATATTAGTTTTTGAAATTCTTGGTTTGGTTTGTGGAGTATTACTAGGGATAACATTGGTAGATGTTTGAAAATATCCTTTTAAAAGTTTAGGATTAGGTTATAATTGCTTCATGATAAAGTCTTGATGTTTAGCTTGGTCAAGAGCTTCATTAAGTGTTTGGGGAGCAAAGGTTTGAACCTTGTATTAAAGAGAAGGATTAAAAGTAGTTATGAAGAGTTTGAACAAGTTATCATCAATCATGTTATGATCAAATTTATGGGTCAATGATTTTCATCTTTTAATAAAGTCATGAGTTGATTCAGTGGGAGATTTATTAGCATTGATGAAGTGGCTAAGACAATTTTAGGAAGATCATTGTGTTGAATCTCTTTAACTAAAGGATTAACCAAATATTCAAGTTTCCAAATAGAATGTTAGGGTAATTAGTTGTACCATTCTAATACATTTTTAGTGAAGTTTTTAACTGGGAGTTTAGTTGTGGTAAAAGTATAGTTTGGATCCACTCTTTTTAAAGATTAGTAAAGGCTTTAATAAATGAGGCGGGGTCTTTAGTCCCATCATACTTGATAGCTGGAGATATGTTACCAATATAAATGGGCATAATGAAGGGAGCTAAAGGCTCATTTTGAATATTTTGAGGCATCATGTTATTCATTATGGGTTGAGGAATATCATTTCCTGAGGCATATCTAAGAGGTGGAGGAATGTAATTGGGACTAGCTTGAGGATAGATAGTTGGAGGTTGATTAGACATATTAATCAAATGTTGTTGAAGTTGCATCATTTGATGGGTGTTAGAGTTTTTCATTATATTAATTTTATTAGGTAGATAATTTTTAAAATTCTTGTTTAAGATTTTGTGATTTGGTTGTGTGTGCATAAAATAGAAAATAGTGAAACTAAATGGTAAATTAGAAACCACCTAATTAGACTATGTGATCTATTCTAAGAATGTAAGCAACAAGAAATGAAAGTGTGAAATAATTAATAGAATATAAAGGTTAATTAAAACTTTGGAACACATTATAGTGTTGATGCATTTGATAGTGTAAGCAAAAAATATAAAACATGGTCAATAGAATCAACCTAGCTATCTAGCCAACACACAAAATACAGAACTAGGTCGATAGGGTGTTAGAGGTACAATCACTGAGAGAGGGGGTGAATTAGTGAGCCCAAATAATAAAAATTCAATTTAAATCTTTAAATAAATTTAATCAGTTACCACAAGAATTCATATTACATACACGCCATCCATAGCAATGAACAAGAAAGACAATGCAAGATCAATCACATAAAACATGGCATATATGGGAAGCCCTCTTGGGGGAGAAACCCACTAGAAATTACAATTGAAATACTATCTTATAATAAAAATAACCAATTTAGACCAGTTGTAACTGATCAAGGAACTACAATCCCTATTTAGTGAGACTACAATCCTACAAGGTGCTATAACACCTATCTAGCTGAGATATAATAACAACCAAAATTTTAGCAAGTTTCACCTTGAAAGGAAGCTACAACCTCTTTAGATGTTGAAATTACACAAAAAAACCTATGAACACATCCACCTATGAATTGATGTGTTTAACACCTGATGATGGACCTCTAATTATCACTCTTCACCTTTGCTCACTCTCAATCTACAAGAACACTATTCTACCAACAAAATTATAACCTACAAGTCATAAAAATTGTCCTAGATATATTTTTCTCTTCAACTCATCCATATGCTAATCTACCCATCATTTTCTCCACAAATAACACACACAATCATCTCTCAAATCTCTCCCAAGTCTTCCACAAAGTTTAGAAACCATGACATTTGATTTCAGTATATATAGAGCATTGATGATTATCAACATCTTAGTCAACCATTAGGAATGTATTAACCCTTAAGACATATATCATATGAAGACACAACTCAAAAAAAACTTCATAGGTTGGCCATATCATCTATGGGTCACCATTAAGGAACTACACCTTTCAATTAGGCCCTTGTAGCTCTTATGGGTCTCATATGAACCCATTCACTCCTTTAGCACTTTATTAGAAAAAACAAGAACATAGAACCACTACCAAAAGCATGGAATAATTTCATATGATATTTAGGTTCCCCTTAAGTTCCAACAATCAACATAAAACCCTTATTCTTAAGCATAATTTCTCAAACAACATTATGTGCACATAGTCACCATAAACAAATACATAGTCAACTTCTAAACCTTTGTTCATACTACAAATGATTGGTAAAACCTTCATAATGCACACAAATCATCCTCATGAAATATAAAACACTACCCAATAGGAAATTCATCAAGATATCTCAAAAAAATATCAAAACAATCTCAAACAATCTTCTTAGGTCACTTACAGTCCATGCATGAACACATAGCAAATTTTAAGCCTCATTATCTTTAAATTTATAGATAATTAGACCTCAAAATTTATATTTATAGATGCACCTTAGAATCCTCTACAACTTTTATTTTTACTAATTTATCAAATTATACATAGAATTAAAGTTATGGCTCAAAAACTAGACACTGATCAATCTTTTGTTAAATTCAAATATTTGAATTTAAATGGTCATAGTTAAACCTCAAACACCATGCTCACATCTCATGTCCTCATTGCTTAGATTAAAGATGAACCATATATATTATTGTATAAATCTCAACCTTTAACACATATTATTATAATTCTAAATATTAAACCTTGAACATGTTGGCCTCATCTCATGCAATTTAAAAACTTTGACTCAACATGCTCTGTCGATCTCTATGGATCAGTTAGAGCTTTATCAAGCAACACTCACCATTCGATCTTGTGTAGAACCCTCATGATCATGAAAATTGAAACCATATTTTTTATTATTTAATTCTTGGAGTAATGTGCTTCCTTTATGTTCATCAAACTTTAACTTGTGAAAAAATGACTAAGTATGGGAACCTTGCTTATCTTCTTAGAAGGCCAACTTTGCACAGTCGTATCTTTTAACTCGTTCATTCGCATGTTGTCAAATTTGGACCATACAATTTATCACATAGGATAATCCAACCATGTGACAAAATTCTCCTATAACCCTCACATGTGTGAGATATAATGACATTAAAATGCCTTCTCAAAATATTTTGTCATAGAGCTAACTATGTCAAAAACTTGTTTGGAAGGCCAAATTTAAACATGCATATCTTTTGTCATGCTTCAGCACTTGAATTGAAAATTATTTAAAATAAAATAGGTATAAAACCTAAAAACCCATATGATCACCTTCTCCTCAAACATCCACATGTTTAAGATATGCTACCATCAAAATGCTTACTTGGCTCTTTCTTACTTCATGCAAATTTGGCTAAGTATGGGAAAATAATATCAAACTACCTACGAGACAAACTTTACCCTTGACTATATTTTTATATGATTTAATGCATGATCTGAAATTTATCATAAATCAACTAGGGACTAATATGATCATAACTAGATGACCAAGTCCCCTTGATTCATCCACGTGTGGAAATATGATGTCATCAAACTGCATACTCAAATTTTTTACCACTAGACCCAAAATGTATAAATGAAAACAATGATCAATTAGATGAAATAAACTCATGAACACAAGAACTCAAAGCTTATATAACATATTAGGGACCTTTTTCACATGCTTAATACTCCATACTCATCCTTGAACATCTCTAACCATACCAAAAATAGAAGATCAACCAAGCATACTTCAAGCATACTAGGACAAGCATATTACACACTTTGTCATTGTCAAATAGAATATCAAGGTAATTCATCCACTCACTTGGACACCTTCATGACATCATCATGATATTATTGGCAATATTCCAACATAGGGTCAATCAATTGACTGTACAGGGGTAGTTTTTAAGACTACAAATTGTGAAAGGAAAGATTGTAAGGAAAGAGAGAAAGGATAGAAAGGAACCTTGGTGAGTATGAAGATGTAGATAAATTATATTTTTGTCAAATAATCTTGATAAATGCTTACAAATACTGCTAACAGGGTTGATTGGGTTGATCTATCTTTGTAAAATCCTATTTTTGAATGCCTGAAATGTATAGGGTTGACTAGGTCGACCTAGTAGTCTAGATTGAATGTTTGAAAGTCTAAAAAATTATATTGGGTTGACAGAGTCAATCTAGTAGCCTGTACCTAAAAAAGAGCCTACAAAGAAAGAACAAATTCATTTGGATGCAACTGTGGTAAATTTGTGCATAATGCCGATGCCATCAACCCAATATGGAAGATATATGATAAAAATAATGATAAAATAATGAAAAATAAGTGAAAAAATATTACAAGGGTTAGTTCATGTCAGGTTCACCAAAATTTATGCAATAAAAAATGCATCATGTTTATAAATCAATCCTAACTTGGAGAAGATAGAGCTTACCTACACTTTCAATTGGGAATACATTTGTTAAGTGGGAGCATGACCAATATGGGGATCCACTAGACCTGATTAGGGGATCATTTATCACAATACACCATGCTAAGGAGGGTTCTAAATCCTCCAGTCTAACACAATCATGCAATAACCCAAGGGGTTCTTAGGTTTTGATATTTCACCTATACTAATAATAAGTAAAATAAATCTAATCTAGTGCTCACCAAAGCTTATGGCACAATCATTAGGGGTTAGTAAACAATCAAAATATGTATAAGAGAATCTTAATTAAGATAAGTATGAGTAAGACCCTAATACATGGAATATGAAGAGTAATACTATTCAAAATCAATACTTATGATACTTCTATCTACTAAAGAGAGGAATAGAGTTAGAAAATTCTTAACTGAATGTGAACCCGTTGAGACTCAATATCTCCCTTGGCTAATGGGGATTCAAAAGAGGTTGTTGTGGTTTATAAGTATCACTAAGAAAGGCTAAAGCATCCAAGACATATCCATAAAACTAGAATCTCTAAGTAGAAACCGTAAGCTAAGACTCCTCAAGTAGAATGGTGAAAGAGTAGATTGTAAAGAAGCATGAGTAAATAATAACTTTTTATTGCATATTGAAATAATGATGAAATTATGTTGTATTTATAGGTAGATCTTTCCATAAACCCTTTCAAAATGTCAGTCGACATGATCAACCCAGTCGACCTTATACAATTCTAGATAATAATTCACTAGGTCATGAGCTAAGTTGGCCAAAGGTCAACTAGCTACTAAGTGAAAAATACCTCAAAGCTATAAAGGGTTGAACCATTTGAACCTGTAAAATTGACTAATAAAAATGGACTAAGGTGAAGAAAAGGAGGATGGAAAGAGGAAAATATTAGAGGAGTGTTTAAAGGAGGAGTAATAGCTTAGGGAATGGTTTTCAAGAGCTGGTGAGATTGGTAATAATATGGAAATAAGGGATACTAATCCTATGAAGCACCAATGGTCTACCCACCCCTTTCTTGGTTCACCCATTAAGGCATTCACTCATAAATATTGAGTCTCGATGGGTTCTTTCAAGATGTCAAGTGTCAATATTTGATAAAATTTAAAAATATTATGTGTATATACAATACACTCACCAAAAATATCTGAGGTAGACTATTTGTATAATACTACTACTACTACTATTATGAAGTATATTTAACCTACCCCTAAATGAATCCTACCATGAGATTTGGCCTTATCTATAAGTGGTGACTCAGATGCACATATCTTAATTGGTCTCATGGAGATCATGAGTTGAGACCTCTGCACATGGTGTTCATTTTAGAATGCCAAATACATCAATATTTTATGACCAATGATATTAATCCATTCATCCTGAGGCTTGAACACCATGTACTAGGGGTAAAACAATGAGTCAATGCACTTCTATATGCACTAAAATAATTACTGTAACATTGTGGGTATTGAAAAAAACATAGATATGCACTAGGAAGATGCCTATGAAATCTTGCATGTAATATTTCAAATACTAGCCAATAATAAAGAAGAATAGCCCTTCTTTTAAGAGCGTCAATGTCCTAAACTGCACATCCATTAGTGCATGGACATATAGACTACATAGGGAATAGAATCTTGATATTGGGTACACAAATTTAGTCATACTCTTACACCTATTCTGACATCCTGGTACATGCATTAAGAATGTTTAAGAGAAACCAAACACTGGCTGTAAATTCAGCATGACTTTATCCAAACTTTTTTATTTGAATATGATAATCACTTAGTATAAAATGCCCTAAAAAATATCAAAAAAATTATGTCATGAATGTGTAGAATATCTAAAAAACATCACTGAATCATTTTCTCATCGGGAAGTTGTGCAGGATCTAGATTTTACACTGCATAATTACAAAGCTAATAAAAAATAATAGCTCTAGATTCAGCACCATAAAAAAAAATGATTTAATAGAGTCCAATGATAGTGATAGTAATTAGGATATTTATTTAGAAGGGTTCTTTGAACTATAGCATGAAGATGAACTTAAACTAGTATAAAGTGTAGAGAAGTTAGAAGAAGAGAAGTTGCATAGTATTAGCATTCCACAATAGCAAGACAAACACATTTTACAAGATACTATGCCTAATGGATCAAGAAAAATATAAAGGATCCATTACATAAGATTCAAGGAAATATTGGAACAGAAGTGACCCCTAAGCTTATATCAGTGGGAGATTATTTAGGATAAGAGCATATATCCAAAGTCCTACAATTGTTAAGAGACTACCAAGATGTGTTTCCAAGTAAATTTTCAGATGTCAAAGGCATCAATCCATCCTTGGGAGAGATGCACATTGAGATAAAAGAATTCAAATTAAAAAGTGACCCTACAGACTCAATCCTAACATGAACACTAAAGTAAAGGCTAAATTAGATCAAATATAAGAAGCTAGAATTATTTATCTAGCTGAGAACGTAGAATGGGTGAGCCCCATGGTGGTATAACCTAAGAAGATGGGAGAAATTTAGGTATGTGGGGATTATTATGCACACAATGATGCCTACATCAATGATCTATTTCCTATCCCTTTTACTAATGAAGTACTTGAATTTATCATTGGACATGAGGTATATTATGTTACAAATGGTTTCAATAGATACCACCAAAGTCCAATTGCCAAAGGAGATTAGGCTAAAACCACTTTTGATACTAAATAGGGGTCATTTGCATATAAGGTAATGCCATTTGGTTTGAATAACACACCTGCTATATTTTTTACATCTGTGATAAATGCATTTAAAGACTTCATTCGTGATTTCTTAGAGGTGTATCTAGATGACCGATCAGTTTTTTCTCCTTTTAAAGAGCACTTGTTGAAGATAAAAATTTATGATAGAGTGGTGCAAGGATTTACACATCACTTGAGTGGTGCAAGGATTTACACATCACTTTAATTTTTAAAAAATGTCTATTATTTACACCTTTTGGTGTTTTGGTGGGTCACATAGTGTGAAATGATGGAATTTTAATTGAACTGGCTATTTTTCTTGTTATAATAGGAATGCCTCCTGCTAAAAACTCAATTGAAGTGTGCACATTTTTGGGTCATACCAGATATTATTGGAAATTCATAAAATGATATGCAATTATATCAAAAACCATGGAAAAGCTATGACGTAAAGACACCAAATTTGAATGGACATTTGAGTGCCAAAAAATATTTATTGAGCTAAATCAAAGGTTGGTAACAACACACATCTTGGTATTTCTTGACTAGAAAAATCCATTCCATGTACATGTGGATGCTTTGGACACTATAATAGGAGTTGTCTTAGCACAACCAAGAGAAGTTAGGTTAAACCATCTAATATATTTTTCAAATAGGAAATTCTCAGAAGCAGAAAAGAATTCCACAACCACTAAGAGAGAATCACTCACCATGGTGTTTACATTACAAAAATTCAAGCATTACTTGTTGGCTACACCTTTTAAATTCTTCACGAACTACTAGGCATTGCAATACATGGTCAATAAATCAATGCTAGGGGACATATCTCCAAGTGGTTGATTATTGGGAGAAGAAATTAAATAATAAATTTGTGTAGGATATTTGTCTGTATTCATGCATTATGTACTCAATTTATCAGATATATGTATATTGTGTCTTATCTTCATGACTTGTAATAGGTTAGAATATGAATAGACTCCTCTTTTGGCACCAAGTATGAGAAGAATATAAATAGTCACAGACTACAAATGTCTATATATACTTGTATTTATATGAATAATAGAGTTCCACCTTCAAAGAGATCAATAACAATTATTTTGGTTATGGTTACCTGTTGTGTTTCTTACCTTGTTCCTTGCATGCATTATCATAATGTTTTACTTATTTTTGTATAATTTAATCTGAATATTATTTAACTATTAATTAATTATTGTTTGTTCCTAATTACTAATTAATGCATAATAATTCCTTCTTTTATTCTTCTATTTTCCAACTTATTGTATGAATTCTCTACACTATCATGTACACTAAAGTATAACTTAGACATCCTCATCCTTAACATGTTCTGATACTTTAAGAACCTCTACTAAAAATGGTGGAGTAAGCATGGAAAAACTCATTCTAGAGTAAACTATCCTAAGATGGTTACTGTGGTAGAGAGACATTGAGACATGGTTAGACCAAAAAGTATGTAATTTTGGAGAAGAAGAATCCAAACAGACATTCTTACCACATAAGAAATCATTCGAGAGCATATTTATGAAGAGATTTATGAAATACTTTGGTGTGATTTGCCTAAATTAATATCTAATTGGTTATCATGGTTATAATACTATTGATTTAACCCAAGAATGAAATAAACAATCATTTAAACTGAAGAGAAGATAGAGTAGTTGTAGGAACTAAAAACTGACTGGATGAGGGTAATAGATTATTGGGTTACTACCACTATAGATAGATACATCACAAAGTTTGTAGTACAAGGATACATATATTTTGAAGCTATAAAATTCTTTTTTATCTAAATAATTAGAGGGAAATATTTGAAGTGACTACCTCTCCTTATGAAGATGTTGGTCGTGGACAAGGCCATGGTGCCTATTTTAGCCAATATGGAGTAGTCTCTTTGGGTGTATGGGGGTGTGTGTAATATGATAGTGAATGATGAGTAGATAGGTATTTAACCTAAATCCATAATGGAGACATGAGGAAATGAAATTTAGAATAAAAATATGGATTTAGAACATGAATTGTGACAACAAAATAGATGGAATAAATGGAAGAATACCTAGGTAGTTACAAATAAAGGTAAGAGTAGTAGTAAACTATATGATGAATGAGTAATAATACATGATGAGTAAGATGAAAGAGAAGAAGAAAAAATAAATAAGGATAAAGATGATGAATGCTGGTAGATAGAAAAAAGTGATGAAGAACAATATAAAGAAGATATTTTTGAAAACTAAGGCAAGAATAGTGTGGAAGTAGAGTAGTTAGATGTTAGATGTAGTGCATAGCTATAAGAATGGGTATTATCAAAATAAGGATAGGAAGAATTTAAAAAAAAAATCATAACATAGTCATATATTAATCATAGGTTCAAGTGTAAAAAAATAAGAAGTCATAGGTGTTTCTATGCAATTTCGCTTCCACATTCAAAGAGAGAAAATGAGAAATTTAAGGAAATGGTCAAGGCTTGTATGTACCTGGATGTAGTCTGTGCACCGTAATCTAGATGTTGTGAGAACTCCTCTTTGGTTGTGGAGGATGACACCCGAAAGAGACAGACACTAAAACATGAAAAATGTTAGTTGATAAGAGAGTGGATTGCCAAGCAAAAGCTTGGTCCTAGAAGCGCTAAGGCTTCTTGGAGGATGACAATCCACTGTTTAAAACAGAATATGATAGAGACAAAAAAGAGAAATAATAAAAGACTTGAAAAGAAAGAACTGAAAGCAAATGCGTACCTGATAAGCTGTAATCTGTTTAACACAGTCACCGACGTCGGTGATATTACCGGCGTCGGTCAGGAACGTCGCCGACGACGGTTAGACTACCGACATCGGTAGGGGAAGTGGATGAGGTCGGTCGGGGCAATGGCCAAGGACAGGTTATAGGTCTAGTTTTTGGTTTGCAAGATGGACTGTGGTCTTGTCTATGAGTTTGGGGTCTAAGGGACTGAGAATGTTGTCAAAAAAAGGGGTAAGGGGCAGGAAAAAGGCCTTTCAGCCTTTTCGTAAAGCAATTTAGTCAGGTTGATTAGATTGGTCTTAAGATGGTCTATAGGTCTTTGATAATTTGTGCTGAATTGATTGGACAGAGGGTGTTGTCTAAAGAGAGACTAAGGGAGTGTTAGAGGCAAAGAAAAGGGAATAAGGGGTGAGAGAAGGCTTTTCAGCCTCTCCAGGAAGAACAGGGAAGGTTGGGTCAAGGATGCTTGGAATAGACAATAGACAGAATGCTAATATATTGTAAATGACACTAAAATGAAAATAGTACAAATACTTAGCTGTGATACGAATTGGCAAAGGTGCAGAAGCCATGTTTCAGTTGTCGTTGGTGATGGAGATATCGTGCAATCCCTGTGCAGAATGTCTGATGTAAGACCTTAGTGCCTAGAAAGTGCTGTCAAGAATGTTGATTCTTGCAAGAACACCAAGGAGCCAGAACACTGAAAAGCAAAAGCATGAGAACTTTGTTTCGCCGGAAGAAGATTTGAGATTTCGTGATTAGCTCCAGAGATTAACCGATTTATGATTAGGATCCTTCAAAGGGTTAGAAAATTTGTTTAAGTATAACCGACGTCGGCGATTCCGTTGGCGTCAGTCGACATTTGACCAACGTCGGCGGGTGAAAAATGGGAAAAAGAGCCACCAAGCCCATTTTTCATCCGCCAAGTGCACTATCCGTTGGAGAATGTCAAAGGTTGGGCTAAATATGCATGAGAGTTGGTTAGGCAGTTAGAGAGAAGTAAGAATAGGTCTTGGGTGAGTCATAGGGTGGGAAATAGTCCAAGGCGAGGTGTCATAGGTGATGTGTCAAAGGGGAGGATATTAATAATAAATTATTATTTTTAAATTAGTAAGTGCATGTTTTAGGAATGGGTTAAGAAAGGACCAAGGGGGAAGGTGACCAAGGGTTAGACACTATTTCGGTGTCTATATTTGCCCCTTTTTGTCTTTTTAGTTACTCTAAACAAACTACAAGACAAAAATAGGAGTCGGTTTCCCCAGGTATGGGATAAGGTTGATTTCATCTTGTTGGTTGTTCAAGTGAACTGCAAGACAAAAATAGGCAAGTTGGTCACCCTGATTATGGATGAGGTATTCCCCCTCAAAGCAGGAGTCGAGGGAAAGGAACCTAAAATTGGGTGTTGATTTGACAGAGAGTGGATGAAAAGGGTGAAGACAGAGTGAGAACACTGCAAAAGTTGTGATTGCACGTACACCACTTCATGAGGATGGTCAGGTCAAATTGTCGCAGGTCGAGAGTCAAGGAGTGCCTAAATTGAAATAACTGGGCCCCAGCATTTAGTCATCTGCTGATTGGGTTATTCAATCAAAGCTGAAGCTCCAATGGTTGCCGTGTTCTAGGTATCCTGGGTTCAGGAAGTGCTCCTGAAAACATGAAAATGTGAAGGTCAAAAATATGTGCACAATTTTGCTAACCAATCATGAGGTAGCATACATGCAAAAACAACCAAGGCAAAATCACTTTGGAAGTAGTCGCGGTTAGAGGAGATGGTCATGATCTCCAAGGTCTGGTGGTCAATGGATGGAGGCAAAAGTGATCTTAAGTGTTCCCCAGGGGGCCAAAATGACGTGTACTAGAGTTCTGACTGATTGGGGACATGATTTTGGGCCAACGTGATGAAAAAAAGAGGTTTTAAGGTTGTCGACGTTGGTGATAAAACTGACGTCGGAGACATAAAGGGACCGACGTCGACAAGATATCGGCTGACATTGGCAGACTAGGGCACGATTATGCCGACATCGGTGGCCTGCCAAATCTGACAAAACTGGATTGGCGGCCGACCAGAAGTCATTTGTGACTTAGTTGACTGAGAGAAAAGAGCTCTGGAGCATAGTGAGTGAAAGGGACACTAGGTTGATTGAGGAGCAGTGTGAGGTGTCAGAGAAACATTGGTGGAGAGAGAGAGAGACGCGTGGAGAGAGATTGGAGGCTGTAGAGATGCGTGTGGACCAGGAGGAGCTTGACACAGAAGTGATGGCAGAGGGCAGTAGAGGACCCACGGGAGGTCCACCACCAGCGGCACCCATCGTGCCACCACACCAGCGATGCTGAGACGAGGTAGGAGGGTTTCTAAGCGCTATTGAGTTAGATTTTTATTTTTATTTGTTGTTTGAAATTTAATTGATATAGGTAGAAATTGACGGGGGAGGGTAGCTAGGAGGGTGGGGAAGGGATCTAGGATAGGTTAGGATGTTTTGAGAGGGTTTTGGGGGGTGTTGGGGGGATAAATGGGGAAGCCCTAAATTTAGGGCTCGCCCCATTTGGCCCTAGGGCCAAACCAGTCACCGACGTCGGCATGTTCATTGGCATCGGCCGACCAATGACTGGCATCAGTGACTAACCTACAGACGTCAGCCACTAAGTGACTGATGTCGGTTAAGTGAATGTCATCATCGGCATGCTAACCAATGTCGATGGCTACCTAATTAAAAGAGGGATGAAAGATGATCAAGTTGAGAGGTCGAAGCTACACCAAGGGCTTCTTAGAGGTCAGGTCAGTCATAGATGGTCAAATAGGTTGGTTAAAATAGAGAGAGGAGGGAAAATGCCTAACATGAGATTGACTTGGGTAGATGCAGGCGAGGCAGACTTTAATGCTACGAGATTGACTACCAACATTACTGACACAGATGCGTCGAGACATCACAGGGGAGGAGTGGGCATAGATGAGCGCAGTTGGACTAGGCAGGCTGCGACGCTACTGTCAGGTGGTGAGAGATGTGAGCCTGATGGTGGCTCTGATTGAGCGGTGGGATCATTCCACCAACACCTTCCACTTGTCGACAGGGGAGATGACAGTGACCATGGAAGATGTATACTAGATTTTGTGACTGCCGGTACACAGAGCAGAGTTATATGCGTGCTCGAGAGAGGCTCATGATATTCAGATGGTGACACTGTTTGGAGAGCATGCAGCTGAGGTGAGTTATCACTCAGCCAGTTTTGCATATGAGCCCCTTTATGCTGTGGACAAGGATGCACATCGTCTGGCGATCTTGATGATGATAGGCATCATGGTCTATGCATTACCAGATGCAGAGGGAGGCAGGTTTTCGATCGCTATGACCAGAGTTTTGATAGATATGTTAGAGCGGCAGATAGTGTTTACTTGGGCACCAGTGTTTTTGACCCAGGTGTATAAAGAGCTGTGGGGCATCAGTCAGTGGTGGCGGTATAGCTTGTGTGTCGACCACCTTCTGCATTGCTGGGCTTACGAGCACATCATGGTCACACGACCTCTCAGCCTCCCAGTGGCGATTCAAGCCAGCTTCAGGGTCAAATTCAGGTAGTGGCGTGAGGTGATGGCACAAACGCGAGTGGACAGAGTGGTCAGGGATATTGACCACTACCGAGGGGTACTAGAGGCCCTCATCCCTACAGATATCATTTGGATACCATACTTGGGGTATCCAGCATTCAGAGATTAGGGAGAGTAGTTGGTCAGGACTCAGAGTATGAGATGGGTCAGAGGCAGGCGAGCTGGTGAGCTTGAGAGGATCCCAGCAGAGAGAGTGCGGTGCCAGTACGAGCTGCTACAGGATGTACCTCCTGCGTTCCCACAGTATAGGTGGGATGATATAGAGGCGCCGCTCCCATTGCTAGAGGAGATAGAGGGCCCTAATTTTGAGGAGTTGCCAGCAAGACCTGGGATAGCCGACCCAAGATGCACAGAGACCTACTCGACATGGTGGGCAAGTCAGTATACAGGGATACAAGCAGGACCACAGATGGATCTACAGGCAGTGGTCAGAGAGTGGGATGCAGTGAGGTAGGAGAGAGAGATAACACGATAGGAAAGGGATGTGGCACAGGCCCAGGTGACCATATTACAGGGATAGGTCATGGTTTTATAGGGGCAGCTGGCGGGGGTGACAGAACAGGTGGCTGCTTTGACAGGGTAGGTCACTATTTTGTAGTTAGTTGGCCACAGTCCAGGCACAGGCATCGATAGGATAGGGCTTGAGAGGATAGGGCTCGATGCAGTATCCACCTTAGCAACCAGTTCAGTAGCCCACACAGTCAGTGTCAGTGTAGCCAACATTTTCACAGCCGCAGGGTTCAGTGCAGGGCACAGCAGTAGGTCTGATGGGTCCACCGTAGACTGTATCTCTAGTTAGATACAGTGATGTGCTGGACGAGATCGCATATTATGAGAGGGCCATCAAGGGGTTCCCTCAGATATAGTGATACTCTGAGATGAGGACAGAGCAGAGTCGACAGCGGTCTATGTCTCGAGCGATAGCTTCTGGGTCTCGTAGATGACACAGATCAGAGGGGGGAGAGGATACAGCATCTTCTTAGCCACCGCCACCACCACCACAGCCACAGCCGTGAGGCCAGATTATGATATTTATTTTTGATGTATATACTGGCCTGTGAGCCGTTGATGTGAGATGTATGAGAGAGAGACAGAGGCACAGATTGTGCGATTGTATAAAACATTGATGTATATATATGATGTGATTTTGATCATGGATGTGTTTATGAAAAATGTTTTGGATGTGTTTGTATGTTGTTTTGATTTGATATATGTTTTGATATGATGTTTAGGATTATGATGTTGATATTGTTGTGTTGATATGATGATGAATGTATGATTAGGATTAATGATATGGATGAAAATGATTAATGTTAATGATTATGAAAATATGTGATTGTTTGTGATATGATTGGCAGGTGACGAAAGAATGTGATGGAAGAAATGCGATGAAGGAATGGCCGAGCTAACCCCAGAAGACCCCATGTCAACTGAGTGCTACCTACATAGCCCCTATCATTAGGGCCTCAGGCCAATGTAGTTCTCCCAAGAGGGAGGAAAAAGATCGAAGTGGTTGATTCTGGTCATGATAATGATATAGCACTTCCCACTTGTTTGAGGGTACATGCTTTGAAATGATGAGGAGAAGATGATGCTACAGCCTTTTCCAAATGGTGTATTCTGTAACATTAGTCGAGGTTCTTCATCCCTAGCAATTATCCATATTTGTGATGGATGAATGCAAAAAATGAATTGCAAGTTGATTTATGCTTCAGCAAGTAATGGTTTATGCTTGACATAAATTGTGTGGTTGATAGTTTTCATGTGTTTTGATGTCTATGGAAACTAGAATGATTAGGCTATGTGAGTGGTTTGAAAAAAGTCGGATTGAATTGTTTTGACAAATGATGTGGTTAAATGTGACCAAAGTGTAGGTAGGAAGTAAAAGGCATAAGCGCCCTTTTATTGACAAGGACCAAAATGACAGCATAGATAGGGGTTGTTAGAACCAAGAGCCCCATTCATGCGTTGCGTCATTGACCATGAGTTGTGTTAGAGTGGTAATCAAATCACTTCGACATTAAAGTGACCTCGAAGTCCCTTGAGTAGGTAATATGATAGGAGGAGAGGGTAACCCGTTTTAGAGTAGGGATAACTTTGCCCCTTTTTATAGGAGACACTAAGACAACTACAAGTCAAGTCCATGACCCGTTTTTTTTTTTTTTTTTTTTTTAGAGTGGACTGATCAATGTGGAAAGTCCACATAAAGATGTCACTTGTTTGGTGGTCATTTGTGAAGCTGATCGATGCGGGAAGCTTCTAAGAAAGTGCTGTTTGTAGCAAGATTTAGTCATAGCCATCCTTCGAGGGAGTGGTCTATATTTTGCTTTATAGATTTAAGGGCTTTTGAATAGCTGTCCTTCGAGGGAGCATTCTATTAGTTACAGCAATGATAGTGCAGTTGTCCTTCGAGGGAGTGGTCTGCTTTTGATTTGGTTTTGTGACCTTGGATATTTTGACATCTTGATTTATTTTTGACAGAATGTGGAGTCATGGACAAGACTTATAGAAGGTCAAGGGCTCCCTTTTATTAGGACAAAGCATCCATACTTTATAAAAGGGTTATAGAGGATTTTGTTAAGGGAAAAAGGGAGGAAAGGGTTGAGGATTAAAAGGACAAGGATTGCTCAAGGGACGAGCTCAAGTTAAATGTTTAGTGGATGAGTACTTGACTAACAGTAGAATGGTTGCAGATGCAAAGCATTAAAGGGCTCAGGTTCTGGTCGGCCTTCAAGAGAAGATAGACGATAAGTCCCTGATCCATACTTGTGCATGATGATATAAGGTCCGAGCCAATTAGGAGCAAATTTGCCTCTTTTACTCCGTTCCATATTGGTCACATGTTGGTTCTCTTTGAGGACGAGGTCTCCAATATTGAAATCTCTTTCTCTCAGAGTTTTGTTATAGGCTCGTTTGATGCGATTTTGATAGACATGGAGATGGTTGAGGGCAGCAAGACGACACTCGTCGAGTAACTCAAGTTGAGCTAATCGATCTTGATGAAAGTCATCATTAGAAAGAATGTCATGGAGAGAAATGCGAAGAGACGGGATCTATACTTCGAGAGGTAAAACAGCCTCTGTTCCATACACTAGAGAGAAAGGGGTAGCACTTGTAGAGGTTCAGATGCTAGTACAGTAGGCCCACAAAGTGAAGGGTATGTGAACGTGCCAATCCCTTCCAGTGTCGTTGACCATCTTCATGAGAATTTTAGTTAAGATTTTATTAGAAGCCTCAGCCTGCCCATTTGCTTATGGGTAGTAAGGCGAAGAAAAGCTGAGTTTAATGCCAAAGGAGTCATAAAGTTTCTGTATAGTTTTGTTTTTAAATGACTTTCCGTTATCGGTGATGATTTTGTGAGGTACACCAAAATGATAGATGATGTGGGTGTTGATGAAGTCAACAATCTTGTCGGCTTTTGTGGAGATGAGAGGAATAGCTTCCACCCATTTAGTGAAATACTCGGTGGCAGTGATGATGGATTGATGACGAAGAGATGAATGAGGGTTAATCTCGCCGATGAGATCTAAGCCCCATTGTGAAAAAGGCCAAAAATCCTAAGTGACTTGTAAGGCGTGACTAGGGAGATGAAGCAAGTTAGCATGCTGTTGACATTTGATGCAACGGCGAACATAATCGCTACAGTCTTGATGAAGAGTGGGCCAATAATAACCCAGGCGAAGGATGCACTTGGCAACCGAGTTACCACTGAAGTGTCCGCCACAAATCCCGTCATGGGCTTGCTTTATAGCATGAGAGGCTTCAGTGGAGTTTAAATAGCGAAGAAGAAGGCCATCAAAACCTCTTTTATAGAGAAGGCCCCCTAGCATGGTATAGCGAGCGGTGTGCTTGATGAAATCCCACCGTGCATTGCTAGAAAGGTTGGGAGGAATGATAGAATGAGCCAAGTAGTCCTCAAGTTATTTATACCATACATCTTGTGAACTATAGTCTATGGTATGGACGAGATTGATGTCAGTGGAAATGTATGAAGGCAATGGCACACAATGTATCATGACATAAATTCTTGATGAGGATGATGATGAAGAAGGAATATGCGAGGCGAGGGAAGCCATGGTGTTAGCAAATTTATTCGTAGATCGAGGAACAGTCTGCAATAAGTGATGGTCAAAAGATGCTAGAAGAATGTCAACACGGTGCTTTTACCTTTGTAAAATTTCATTTTTACAAAGATATGAACCATTGATTTGATTGACGACAAGTTGTGAGTCACCGAAGATGTTGATGGTCTTGATATTTAAAGAAAGGGCAGTTTGAAGTCCCAAAATTAAGGCTTCATATTCATCCATATTATTGGTACATTCAAAGTTGAGTTTGAAAGACAAGGGCATGGGCTCACCCTCGTGTGGGATGAGGATGACCCCCGCACCCCCACTGAGTTGACATTTAGAGCCGTCGAAGAACATCGTCATTTGGTAGAATGTGTCATCAGTCGAGAGAGTGGCGATAGATTCATCAAGAAACTCACACTGAGAAGGTTGATTATCAGGAAGAGGGGCATCTGCTAGTTGGTCAGCGATTGTTTTCCCCTTTATAGATTTTTGCTGGGCAAATTCTAAGTCAAACTCAGCAAGAAGCATGAGCCAACGAGCCATACGCTAGTTTTGATATGGCTTAGAATGCATGTATTTAAGAGGATCAGTGTGGGTGACGACAAAGGTTTTGTGATTGAGAAGATAGTGACGGAGCTTGGTAGTGGCAAAGACTAATGCCAAACAGAGTTTCTCGATATGAGTATACCGAGTTTTGTAATCGACAAGTGTTTGGCTTATGTAATAGACCGCTTGCTCACGGTGTTGCTCGTCTCGATGTGTGATCATGGCACCTAATGAATGATTGGTTGCTGAGATGTAGAGGTAGAAGGGTTGGTCATCCTTTTGTGGAATAAGGACTGGTGGAGAAACCAAATAGCATTTGAGGGCTTTAAAAGCCTCTTGGCAATCGTTATCCCATTTAAAGGAGACGTCCTTCTTGAGGAGGTGATGAAAGGGTTGGCAGTGGTCAAAAAGCTGTGAAATGAAGTGGCGGATGGATTGGAGCTTCCCTTGTAGACTGTGAAGTTGCTTGAGATTAGTTGGAGGTGGCATTTTTGAGGATAGCATAGATTTTGGTAGGATCTATCTCGATGCCACGAAGAGAGACAATGAATCCCAGGAGCTTTTCGGAGAGGACCCCAAAGATGAATTTATTGGGGTTAAGATGAACATGGTACTGAAGAAGGCGAGAGAAGATGATTTTGAGGATAGTCAAATGGTCACACGAAGCTTAGACTTGCCAAGCAGGTCATCTACATAGTCCTCCATGATTTTATGGAGGAGATCGTGAAAGATGTAAGTCATGGCACGCTGATATGTGGCACCTACGTTTTTCAAACCAAAAGGCATGACTCAATAGCAGAAAGTTCCCCATGGTGTAATGAAGGTGGTTTTGTGTTGATCTTCCAGTGTAATTAGGATTTGGTTATATCCTGAAAATCCGTCTATGAGTGATAACATCTCATGGCCAGTCGTAAGATCAACAAGTTGGTCAATATTTGGAAGAGAAAAGTCATCCTTGGGACAAGCTAGGTTAAGGTTGCGATAGTCCATGCAGATCCAGATCCCCCCAGTCACCTTGGTGACAGGAATGATGTTAGAGACCCACTGCAGATAATCGATGGGTTGGATGAAGGAGACAGAAAGAAGGCACTGAAGCTCTTCTTTAACAAGAAGTGCAACACGAGGATGCATTTTGTGAAGCTTTTGCCTAATAGGCTTAGCCTCTGGGTTTGTGACAATGTTATGAGTGGCAATGTTAGGGTCGATGCCAGGCATGTCGGCGTAGGTCTAGGCAAAGGCTTTGTGATTGTCTAAGAGAAATGTGGTATAGTCGATCTACTCCTGGGTGTCTAAAGATTGACCAATCTTTAAGACTTGAGTAACACCAGAAGATGAAAGGTTAATGTCAATGGTTGATTCATTTAACATAACCTATGTTTCAGAAGGGAGGGAGCGATGAATAAAAGAATCGTCGACACCCATATAGGTAAGAATGGCGTCGTCATCTATGCAGTGGATAGTGTTGATGGTTGCCGATTCATCGTCTATCATGCTGGGATAAATGAGAGGGAGAGACCTGGAAACTCCATTGAGCTATTAGGTTAGGGGTTCCAAGCGGATGGTGTTTATGCAAAAAAAAAACTAGGAGGGATGGAAACCACCGACTTCGTAGGTGAGGATGGAAGAATAGGTGAGTCTGGAAGAGATTGGTCAATGGTGGGTTTGGGGCAAAGGTTTGCGGAAGCCTCAGTGGGTTATTGGAAACCCAGTCCATACCGTTTCTTGGCATTATCGTCATTGGGTGGTTTGATGGGTCGATGGGAGCCTTGTTCGTAGCACCTAAATCCAAAACCCTTCCATGCACACCTATAAAGGTAGGTATGTGCAAAGGTGGGGTTGCCAAGAAAGGAGAAATTGGATGTGAATATTTGAGGTGAGGAGGAAGGATTTGATTCAGTAGGAGCTTGATCCAACCCCCCATAGACAAGATTGGTTTGAAGGCTAGGAGGACCATAAGGAATGACCATTCTGATCCGACGGTCATAACTTGGATTTTGATGAAGCTGTCCATACTCTTGAGGAGTCTGGAACATGTCTAGAGTAAGTAGGTGATATTCCCCAAGTGAAAGTCTTTGAAAGATATCGTCCATGGGGTCCTTGGTTGTTGGTTGGGAAGGTGATGTGATGGCAACCGTTGTTTGTGTACTAGTTGACGCTTCCGTAGATGGAGATGATGTTTGGGTTGGTGCCTTGAGAGGAATAAGGATGTCATTGGGTCGATAGGTTGTGTTACAAGTTTTAAAAGGGGATGGGTCGATAGGAATGACATGGACTTGTTTGTCGTGTTCAAATTTGACACAACGGTGAAGTGTTGAAGGGACGCAAGCCATGGCACAGATCCAGGGTCGTCCTAATAGCATGTTATATTGGAATTCTCCCTCAATGATATAGAAGAGCTCTGGGATTGTGCGTGGACCAACGCAAATATGGAGGACAACAGTGCCAATAGTGTTAGCGATGGTGTCATTAAAAGATCTAAGGATTGCGTTGGTTTTCGATACACAATTCTTGGGAAGAGCCAATTGATCAAAGGCATGGGTGGAAATGATATTAACGCTAGCACCCCCATCAATCATAACTCGCTTAATACGGGTTCGATCAACGTAGGCTATGATGAAAAGAGCAACGTCTTGATCTTCTAAGGTAGAGGTAAGAATTTTAGAATCACTGAAAGTGATAGAGGCGATGGGGGATAAAGAATGGACTAGGGCAGCTAGTGGTTGAGGGTCTTCAGGTTGGATCTCAGCTGCCTGTAAGGCTTTGATTAGAGCCTGACGATGCTGGGGGGAGCTTTGGATAAGGTCATCTTTACAGGCGTTTGGTGAAGTTACTTTATCATAGAGTCTTTGATTGCCTCTGAAGAAGGGGGTTGAGATGCACCTAAGATGGAAATCTTGGGTTTTGGTGGTTGAGGTGACTGGACAAAAGGATAGGTCTAAGGAATAGCAGCTTTTTCTTTTGCCTTATCCTTTTGTGACCTAGTGATTATATGGATAGCATTGATTTCAAAGATAAGAGGTGAAGAAGGGGTCATGGCCTGCTAGTGAGATGTTGATGTGGTTAAAGAGGTTGGATGGGAAGGTGTCGAGGGTCGGTCAAGAGTGTCCTCAAGGAGAAGAGTGTCTTTCTCCATATACCGGCGAATGACTGCCTTGAGGGCACAGTAAGTCTCAGTATCGTGTCCTGGCATACGATGGTATAAACAAATCTTTGTATCGTCGAACCAGGAAGGTTTTGACCTGAGGGGTTGGAATGGCTTGATAGATGGGAGGGTTATGCTAGAAGTCTGCAAAAGTTGGCGTAATATCAAAGCGTATGAACCTACTAAGGGGTCCGCGCTTATTGATGCATGACGCACTGGTGACTTTTGCTTGGGAGATGTTGAAGAAGGTTTTCGTACCACCTTTTGGGTTGGTGGTGCGGCCATATGTGAAGACGACACTTTCTTTGTGAGAGGTGCCAAATTTTTGAGAGGGGGTAGGCTTGTGGTTGGCAAAGGAAGTAATGGAGGTAATTTGTTTTGGTTAAGGGTCGGAATAGGGAGCACGCCGATTAGGGTAGAAGGATGAGGACCTAAAATGGAGGGTAATGTTGATAGTGGAGGAGGGGTTCGCTTCTGTGGTCTGGTAGTCTTCTTCAACTTGGTTGGAAGACTATTACTGGTTGAGGTCTGGTCTAAGTCCACCTTCACTTGCGGGTGAGTGAGGGTAGAGATAGGGCGAATGCCGAGTGACTTGATCGATTTAGATGGGGTAGATGCAGGTTTAGAAGAGGAAGTCTGGTCTTTATTGAGAGTCTTGGGAGATTCTGCCTTGAGAGGAGTGGCAGCATGAGACGAGAGGGCACGGGGATGTTAAAGAGCTTTAAGACGCTCCCACAATTCCTGATGTTCCACTTTCCTTGAAGGGAGAAGTTCAGTTTTCTCCACTAGTCGAGAAAATGGTTGAGAAGATGTTGGATGAGGTTTGGGTCCTTGAGAAGATGTGTTAGGTGTGGCAGTAGTCTCAGACCCAAGGTGTGTGGGAGTTATAACTAGATTGTCATTGATCGAAGAAGATGGAGAGTTAGGTTCTTCTCTTAGTGGAGAAGGAACTGAAGAATGTGACTCCTCAAGCAGGTAAAGGGTAGGGATTATGGAGCCCTCCACTTGCGATCGAGGAGTAGGTAAGGTCGGGTCCTCCATAGGCAGTAGGAAGGAGGATGGTGAGACCGGTGGTGTCAGTAAGGTTGAGGCATCCTCCAAGATAAGAGAGGTTGACAGAGAACTAACCGAGGAAAGAGGTTCGTCCACACGTGATGGACTGATAGATGGACTAACCTCTTGAGGTTGGTCAGGGATGAAAGGCGAGACCGTATTGACTGTTCGAATGTTGTGTTCATGAGTGTTGTCAATCAAGGTCTGGACATTATTTTGGGTCGATGGATGATTGGGGAATGGTTGCTTGAAGATGTTGATGCCCTGATTAGGAGGTGCATTGGGATTATCTAGGATGAGGTCACCCTTTTCAAGCATGTCTTGGATTATGTTTTTAAAGGTTTTGTAGTTACCCGTGTCATGACCTTTGACACGATGCTAATTGCAAAAGTCATTTTCCCTATACCACGCAGGGATGGCACGTGAGGGATCAAATTGTGGAGGTGGTCGGATCTGGGGGAGGTTGAGAATCCCCTGTTTAACAAGTTTTTCTAGTATAAACACGTATGATTCTCCAAGAGGAGTATACTGTCATTCTACGTATCTCTGCTAGAATTGATGGGTGGCGCTCTGAGATGTGGATGGCTCAGGCTGATTAGTTGAAGAGGACAAAGGTCTGATGACTACAGCGTTAGCTGAAGATTTAGACTTAGGATTGGATGATGAAGGTTTAGAAGAAGAAGAGTCATTAGTCTTAAAGTTGAGATTCTTGCTCTGTAACTTGACTTTATTCTCCTCGACAGCACGTAATTCAAGTTTGTGGGCCATCGTGAAGGCTTCGTCGAAGGTACGAAAAGTCTAAACCCGTAAGGTGGAAGAAATATGTTTAGCGCAGGCTCGGGAGAAAAGTTCAATAAGTTCAGGTTAAGGTAAGGAAAAGGAGAGTTGATTGATGAGGCCTCTCCAGTGAGTAACGAAGTCAGCTATAGATTTGTCCTCAAATTGGCGGATAGTATAGAGGTCCATGATCGAGACCTTCTTGGTGATGTTAATGGAGAAGTGATCAAGAAAAATTTGGGCCAGCTGTGTAAATGTGAAGAGGGAATGGCTGGTAATGGAGCTGTACCAGTCAAGCACAGCACCAGAGAGGGACATAGGAAATGTGTGTAAGAGCAATGCATCGTCATGGGCAATAAGGTAACAGGCATGTCTGAATGCCCGTAAGTACTGCTGTGGGTCTTCCTTGCTTTGAAAGCGAGAAAATTTGGGAAGCTCCCACTGGTTGGGGTATGGTCTAATTAGGACAGAAGGATGAATGGGCTCATTGCAAATTTGCTCATATGAGAGAGCATTGCGTGAGCCAGAAATGGAGGTCTCTAGGCTAGACATCTTGTCCATCAGCATTTTGATGATATCTACTGACGGATTGGTGGGTGGAGCGCCCCCTAGATTATAAGGCGCTTGAAAGATATTGAGTGGGGCATATGACGTGGTTGGTTGCATAGACGCAACATATGGGTAGCTGGTTATTGGAGCAAAAGTTGGAGCCAAGGGCACTTGTGTTATGGGGTTGGTAGGCACAAGTTGGATAGGGGCTGTCAAAGATGGTTGAGGAGTGGCCACACTTGTTGACAGATAAACAGTTACTCTTGTGTTGATAGGTGCAAGAGTAGGGGGGATAGAGACTAGTAGGTTTTGGAAAGGTGTGGGGTTTGGTTGAGTATTTTGAGGTTGAGGGAGTACCGGAACCCCCATGGAGGTAGGTCTAGAAGGAGAGGTTAAATTTTGAAGGTAAGACACGGTTGGGTTATTGGTGGAGGTGTTGACTTGATTGTCTAGAGGCTGAATTGTAGGTGATGTTGATGTGATCCTTGTCTCGACTAAGGAAGTCGGCATCCCATAGATTGGGTTGCCTAGAGAGTCTCGTGTTTGGCTATGCGCGAGATAGTGCTGCAAGGCTTTGACGTTAAGGTCCAAGAATCATGCAAAATCTTGGTCCCCTTCTGGGATAATAGGAGTCTGAGGCGGGGTTGGGCGAGTAGGAGTTCTTTCAGTCTCTGAGTGGAACTCCATTATAGGACTGGTTATGGATGGTGAAGGTGGAGATGGAGAAGGGCCTTGGTTTGACTGCGTGTCAAAACCATTCAAGGTAAGAAAGGGTCAGGTTTTAGAAAACTATGTTTTTCAGTCTCAGAAAACCAGAATGAATGTTTAGACAGCAAGAAAGTTGGATTTTAAGCTTGCTGTTTTTGGAAAAAATAAATTGGACAGTGACCGACGTCGGTACAAAAACCAATGTCGGTGAAGAAGATTGCCAATATCGGTCAGATAACCGATGCTGGTGGAGAAAAGTTTCTGACGTCGGTTACAGAATTGATGTCGGTTACTGTGTTTTCTAGAAACTCAGAAAAAAAGTTTTTGGAAAAAAAAAAACGTCCTTGCCAGCTCAAAAAAAATAGATAAAAATAGAAAATAAGATGAGGACAGGCAGATCCTAGCGTTAAATCCCTAGAAATAATTTTATTAGGATCATGTGGCTTATGCCTTAAAGTGATTTTTGAGGAGGTTGGTTGTTAGAAGGGTCCTAGAATAAGTAGTCTAAAGATGGTTTTAGGTATGTTTAGGCACTCAAAAGTCTATGTTAGGTTCTGTACATGGCCTGGTGCTAAGGAGCAAGCTCCCCTCACTTCACGATTCCAGTGGTTAGCTGGTCTCGCTTAACCAAAATATACTTTCCCTATAGATTAGACTCTTCCAGAGAACAGAGTGGGCTTTCCCCTTGGTGGTGAAATCCAAGTAAGATCACTGGGATGGGTAAGGTATCCGCTGGGTGATGAAATCCCAGTCGGGCCTTGTCTCAAGTGAGTTTGATGTTTAATTTAGTGCACGTGGTTTGGTTGTGTAACATCAAGTGATCTACGATTTATTCAATATGCGGTTTATTAATTACTAAGTGTGGACTAAGAAATGCAAGCAAGCAAAAATGGAATGCAATATGTTTTTAAGCCCCAAATCGAAATGTTAAGTTGGAATGAAAACAAGTTTGAGAAAGGGTTTGAAGAAAATAATTTTTGACTAGTCTAGAAATGCAAGAAAAGAAAGAAAAAGTTCTTTTTATTCCTGCTTATGATGTCTTTTAGAGAAGAAGAAAGAGGTAAAGAGGGAGAAACCTAATGCACCTAAATGAAAAAAGAAGGAAAGGAACCCAAGGAAGGCCCTAAGGATCCCACTGGGCGTGCCAGAATGTTTCTATGCAATTTCGCTTCCACATTCAAAGAGAGAAAATGAGAAACTTAAGGAAATGGTCAAGGCTTGTATGTACCTGGATGTAGTCTGTGCACTGTAATCCAGACGTTGTGAGAACTCCTCTTTGGTTGTGGAGAATGACACCTGAAAGAGACAGACACTAAAACATGAAAAATGTTAGTTGATAAGAGAGTGGATTGCCAAGCAAAAGCTTGGTCCTAGAAGCGCTAAGGCTTCTTGGAGGATGACAATCCACTATTTAAAACAGAATATGACAGAGACAGAAAAGAGAAATAATAAAAGACTTGAAAAGAAAAAACTAAAAGCAAATGCGTACCTGATAAGCTGTAATCTGTTTAACACAGTCACTGACGTCGGTGATATTGCCAGCGTCGGTCAGGAAGGTCGCCAACGATGATTAGACTACCAACGTCGGTAGGCGAAGTGGACGAGGTCGGTCGGGGCAATGGCCAAGGACAGGTTACAGGTCTAGTTTCTGGTTTGCAAGATGGACTGTGGTCTTGTCTATGAGTTTGGGGTCTAAGGGACTGAGAATGTTGTCAAAAAAAGGGGTAAGGGGCAGGAAAAAGGCCTTTCAGCCTTTCCGTAAAGCAATTTAGTCAGGTTGATTAGATTGGTCTTAAGATGGTCTGTAGGTCTTTGATAATTTGTGCTGAATTGATTGGACAGAGGGTGTTGTCTAAAGAGAGACTAAGGGAGTGTCAGAGGCAAAGAAAAGGGAATAAGGGGTGAGAGAAGGCTTTTCAGCCTCTCTGAGAAGAACAGGGAAGGTTGGGTCAAGGATGCTTGGAATAGACAATAGACAGAATGCTAATATATTGTAAATGACACTAAAATGAAAATAGTGCAAATACTTAGCTATGATACGAATTGGCAAAGGTGCAGAAGCCATGTTTTGGTTGTCGCTGGTGATGGAGATATCGTGCAATCCCTGTGCAGAATGTTTGATGCAAGACCTTAGTGCTTAGAAAGTGCTGTCAAGAATGTTGATTCTTGCAAGAACACCAAGGAGCCAGAACACTGAAGAGCAAAAGCACGAGAACTTTGTTTCACCGAAAGAAGATTTGAGATTTTGTGATTAGCTCCAGAGATTAACCGATTTGTGATTAGGATCCTTCAAAGGGTTAGAAAATTTGTTTAAGTATAACTGACGTCGGCGATTTTGCCGGTGTCGGCCGACATTTGACCGATGTCGGCGGGTGCAGAACGGGAAAAAGAGCCACCAAGCCCATTTTTCATCCGCCAAGTGCACTGTCCATTGGAGAATGTCAAAGGTTGGGCTAAATACGCACGAGAGTTGGTTAGGCGATTAGAGAGAAGTAAGAATAGGTCTTGGGTGAGTCATAGGGTGGGAAATAGTCCAAGGCGAGGTGTCATAGGTGATGTGTCAAAGGGGAGGATATTAATAATAAATTATTATTTTTAAATTAGTAAGTGCATGTTTAGGAATGGGTTAAGAAAGGACCAAGGGGGAAGGTGACCAAGGGTTAGACACTATTTTGGTGTCTACAATAGGAGAAAATCATTCACCAGAAGAGCACACATCCCTACAACCAAATTTCTTATATTCTAGTAGAAGTTTTTAGCTAGGTAGATAGGAAGATAATAGTTGGGATGGTCCATTTTCTAAAAAATTACATTATTGGAGTACCAAAATTAAAACAAATTCAATTTTAAAGGCTTTAAAGGTCATAGGGCTTGTTGAAAATAAACCCAAAAAAGAAGGAAACATAGACAAATAAAGTGCACACATTGACTCTCCTAGTGCAAAAAGTAGTATGCAGATATGATTGCCCAAAATGTAACCTCCTATTATAATAGTTGTGTAGTAGATCCCCTTGACACTAGTTTATATAATGGGTCCTATAGAAGGATTTATAAACCTAACAATGTATGATGGGTCTATGGACCCTAAACAATACTTGCTAACCTATGAAATGAGATTGTAAGCTAAGGCTATTAATGATAAAGCTATCCAAAAGTGTGAGTTAGTAGGGGCATTAAATAAAAGAGTCCTTGAGTTCATATACCATAAAAAAATTCAATGAAAAAATCTAAAATAGGTTAAGGAATGGTTCATCATAGAGTTTAAGATAAAGAAATGTACAAGCCAAACTATTAAGGACTTGAAGGAGATAAGGCAGATGTCAGGAGAATCAATCTATGACTATGATCATAGATTATCTGATATGATGAATAAGGTGGAATTTTCCTTAATAGACAAATTCAAATCTACATGGTTCATCAAAGGACTACACTCTAAAATTATATTTTCCACTACACAGAGTCAATATGATATTAAAGCATATGCTAGATCTAATACACTATGAGTAGAGCAAATTGAAGACCATGGAGTAGCTCTTGTTATATACTCCAATATTGAAAACACATTATAAGATTTTATGAAGAGAATAGAGCAATACTATGAGGTAGGTAAAAATAATTGAATTTATGGTGTATGGAGTGTGGGAAAGGACATCACATGAATGATTGTCCTATGATCAAGATATAGTTTTGTGAAATCTATCGAGTAGTGGGGAATACAACAACATAATTCCATCTTCTACAACAATATGTCAAGAACCTATAGAATTTGTATTATGATTTTTTTAATTCACATAATCATGATGAAAATAATTGTAGGGCTTTATAGGATATCAAGGAAGGCATCACTAAAAATGTATTTGATATCACTGTGCAACAAGTATCCTTGGTGAAGAAAATGATTCTAGGTCCAAAGGGTGATAAAGGTTGTGTGATCCAAGTAGGTCCACAATGGATTCCTAGTTCACCACAATACTAGCCTCAAGGTCTAACTAGTTAGACCCCTCCTTCATCAAGTTGGACATAACCATCTCTATAATACCAGTATGTGTTGTACCGAGCACATCCCCTATTTCTAGGAAAATGGGGACCCACTTTTTTTTATACTATAGTCTTAACTTTAAACCCCTCTTCTAGATGTTTATGCAAAATCTAGGACAAGATTGATTATTGGTCTTTTTGTACTTTGGTAAAGTGGCATTGGTATAATTTTTTCATAGACTAACCTTATTAATACCTTTTAGGAGTCTTTGGTAGGTTTTGACTTTTTTAAAATTTGTCTTTTTTGGGCTTTTCTCTATTGGACATTTTGTTTGATGGAATTTTCTCTTCATAGCATTTTCCCCACAACAATCTTATCAAAACATTCACCCCAGACATTTTCCCTGAACCAACTGAATTCTTGTGGACATTTTCTTCAAAACATATTTCCTGTAGATGAATTATTCTTTCAGACTTATTATTGCAAGCTTTTTTATCATGGACTTATCTTTGTTGAGGACATTGTTGCAACATTTATCTGAAATAAATACCCTGATAGAATTAGGTCTATGGGATTTTTTGCTAAAGGCATTTTGTCTGATGTACTAGACTTACCCTTTGATTTGTTTACATTGACACTTTACCTTACTAGACTTACCCTTTAGAATTTTTATCCCAAGCCCTTTCCCCACCAAAATGTACCCTACGAAGTAGACCCTTCAGGCATTTTTGCCATGAAATAGACCTTTCAAACATTTTGCACTTACCTTTCAAGACTTTTATCATGGGCCTTTGTCCTACAAATTAGACCCTTTAAACTTTTGTCATGGGCACTTTGACCTATGAAGTAGATCCTTTGAATTATTTTTTGATAAAAATGACCCTTCAAATTTTGAAAATGACCTAATAGAATTGTCCTTCAGCCTTTTATCATGGCCATTTTTCCTGATGGAATTGCCCTTTGGCCCTTTTATCAAGGCCATTTTGCTCGATGGAATTACTCTTCAAAAAAAAATTCATGACCATTTTGCTTGTTATTATTGCCCTTCAAATTTTTTGTTGCGGCCATTTCTCCTGATATAATTTCCCTTCAGCCTTTTTATCATGGCAAATTTTCCTGATGAACATACCCTTTCAAAAATTTTGCCATAGGTATTTTGCTCGATGAACTATACTCTTTGGGATATTTGCTTCAGACATTTTATTTGAAACAATTTCCTGAATGAAATACATGCCTCAAATAAAAAGCCCCACAACAATTTACCCAAGTGCCCTATACCAAAAATCTATAGAAGTGACAAGTGAAAACATCCTAGGAGCTTGGATGATAGATCAAAGACCCACAAAAAGAAGCAGAGTCAAAATGTTAAGAGTTCAAAATCCCCATAGAACTACCAAATGGCACCCTTGCATTCATGCACTTTACTATATGTACTAAGTCATTATATGTTTATGTTTGTGGGAGCGAATTTAGAAGTGACAAGTGTTAGGATTTTATGAATTAAAGCTCAAGAACCAAGATATATGGTGCAGATTAACTCATATACTAAAGATCTAACAATGCATAATCAAGCACAACATCAAAGTCTTTTCAAAAACTCCATGAGAGTGCTAAGTTATAATAATACAAGAACCTAGTACACAGAGATCCAACAATGCACGAGAGCCCAGTATATGAAGATCAATGGTGTGAGATTAATGGAGACTTTTTAAAGATCCCATAACCAAGTGAGAAGTCACCACATGGCATAAATACATTCAAGTTATAATGATAAAAGGTACTCAAAGATCTTAAGCGCCTACTAAATGACATGCTTGCATTCCATCATGCATAGAGAGCTGATAGTGCAAGTCTCAAGATCACTTTTTAAAAGTCTAAACTTAGTGAGAGGCATAGGTAACATGCAATGAATAATTATTTTTGGTTAGTCATAGTTTCTCTGATTCTAAAGCATTGATACAATAATAATTGTCTTTGACAAACAACCCACAGTTTCAGTTTCCACCACCTTGACCATTTAGACCATGTAGCCTTAAAAGGATAAGAATTTGTATATGTATAGTTTTGGAAAATGATGCATATATTTTGAATTTTTGCATGTAGTTTGATCTATAATTATAAAAAAAATCTTTCATCTTCATCCACATGCATATGTTGCATATCTTTTACAAAGGGTATTTTAAATTGATAACTGCAAGTAGACTCTTATATGGTTTTAAACCATAGTTATAACTCTATTTCTGACTATCACATGTAATGACCTTTCATGAACTTGGAGGATGAGGTGACCCCTTCCCCAAGTATATATAAACAATTGCAATCCAACTTAGATTTTGGTGAGAGAATTTTTGAATATAGGGGAAACATCAATTTTGATCATCAACAAATGTTTTTATTAATTTTCTTTCCAATTTATGTGTAATTAGTTATTACTTTCCTTGGTTGTATGTCTCAATAATATTTAGTGTGAAAAAGTTGTGAATGAGTTCTTGATTATTTTAATTAATGTACTAATATGTATATATACAATAACTATTAAAATATTGGTAAATATATTGATTAGGATAATTAAGTTCAAATTGATTCATAAATATAAATGTGCATGAGTCCTTTTTTGATGTAGTTTTCTATGTGTGTGTAATAACTACCTCAGATACTTTGATAACCCAAGCCATAATATCCTGAGTAAGAGTGTGTAATAGCTACCCTAAAAGGAACAACCTTTATCTAAGGCCTATGAATTTCCTATGTCAATATCTCCATAGATTTATTCACCATGTTTGATTGTGTGTGTATAATGTTTGCTAGCAATAGGTATAGGTTCTAAGAGCACTTGTCCTTTTATAAACAAGTCAAGGAAGTAGTTTTGAAAAATCACAGAAGCTTCCTTTTCTACCTTACCCTTCCTTCCTTTTTTGAGTTTTTTTGAGATCTAACCATTTTAGATCAGTAACCAGCCACCCATCCAACTCACGTATGGATTCATTATCCTTTAGGAACCACACCTCTATCTAAAAAACTTGTCAACAACTTGCATGCTCTACCAACGATTCCATCAATAGGTTGTTAAAACCACATACTTGCAACTTGTGCCCTAGAGTGGAGTTTACCTCTATTGAGATCCTCTACCTCGTTATGCTATGGTGTGTATAAAATCCACAAAAATAGTGAAATTAGTGCTAGGAGGGCATGAATGTTTAATTATCATTAACATAAGAGATCCCCCCTTATGGGAAAAAAAACAAAAAAAAATCATAAAACTTATATAAAAAAAAATTTGAGAATGGATTGGATCGGCAAAGGACCCATATATATCCTAGGTATTCAACATGATCTCCCCAATTACCTATTCCCAAACCTTCCTAGGTTCGATAATAATCACCCAAGAGTTGTTAAGGGGCATCTCACTACCTACACATATGCCATGCATGTTATGGATATAAAATTTGAGAATGTAATCTAGAGGTTATTCTTATTCACACTAGGAGAAGAAATGTATGATTGCTTAAGAGAGTTGGGACCTATTTATATTACTAGTTGGAGTGGTCTTGAGGAACTTTTTTTTATTTGATTTGGTCCAAATATTGATGTTCATGATTTAAAAAATAATTTAACATCTTATATGAGGTTCTCTATAGTAGGTATGTTGGATATGAATTGTATAGATATTATCCAAAGGGAAATCTTGTTATTGTGCCCAAATAGGAACATAGTAGGAGGGTTTCATTTTTATCTGAGCATTGTGCACAGAGAGGAAGAAGAGATCCCAGATGAAGAGCATATTACAACCATTAATGAATAAATTATGATGTTACAGGATAAATTGAGGTACCAACAATGAGAAGAGGAATCCATCAAGCTTAGATAATTGGATCATGTTGATTCCATCCTTGTATTTGATGAGATAACTAAAGAAGGAAATAATGATAGTGAGGAAAGTGTCAATTTAAAAGAACATTGTCAACCTTTATAGTAGCTCTATGAGATACAATATGCTAAGGTAGAGGATCAATTAATTTTCCTTGTAAAAGAAGATATTATCTCTAAAGATGGTGTTTATGACTCTTATGAGTACTATTTTGCATTGGAATCTCTATCAGAAGACTTATTTGATGATTATATCCCTGACTTATTCTCCTCTGATCATGCAATATTCAATGCTGAGATTTTAGATTATGTTATGCCTGAGGTAGGTACATATTATTATCATGAGGTAAATGAAAAAGGTATGCTTGATTTCCATAATAATTTTGATTCTATTTATGATTTTCATTTCAATATAATTAATTCAAATTGATGCCCGTACCTTGATTTGATAGATGGTTAACTCAATTTAGTGCCTCATTCTAATGTGCGGGACACTGTCGTTGATTATATGATTGACTAATAACCCTAGTGTGTGTTGACATCAACATCATTTGACATTGAATAAAAGACCTTTGATTACACATAAAATTCCCATGAAGTTGCATATATTCTAGAGCATAACTATTCAAAATAAGTAGATTATTCAGATGGTAATAATCAGAGTTACAATTCAAAAAAATAGTAGTGAAAGGATCAACAGTAAGTAGTGGATGGGATGATCCCTCTAGAATAAATAATTAATGAATATCTCACTCCTAAAATCGTAAATAGTGAGCCCTTGATAAGTATAATTTTTATTCATAATTTGGAAATTCAAGAGATAATTCACTCTAACAGTGAAGGTCACACTCAAAATGAGAGTTTAGGTGAAGTTTTTGAAGAAAATTTTGTTCATGATTATACTTATGATTTTTATTCTATCTTTGTGGACCTTCCCCATAATGAGTTTATAGAGGACGATGAATTTTAAGATTGTAGGTCAGATCTAATATCAAATACTTTGGATAAGTTATTTACTTATTGTGTTTGGTATGTCCTAATGAGCAACTTTGATTTTTTGTTCTACAATATGAGGGAAAGGCTCAAAATTATACTGAATGAATACAAGTATGCCCCTTCATATCTCAAACCTTTAATGGGGAAAACTTGGTATTACCAAAGAGTGAGAAGCATAACAAACAAAGTTTTCAAATCCATACCCCATCTTGTTTGGTTTTTTCTTTATAGTAGGAGTACGTTAGGTTTCTTGGTTTTTGTCATTTGATTTCATAGATTAGTTTCCTACTTTCTAGATTAGTTTTTAGTGATTTTTTAATTTAGGTTTCCCACTTTAATATATTATTTGTGTGTTTCTTTCTCTAACAATCAGAATTATGACTTGTGGAAAAGAGCAAAATTAAAATTTGGTAATTTAGGACTAGTTTATAGATCGGGCATATTTCTAGGTTTTTGAGTCTTCAGGATAAAGATATGTAATCATAAATTATTATGGATAGTGTCATAATTGAATAATTTTACTAGGAATTTGGAAGTTTCTCTAAGAGTATTTCATATAAATTTAGAAATTTTTCCTATTTTATTGGATCAAATGCACTTATCACATTAAATACCTATTGGAAATGATAATTTTGGTTATAGGTGTAGCTAGAAGGGACATTCTAGTAATGATTTGTTTTATAATTATACCATCTCATTGGGGTTCTAGCTCTTCTCTTTTCCATTCAAGAACATAAGAAAAAAAATAAAATAAGAAAAGAACCAATGAGTTCAAAAGAGCAAAATAAAATTAAAAAAAAGTTAAAAGGCTCACATGATGAAATAAGGTCAATGTACCATGCATCATGATAGAAAAAGAAGAGGAGCCTAAGGTATCTCTATCAAGGCTATGGATGCTTGGCTAGTAGTAGAACAATGTCGAGCTTCCCTTGATTTTGATCTTTAAGAGATACTGGAATGAAACCTACAGCTTTATCAAGCCTTTGAAAAACTCATCATAATAAGGATTAAATGATTTACACATTTTGACACACACATATCCAAGAAATTAAAAGGAAAGTATGTTCTGTGAATGAACTTAGGAGTCTCTTTCATGTTTCTCATTTAATTATTCTTCTGTGACACACTTCATGAATGATTTAAGGATTGCCAACCAAAACTCTGGGTTCTTGAATACTCAAGACTATTCTCCCTATGAGTAACTATTTATTGTACCCAACACATACCATTTCCCTAGGGAAATGGGGACCCTCTTTTTTTTTACTACAGTCTTGACTTTGAGCCCCTCTTCTATATGCTTATGCAAAATCTAGGAAAAGATTGATTATTGGCCTTTTCTTTGGTAAAGTGGCATTGGTATCATGTTTTCATAGACTAACCTTATTACTAAATTTTAGGTGTCTTTAGCAGGTTGAATTTTTTTGAATGTCTTTTTCATGATTTTCTCTATCAAACATTTTCTCTGATGGAATTTTCTCTTCATAGAATTTTCCCCATAACAATATTTTTGAAAAATTCACCCCAAACAATTTCCCTGAACTAACCAAATTCTTGCAGACATTTTATCTGAGACATATTTCCTACATATGACTTATTCTTTCAAACTTATTATTGCAGGCTTTTTTTTTGTGAACTTATCTTTATCAGGGACATTGTTGCAGACATTTTATCCAAAACAAATACCCTGATAGAATTGGGTCTATGGGATTTTTGTCATAGGTATTTTGTTTGATGCAATATACCTACCCTTCAACCTTTTTGAATTGACCCTTTGCCTTATCAGACTTCCCCTTTTGTATTTTCACCTAAGCCCTTTCCCCACCAAAATATACCTTATGAAGTAGACCCTTTAGACATTTTCACCATGAAGTAGACGCTTCAAACTTTTTGAACTTACCCTTTGGGACTTTTGTCATGTGCCTTTGTCCTATGAAGTAAACCCTTCATAATTTTGTCATGGATACTTTTCCCTACGAAGTAGATCTTTCAGATTGTTGCTCAATAAAAATGACCCAATAGAATTACCCTTCAACCCATTAGCTTGGCCATTTTGCCTAATAGAATTTCCCTTTGGCCTTTTTGTCACAGCTATTTTGCTTGATAAAATTGTCCTTCAGCCTTTTTATTGTGGCCATTTCTCTTGATAGAATTACCCTTCAACATTTTTATCACCACCATTTTACCTGATGAGCATATACCCTTTCAGACTTTTTGCTAAGGGCATTTTTCCAAATGAAATAGACTCTTTAGGATAATTTATTTGGACATTTTGTCTGAAAATTTTTCTCTAATGAAATACATGCCTTGAATAAAAATCCCCTAACAACTTCCCCAAGTGTTCTATTATCGTAACTCCATAGGAGTGACAAGTGGAAACATCCCTATAGCATAGATGGAAGATCAATGACCTATAAAAATAAGTAGTGTCAAAAATTAAAGAGCCCAAAAGCTCCCTTGAACTACAAAATGACACCCCTACATTTATGCACTTTCTATATGCATTAAGTCATTATATGTTTATGTTTGTAGGAGTGAATTTGGAAGTGACAAGTGTTAAGATTACAAGAATCAAAGGTCAAGCACCAAGATGTATGATGTGTGTTAACTCACATACTGACGATATAATGGTGAATAATTAAGCACAACAACAAAGGATTTTGAAAAGATACATGAGATTACCAAGTGGCAACATTGTGAAAGCCTAGTACATAGAGATCCAATAGTACGTGGGACCCAAGTACATGAAGATCAACAGTCAACAGAGACTTTTCAAAGGTCTTGTAACCAAGTGAGAAGCCACCATATAACATAAAGATGTTAGAGGTATAATGATAAAAGGTACTTAGAGATCTTATGGGGATTCCAAATAGCATGTTCATGTTCCATCGTGTATAGAGATTTGATGGTGCGAGTCCCAAGAGAACTTTTCAAAGGTCTAGACTTAGTGAGAGGAATAGTAAACATGCAATACATAATTATTTTTGGTTAGTCATAGTTTCATTAATTCTAAAGTATTGATACAGTGATACTTATCCTTGACAAACAACCTATAGTTCTAGTTTCCACTACCCTAGCCATTCAGACCATGTAACCTTAAAAGGCTAAGACTTTGTGTATGTATAGTTTTTAAAAATGGTACATATATTTTGAATTTTTGCATGTAGTTTGAGATATAATTGTAAAAAAATGCTTTCATCTTAATACACATGCACATATTACATAGATTTTGTAAAGGCTATTTTAAATTGATAACTACAAGTTGATTCTTATACAGTTTTAGACCACAGTTAGAGCTCCAATTCCAACTATCACATGAAATGACCTTGTATGACTTTAGAATATAAGGCAACCCCTTTCAAAATTCTATATAAATAATTATAATCCAACTTAGATTTTGGTCATAAAATTTTTGAATATAGGATCAACATCAATTTTGATCATCAGCAAATGTGTTTATTGATTTTATTTATAATTTTTGTGTAATTAGTTGTTACTTTTTTTGGTTGCATGTTTCAATAATCTTTAGTGTGCAAAAGTTGTGAATGGATTCTTAATTATTTTAATTAGTCTACTAATATATAGATGTGAAATAGCTATTAAAAGATTGGTAAATATATTAATTAGGATAATTAAGTTCAAATTGATTCATAAATTTGAATGTGCGTGAGTGCTTTCTTTGATATATTTTTTTGTGTATGTGTAATAGTTGCCTTAGATACTTTACTAGCCCGAGCCATAATCTCCTGAGTAAGAGTGTGCAATAGTTTCCCTAAAAGGAGAAACCTTTATCAAAGGCCTATGAATTTCCTACATTAGTGTCTCCTTAGACTTCTTGACCATGTTTGATTATGTGTGTGCAATTACTGCTAGCAATAGGCATAGGTTTTGAGAGCACTTGTCCTTTTAAAAACCAACCAAGGAAGTAGTTCTTGAAAACCATAGAAGCTTTCTTTTCTACCTTATCATTCCCTCATTTTTTTAGTTTTTTTGAGATCTAACCATTTTAGATTATCAACCATCTACCCATCCAAATCACGTAGGGATTTACTATCCTTTATCAACCACATCTCCATCCAAAAACCTTATCAACAACCTACATGCTCTACTAGCTATTCCATCTATAGGTTGTCAAAATCACATACCTATAACTCATGCCTTGGAGTGGAGTTTACCTCCATTGAGATCCTAAAACCTTAGAGGCTACCTCATTACACTATGGTGTACATAAAACCTACATCAATAGTATGTAGCACCCTAGAACTCATATATGACACAACATTAGCAAATGAGTTAGACACTACCAATTGCATAACAATAGTTCAGAATTAGAGATAATACCCAACAACATTAGCATTAGAACAAATTACAATGATAAGAAAGATATAGAGGAAGATATCAGTCCAACAAAGGAGGATCTAGTGGTAGATATAAAGGAGGTTACCAAGGGGGAAGAAGAAATAACTACTGACAACCTCCTTTTTAATGTTTTGTATGTGGAGATTATAATTATGTATAATGAAATTGCCCCTTGAATCCTATAATATAGTCTTACTGTGCATACTCTAGAATATATGACCAACATGAGATAGAATATTGTCCTATATTGTAGAATCAAAGAAAGGATAAGGTTGTCAAAAATGTGAATATGGTGAATGCAAATCCTATGGAGGATGCCTTATTGAATGTTGTTACTTGTGTTGGAAATATTGTCATTGATGTCAAAGGTTTAGCATTATTGGTGATAAAGGCCCCATTGCATTTAATGTTGTTTGTAATAAATATATCTTGGCTAATATGAGTTAATATTTATTTAATATTAATGAATATATTTTTGGTTGCATATGAGACAAAAGAAGGGCCCATGGAGAAGTCGAAGAGGCATGGGGTAAAGACAAAAGAAGGATGGGATGCATTTTCCCATGAAGAGTCATCTTGGGGAATACCAAGAGTCACCAAGTGAAGACAAAAGAGTAAGGGCACAATTTCTCATGAAGGGACACTTTGAGGAATACGAAAAGTCACCAAAGATAAGGACAAAAGTGGGAGGGACGTTTTTGGTCATGAAGGGTCACCACATGACTTTTCAAAGGCTTGAATATGAAGGGTCATCCAAGATTGGTGCCATTTTTCATGAGGATTGAAGGGTCACAAAGGGGGAAGGCCAAAGGTCATTTGGAAAGCTATAAATAAAAGTTTGAGAAGCCATTTGTAATGTGGTTGAGAGAGGTTGATTTGATATTGTAATATCTAGCCTAGAAGAGCAATTGTGAGAGATGAATAGTATTTGTTATATCTAGCTTAGAAGAGTAAAGGTGAGAGAGAGGAAAGAGATGTTGTATTGAACTATCATTTGTTGAGATAAAAACATTGAGAGATAGGTGTGTGGTATACACAAAGGGGTTGGTGCTCATGAATTGTTGATGGGTTGGTGCTCGGCAAAGGGGTTGGTGTTCCTGTGGGTTGGTGCTCATGAATAGTTGTTGAGTTGGTGCTCGACAAAGGGGTTTGAAGCTCCTATGGGTTGGTGCTCATGAATTGTAGCTAGGTAGGTACTTGGCAAAGGGGTATGGTGCTCCTATGGGTTGTTTCTCATGAATATACTTGAGATTGTTCTCCATGGTTTTTCCCACATTGGGTTTCCATGTTATATCTAGTGTCTCTCTCTATCTTGTGTGATGTTTATTGTTTGAGTTTTATTGCATATCTTGAATGTTTGATTAAGTGGAATTTGATAAAGGGAAAGTTTTATAAGATATATGATATACTGATTCACCCCCCCTCTCAGTATATTCCATGCTTAACAATTGGTATCAGAGCAGGTTCCTTCAGAGTTAAAATCTGGCCAAGCAGCTAAAGAAGGAGAATCAAGAGTTAAAATCTGTGGTTGAGGCTCTTAAGGAAAATGTGTGTATCTTGGATTCTAAGTTGGCTATAGAAGTAAAAGAAAATAAGATATTTATTCAGGATCTTAAGAATCAGTTAGAGGTTGCAAATTCAATTTTAACATCAAAAGAAGAAGAATGTAATTAGTTGAAGGTTGAGTTAGGCTCTTTAAAGGATAATCATGAGAAGCTTATAATCAAGGTTGAAAAAGATCATGAAATATCAGTCCAAGGAAAGAAAGATGCAGGTTTTGAAGGCAAATCAAAGAAGTCAATTAGGCAGCCCAATGCTTTTAAGTTTTCAAACTCTTTTCATGGCCGTTATTTTGTTTGTCATCATGTTGGTCATAGGGCAAGAGACTGTATGAGGAGAATTAATCAATCAAAGGGAGATCTCAGTAACATTCAAGAAAAAGGTATGAGATATACTATTTGCTTTTGTTGTCATGAGGTTGGACATATTGCTAAATTATGTCAAAATAAAGTAAAGAGATATTCAAGGTATGTCAAAGGATATAGAGCCCCTAGAAAATATGAGAAAATAAAAATTAAGGTTTGGAGACCTAAAATAGTAAAGGATGATCAGGTTGAGTTTAAGAGTGAAAATGAATTACTTGATGTAGTAGATAAAGAATTAGATAAGAAGGATTGTGTAGAATATATTGTTACATTTGAGCATGAGCTTTGTCAAGATAAAATAGTTGTAAAAATTGAGAAGATGAAAATCATCATAAATGATAAGGTTAGTAGCGCAAAAAGGTTAGACATGCTTAAATAGATTCTAAAAGAAAAACATAAGAAGATCAAGGAAGAAATAGAGGAGATGTGGGAATCTCCTGAGATTTATTTTTAGAACCCTATTGTGTGGGGTGTCTCTTCTAGGCTTCAAGGAGACACTTTTAAGAAAAATTGAAGCATGGTGGATGCTTTTGGGTCTTGGCTATGTTACATGACAAGAATGTGAGTTGGCAGATTAATTTGTATATCTTTTGAGGGAATATATTTTTGAAGAAAATTTTGCATCAGTATTGTGGTTTGAGGCTATTAGAATGATTCTTGCATATGCAGTGTTTTAAATGATTATGGTCATAAGAAATTATAATGTTGAAAAAGTGCTAACAGTTTCAGAAAGAAGGAAAAGAATACTCATGCAGATTCAATAAAGAAGGATCAGAGTTTCAAAGTTCCATTCATCAGGAAGAAGGTTCAGACATGTTCATGGTAGAAGAAACAACCTGAAGATTCTATGTTGGTGCAAATAACTTTTCATAAAGATTAGCCATGGTTTATTGATAGCATATGTTTGAGGCATATGACAGGAGATAAGAATAAAGAATATCAATGGTGGCATAGTGAAATTTGAAGATAAAACCACTGCCAAGATAGCCAAAAAAGGTAATTTAAGTTTGGATATTAGTAGAACAAAAGCTTAGAATGTTTTGTAAGCATAATCTTTTGAGTGTAAGTCAAATATGTGATCAAGGATATACATTAAAGTTTCATGTAAAAGGTTGTGAGGTTGTAGAAGAAAATATTCAAATGAGTTGATTACAGATTCTCGAAGGACAGGCAATGTTTTAATCAGATATCTTCTCAAAGATTAGTGAGAGGAGTTGGGAGTAATCTCTATTACTTCTTGCCATTGATGTTCAACATTAGTTGAGGGGGAGCTAAGTGTTAGCTCTAGGTAGGCCCTTTGCCATTGATGTCAAAGGGGAAGAATAATAGGTACAAGTATAGGTATAGGTATAGGTGCAAAAAATAGGTACAGGGAATATGTACAAGTTTTTACGGTAAGGGGGAGTTACTGTATGTTTTTAGATGACAGTATGTGGTAGTTTCAGGATTGAGGTTGCCATCAATGACAAAGGGGGGGATTGTTGGAAATATTGTCATTGATGTCAAAGGTTTAGCATTATTGGTGATAAAGGCCCCATTGTATTTAATGTTGTTTGTAATAAATATATATTAGCTAATATGAGTTAATATTTATTTAATATTAATGAATATATTTTTGGTTGGATATGAGACAAAAGAAGGGCCCATGGAGACATCGAAGAGCCAGGAGGTAAAGACAAAAGAAGGATGGGACACATTTTCCCATGAAGAGTCATCTTGGGGAATACCAAGAGTCACCAAGTGAAGACAAAAGAGTAAGGTCACAATTTCTCATGAAGGGACACTTTGAGGAATACGAAAAGTCACCAAAGATAAGGACAAAAGTGGTAGGGACGTTTTTGGTCATGAAGGGTCACCACATGACTTTTCAAAGGCTTGAATATGAAGGGTCATCCAAGATTGGCACCATTTTCCATGAGGATTGAAGGGTCACAAAGGGGGAAGGCCAAAGGTCATTTGGAAAGCTATAAATAAAGGCTTGAGAAGCCATTTGTAATGTGGTTGAGAGAGGTTGATTTGATATTGTAATATCTAGCTTAGAAGAGCAATTGTGAGAGATGAATAGTATTTGTTAGATCTAGCTTAGAAGAGTAAAGGTGAGAGAGAGTAAAGAGATGTTGTATTGAACTATCATTTGTTGAGATAGCAACATTGAGAGATAGGTGTGTGGTATACATAAAGGGGTTGGTGCTCATGAATTATTGCTGGGTTGGTGCTCGGCAAAGGGGTTGGTGCTCCTATGGGTTGGTGCTCATGAATAGTTATTGGGTTGGTGCTTGGCAAAGGGGTTTGAAGCTCCTATGGGTTGGTGCTCACAAATTTTAGCTAGGTTGGTACTCGGCAAAGGGGTATGGTGCTTCTGTGGGTTTTTTCTCATGAATATACTTGAGATTGTTCTCTATGGTTTTTCTCACATTGGGTTTCCACGTTATATCTGGTGTCTCTCTATCTTGTGTGATGTTTATTGTTTGAGTTTTATTGCATATATTGAATGTTTGATTAAGTGGAATATGATAAAGGGAAAGTTTTATAAGATATATGATATATTGATTCACCCCCCCTCTCAGTGTATTTCGTGCTTAAAAACTTGACATCAACATGTTGAAAGAGGTTTTCCTCCTCTTAAAATGCCTTAGGATAAGGGAATCAAAAAAGTAAAACAAGACAAATACCCAAACCTAGATACAAAAAATGGGCTCATGTATGAAGCTATGAAGATATTAAAAAACATTCAATTCCAAGATACTGCTGAAGGAGATGCTATACTAATAAATGTCCAAATGTATGGCTAGATCATGCACATTATGCATCAAGATGGAGTTGTCACTACACTGATAGCTCTTCTAAAACTTTTAAGCACACTTTGTAATGAAGACATATCATAGAACATTAGAAACTTGATACATAATCTACTAGAGTGTGTGTAATATAGCTAACAAAAGATAAAAAAGATTATTTGATACGTCAAAACAAAGATGCCCTGGGATGTAGATGCATAAATTAAAATTGATGTTGTAGGTTATGAGATTCCAAATGCTATCTTTAACTTTGGTATCACAATCAATATGATTCTTAGATCCACATGGGAAGATATTAGATGACCAATTCTAAGTTACAGCCTAGTAACATTGAGCTTAGTTGTCTATGGACGAGTTGAACCCATCGACAAATTATAAGATGTTAAGATCAAAGTTGTAGAACTAACCCTATGAGGTGACTTTGAAGTCATTGATATGAAGACATATACAACACATTACCCTATGATAATTGACAATAAATAGGCATATAATGGTTAGATGACTATCAACATGGTGCAAAATCAACTAGAGGTGAACTAGGGAGATAAGGTTGTCATCATTCATTTGAACAGAGTGCATAAACCTTACATCATTTTGAATGAACCAGATTTTCCATATGTCACACAAGAAACCAATTGGATGAAGGTAAAATTTTAGGAAACCCAAAAAGATCTATGTGTAGTTAAGTGCAAATTCTTGTATGAGCATACTAAACCTCAGGTACAATGTTTACTCACTCAATATTTGAATATATCATAATAATTGAGGCCCAAATTGGTAGTTATGTAGTTGTTGGTACACCATTTTGTCATAGAAAATTGTGCATTTATGTTTTCTAAATTCCTTGTTCAAAAGTTGACTTCCTCTATCAAGTAGATGATCATATGCAAGATTATATATACCAAACTAGAGAAGGCACTTTTCCTTGGGAAATAGATTCATCTATCAGTAGAGACTTAGACATGCACCTAATTAACTAGGCCTAAGGTAATCATGAACTCTGACCTATAAGAATGGTATTTGCACATGAAAGATAACTTCCTATATACTATATCACTAAGGATATCAATCATTTCATTTTGTACTTATAAGTTCATGTACCTACCATCAGCCAGTGTGTCAGTGCTTTAAATTATGATTTTAAGGGAGTTTCAATGACATGGTGGGCAATTCATAGAAATGATCAACTCAAGTGGGATGATGCCTACAAGCTCATGATTAGTAGGTTCCAACTAATGCAAGTCATCAGAATCAATTGGCCTTTATTCTAATAAGGTGAGTATCCTAAAATTCATATTCATAAATGTGTTAAAGTCTGGATTGAGGAACATGTGGTACCAAAATACTGGGTGCACATTTTTCATTATACACTTGCTTATTTACCATCAACATGGTGTATGCATTAAGAGAACAAGAGGGAGATAAAGCATTAGGTGTAGGTAAAGAGTGACTCTATATAGACATTTGTTTTTCAAGATGAAAACCCTCTAGTTCATAATGCACTACTAAAAATCAAACATTTCTTATGCCATGGGTGTATAAAATATTTAAGCACCATGATGGAATTCACTACATAGAAGAATGCAAGTTTTGATCTTAATTTGATATTACACAAATATAAAGCTACCAAAAAATAAGAACAATATGTTATGTAGACATGACACTGAATACAAGATGAATAAGAGGAAATTGAAGATTTTGATTCTAATGGTGATATCAATTTGACTGATTTATTTAAACTTGAATGGCTAGCCAAACCACTAAAGGACCTCAGTGTAAAAACTACTAAAGAAGATAAGTTGCACAATGTACAAATTCTAGAAAAATATGGGTAATGAATGATATATGAAACTATTGATGAGTAAAAGCATAATATTTACTAGCATCCCATAAAAAATATTGTATCAAACATTGGAATAGAGGTTTCAAAATTGGGGCATATAGGTGATTATTGGGTAGAAACTAAAGTTTCTGAAGTTATGCACTCCTGTGAGATTATCAAGATGTATTTGCCACTAAATTTTTAGAGGTTTTAGGGGTTGATCCATGTCTAGGATAAATTCATATTGAAATCAAGGAGTGTGCATGACATACAAATAAATAACCATACAAGCTAAATTCAAATATGAAGTTAAAAGTAAAGGTTAAACGTGATAGAATGTAAGATCCAAGTATAATCTATCTTATAAAAAAGGTAGATTTGGGTTAGTCCCATGGTAGTGCATCCCAATAAAATAGGGGAGGTTAGAGTATGTGGGGATTATCACATTCTGAGTGATGCATGTGTAAATGATCCATTCCCAATTCCATTCATAGATAAAGTTTTAGAATCTATTGTAGGACATGAAGTCTACTCTTTCATGGATGTTTTCAATGGCTATCATCAAATACCCATCATAGAAGAAGACAGATCCAAAAAAAACTTTTTCCATGGAATGGGGATCCTTTGCATACAAGGTAATACCTTTTGGCCTTAATCACGTATCTATGATTTTATCTCACATAGTGGTTATTGCATTCAAAGAATTCATTCACGACTTCTTGGAATTATATCTTGATGAATGAGTAGTATTTTCCTTGTTTAAATAACATTTGTCAAAGCTATGCCTTATGTTAGAACATTATTGAGCTTTACGCATCACTTTAAATTTGAAAAAGTGTTTATTATTTACACCTTTTGGTGTTTTTATAGGTCATGTAGTGTGAAAGTGAAGCCATTTTGGTAGACTATGCCAAAATTGTAATTATTTTGAGTATGCCTCCACTAATCAACTCCATAAAAATGTAATCTTTTCTTGGCCATATAGGGTGCTATTGCAAGTTTATCAAGTATATGCAGCCATTTCATCTCCATTGGAATTTTTATTACACAAAAGTGCAAAGTTTATCTAGAATTTAGAGTGTCAAATAACCTTTATCAAGTTGAAGTAAAGATTGGTTACTAAACCCATCCTCATATTTCCATATTGGATCAAGCCCTTTCATGTGCACATTTATGCTTCAAGTATCACATTAGGTGTTATGCTTGTACATCCAAGAGATGGTAGAATCGACCATCCCATTCATTTTTCAAGTCATTAACCATCTAATGTAAAAAATAAATACACGTTTGAGAGAAAAGAATTAGATATAGTGTTTTCACTACAAAATTTTTGATAACATCTTCTTGAGACACTATTTAAAGTTTTCATTGATCATCAAGCTCTGTGATACCTTGTCAATAAGTTGACGATAGGAGGATGCATCTATAGGTGGTTGATGTAATTTTTGGAGTTATAATTTCACATTAATGTCAAGCTAGGAATAAAAAATGTGAGACTGGATCATCATAGCCACATTCCTAATGGTGAAGAACTAAAATAATTATAGGAAGACTCCCCTACTTCCCATCTCTTTTGAATTTTTGTGATTCTTGAAAATTTTAAAGCAATTGCCAACTTCCTTAAATAAGGAATATTCCCTATCCACTATTAAGAAAGAGATAAAAATCAATTTGTCACCAGAGCTTTACCATACACCATAATCAATAGACTTTTATATCATTTGGGGAAGGATGAAGTACTTTTTAGAGTTGTTCAAGAACATGAACGACCTCAAATCTTGTAGGAGGCACTCTAAGGAGTATCAAGAGAACATTTTGTGAGAGAAGCTACTACCAAAAAGCTATTATAGAGTGGGTTATGGTGGCCAAATATTTTTTAGGATGTACATAGAGTATTGTATCACTATGATGTCTATCAACACATGGGTAAACCACTACAAAAAGATGAAATGCCTTTACAACTTTTGTTAGCTGAGCAACCTTTTGAACAATGGGGCATTGAATTTGTTAGACCTATAAATACACTAATTAAATGTAGTAAATCAAGGTATATTATCACTATGACTAACTATTTTACCAAATTGGTTGAATCTGATATGATACCTAATTATGGTACAAAGGACACAACAAAGTTTCTCTATGAGAACATTATTACAAGGTTTGAATGCTCCATGAAGCTTGTTAGTGATCAAGGGATGCATTTCCTAAATAAAACCATCAAGGATCTTATTGAGTATTTTATAATTTCTCATCATAAAAGCATTGCGTACTATCCACAAGCAAATGGCCAAAATGAAGCTTCCAACAAAGTGTTAGGAAAAATGTTGACAAAGATCTACGACATTAAGAAGGATGATTGGGAAGATCACATTCCTATGATTATGTGGGAATATCACATGCACTATAAGAGAGACATAGGTTTTACTCCCTTTTAGTTGGTCTATGGGCTTGAAGTAGTTATGCCAATGGAATACTTAGTACCCAGTCTGTACATTTCAATGGTCATACAACTAGGGGATCATGAATCTCTCACCAAAAAACTTCTAGAACTGAATAAGATGGATGAGTATAGATGTAGATTATTGTGGTTGCAAGAATTTTACAAGCAGAGCTAGAAAGTATGGCATGATAGGAATTTTTTCCATAAGTAATTTCATAAAGATCAACTAGTCTTATTATATTGTAGTCATTTTAGAGCATTTCCAAGCACGTTACAGATTAGATAAAAAAGGACCTTATGTTATACATGAACTATCACAACAAGGAACCATAATTTTAAAAGATCTTCAAGGAAACATTTTACTAGGGCTAGTGAATGGTTGTAAGATTAAGCCCTAATGCCAATAGTATAACTAATCTCATTTTGCTAAGTGAGTGGGTGCTGAGTAGTACCAAGTAGATTAGAATTTCACTTTTATACATTTTTTTTGTGAGTTTATTTTTTTTTTGTGTGTTTTGTGTATGATTTCTTCACTACCATTAAAATAACCAAGATTTTAAGTATAGCCTATACCAACTATGCATAAGAGAATCCACGTGTGCCATCATGGATGTTAAGAGGAGTGATCAAAAGCAATTAAGTCTAGGAAATGTATAGATAGGTCACATCAACAAGATCTCCACCATATAATGGTCATCCACCAGAATTAAATGTTAGACACAAGGTTTGATTAACTTAATCTTCACCAAATTGGTGGCTTATCAACATCTTTTACTTATAACCCCATACAGATAACAAAGAGCATAATGATGTATCTCCACACATGTGTCAATGGCTAACTATCTTAATTGCTAGATCAGATAATATTTTCCACATCAACCATTACATTCATATAGAATGGAAAATTAAGTGTGACACTTACTCAAAATCCAATAGGCACAAAATATATAAAGGCTAAGATAGAGAGCCAAGTCAACATTTCATTTTTTGTACATATTTTCATGACTTATAAATTCAAAGAACTGAGCTAGTATTAATATTATGAGAGCCACCAAAGTTTAATGTTCATCATTCAATAAATATGGATAACTCATGGCTCATTAGTGGACTCACCGATGTATAATAAAAATCAATGGGAATCGATATGTCTCTCAGGCAGATAAATTTCAATGATCTAGAGCCATTTAAATTCCTTCATGTATTATAATAAAATCTATTTTATCTAAACCCCATTGATGATATGTAAATACTCATCCTCATATCCCCCCACCACTTTTAGAACTTAGATGTCGAGTGCCTAATTTGAATGCCAAATTTTGGTGACTTTAGGGAGATTGTTCAAGTTTTTCTTAATTAATACAATGATGGTGATATCTACCTTGTCTTGGATGTCACCATTGTCATCAACACAAAAGCTATGGCTCGGGCTTTGGGCATGCCTATGTGAGGAGACTCCTTATTTCCATACAAGACAAGAATTCCACCTATTCTATAATAAGAGATTTGTATGTTTGGATCTCCAAAGGGATACCAATTGAAGAAATCCATGATGATTTAGTGCACATCATCATGGAGTGTATCAAAATAAGGTTTTAACAGATGACCAAATATGTAAAACAAATCTCAAAAGGAGTTGTAGACATTACTCACCACACGATCCATAGAAATGAGCAATTAAAATAGCCGGAGTGCTTCATTCAAGAGATGCTCACCAATATTAATAAGTGTCACACCTCTCCAAAGTAGACATTTCAATACCATTTCCTCATCCTCCTACTCTAATTCATGAAATGGAAGTCCCCAGAGGGAGAAGTGTACCCTAATATGGATTATTTGCCAACACAACAATTTCCTTACCTTATCTAAACATAAGAGCATGGAGTCCTAGCACATGAGGGAAAATTCAAAGCATGGTAGGAGTGTCTAGAATTGATTACTACACATTATTGAGTGCCATTATATGTCATGCAATATTTGGACCAATACATAGATGTCACTTTGATGTTAAGGGGTGTATTCATACACACTCATGAGTTTCCACGGTCACCCTTCACACCACTTCCATTATTTTTTGACATGGAAATGGTGTATCCAGAATTTGACAAATAGAAAGATTTTGAAACTAGGAATGCAACTCCATTATAGGCCATAACACCTAGTGTAGTCATCGGTATAGTGTAGTAACCTAAAAAATTCACTATTTCATAGCAATAAAATGGAAAATGCAAGCTATCTATAGAACATCAATCTGCATCTCCTCCTTTAAAGCACAACTTTTTTGGATGATCTGAAGGTGCAATAGATCATAATCTTATGTGACCTTCCATAGATGGGCATGGATGAATAGGAATTCTACCAGGTCATGATTACAGACATGGTTGGAGATTTCTAAGACCAACAGGAAGAGAAGGAATTATTCTTATGGAAGGTTATGTGTATGATTAAAGTGTGTAAGTAGGTTCTTCCATAATTATGGGTGGACCTTCCATCTTGATCACCATCTATTATTGTTGATAATATATGGGAAGAAGTAGAGTAGTTACAATGAAGGATTGACTTTTTCTAGCCACAACCTACTCCTAACTTTATAGTTAAGGATATATTTTCACCCCTTCCAAAAAGCCCACTAGAATCAATCGTGCATAGACCCCAAATAAGGTGGGAGTCTAGGGTCTCCCCTACACTTAAAGAATGCATATTTAGACACCCAACCATTGTGTAGTAAGTAAAACCTACTCCATCCTCTATTTCACCACCACCCAAACATAGACTGGTCACCCTTGGATGTAAAAAGGCATAGTTTTCCATATCAAAAGTCTGACCAAGTGAATTTACACCATCACCACATGTACAGGAGGTCAATGAGCTCACATCCAAGCAACCAACCATAGAAGAACAACATGCCTCAAGGGAGGAAGAAACTTGTGTAGCCGAATGATGAGTAAGGAAGGAGGATAATAAGTGGCAAAAGGAATAAGCTCAATAATAACAAGCCAGTTAATAAGGTAAATAAGCTAAGGCTACACATAAGGCCAAGGACATATAAGCTAATATAAAAAACCATGTATGTGGATAAGAAGGCCCAAGAAGCTATTACCACATCCTAAAAATAATAGGAGGATAAATCACAAAAGGAAAAATAAGATGAAATCACTCACAAGGCTAAGGAAAAAGAAGAAGAATGATAGAAATAGTATGTAGTGGCCTAAGTATAGCAAGCTATGAAATCTTTCAAGCATGCACATTAGAAAGTAGAGGAAGTTATAAATAAAAAGAAGGAAGTATAAGATGAAGCCTTATGCCAAAAGTAGGCACAAGCATAGGTTATACAAGAATAAGATAAGGCTACGACCTTTGCAGAATAGAAGAAAAAAGAAAAAGAACATGCCAAGAAGTTGTAGGTTGAGGAGGAATAAGCAAACCAACAAGCTGCATAGGAAGAACTGAAAAAGAAAGTGTAGGAGGAGGATGAAGTCAAAATAAAAAAGGTTAAAGACACTACATGTCAACTCAAGCTAATAATAGAGGGCTTAATGTAGTAACAACATGTACTAGAGAAGCCATAGATAGAAGCTAAGAAAGTAACACAATAAGAAGCACCATTTGTAGGTTAGATAGGTCCTCAACTCCTAGAGTTTCCATTAAAAAGAGTATGTATTTGGGATATCCCAACTATTGGTCTTTGGTGTACCACTTTTTCTCTCCCACTTATCATAATTCCATGAATAGACACTTTAGCACCTGCAAGTACATTGGTCACACTTCCTCTCAAGTAAGAAGCTTCCTTGGATGTCTGCAGGATCCCATTGTGCAAAAGGCTACCTCTTTGGATATAGAGATGGATAAATCCAAGGTAGATAATATAGAGTTGAAGGCTTACCCTCATGAAGTTGTGAAGATGATCCAAGACACCTACTTAGAGTTGGTCACTCAAACAATTAGGGACCAAGTCATGTCTGACTAGTGTAAACTCAAGACATTGGTCTTTGAGTTGACTAAGGGCTAGAGTGTAGCCTATAAACTCCATGAAATCAAAACATGAGGCCATGATGTGAAGACTAAGGTAGCCACACTCATCACCTTACTAGAGGAGTAGTAGGGCATGTTTGAAATTTTTGTAATAAAAACACAATAGGTCACACACAACTTACTAGATTGGAAGTAATAATTGGATGACTCTCTATCCATCTCCAATATACACTTCACCATGACCACAACTACTAATAAAACCATGAGTATTCACACTAATTATATGGATGTGAATGATAAATCCCTCTAAGACTTGATAAATTCCAAGGATAATGTGCACAAAAAACTCTTCAACTGGTAGAGTGAGCTTCTACACAATTCCTTCATAGGTCTCTAATCCCGATGTCATGTAGACAAACTAGAGCAACTAAGTGGTGAAATTTAGAGGAGGGTGAACAACACCAAGGTAGCCATGAGCATCACTAATGACTTAGATCTGAAGTATCTCATTGGATATCATGCACTACTATGCACCCTATTGTGCATGGTCTAAGAAGTTATGTTCAACTAGCATGCATACAAGACTTATTTGTCTCCATTTTACAATGAAGTTGCCTAGATCGTCAATACACCAGTATATAAATTATCATCAAAACTCTATTAAATCATCACTCAATACAAAGATACATATTCCAAGGCTAAGGACTCTTATTTCTAGTCATCATTTGCATCCATACCACCTCCTTCAAGTGAAGTACTATGTAGAGTATTAATTTTGAAAATTTTTGTATATAATTTTGTATTGGGGACAACTAGTAAGACAAACAAGGCCAAGATTGTTGAAAACCCATAAAAGGTGACCACTTGGTTATGACAACCTATTGAAAACCCAAAAGGATAGTAGGTTGGTATGTTACTTAGTTTAAAACCTAAAAGGGTGACTAAGTAGTGCATAAGAGGTGAAAACTAGAAATGGTGACTTGAGTGATTACTGTGACTCTTACTAGTATAACCAATACTTAAGATTCTTCCCTTTGATTAACTTCAAAATATCCTACAACATTGTCTCAAGACAATACAACATTTTAAGTCTGAAAAAGTGTTGGGAGAAGAAATCAAATAGTAAAATTGTGCAGGATATTTATCTATATCCCTATGTTATGTACTCAAGTTTGTCAGATATATGTATATTTTGCTCTATCTTAATGACCTGTAATAGGTTATAATATGAATAGACTCCTCTTTTGTCACCAATTACGATAAGAATATGAATATTCATAGACTACAAATGTTTATATATACTTGTATTTGTATGAAGAATAGAGTTCCACCTTTGAAGAGATTAATAGAAACTATTTTAGTTATTGTTACCTGTTATGTTTCTTACTTTATTCCTTGCATGCATTCTCATGTATAATGTTTAGATTATTTCAAATAACTATAAATATTAATGAATTATTGGTTATTCCTAATTCCTACTTAACACACAATAATTCATTATGTTATGCTTCTATTTTCCAACCTATTGTATGAATTATCTGCACTATCCTACATACTGAAGAATAACTTAATTATCCTCATCCTTAGCTTATTCTAATGATTCAAGAACCTATGCTAACATTGATGCTCCAATAATTCCAATTCCAAATCAATTTGAAACTAGGATGAAATAATGTGAGGCCAAATCATCTTAGTAGACTGTATAATGGAGAAGAACTAGAGTAACTCAAAGATGAATCTCTTGATGCACATCTATTTATAACTGTTACAATTCTTGATAACATGGAGGACATCCAAAAAAAATTGGAATAAGGAAATTTTATTTCACATTATCTATAGAGGGACAAGAAATGGATGGTTACCAGAGCTATACCATATAGCCTCATTAATGGTTTCTTGTATAAACTAGGTAAAGACAATCTATTACACAAGGTAGCTCTAGAACACAATCAACTCCAATTATTTTAAGAAGCTCACCAAGGCATTACAGGAGGACACTTCATAAGAGACACTAATAAAAATAAATACTTCATATCAATTTATAGTGGTCTACACTTTTTTAAGATACACATAGAGTTGCTAAACACTATGACATCTATCAACGAATGGGTAAGCCTAATCAGCAAGATGAAATGTATTTCATTCTTATGATTGAAAAAAAACTTTTTGAACAATGGGGAATTGATTTTATTATTCCTATAACTCCCCAAAGTAAGCACAATTAATATACATTATCATGATAACTAATTATTTCACAAAATGGGTAGAAGTTATTTTTATTCCAAGCTGTGGTGTGAAGGATGCTATCAAGTTATTATATGAAAACATTATCAAATAGTTCAAATGTCCATGTTAATTTGGTAAGTGATATATGCATGCACTTTCTCAATAATAATATTAAGAGTCTCATAGAATAATTCATGATATCATATAACAAAAGTACAACTTACCATCTACAGGCTAATGGATGGGTAGAAGCATCAAAAAACAAATTTGGGTAAGATGCTAAGAAAAATTTACAGTTTCCAAAGAGATCATTGGGAGGATCAAATTCCTAAAATTATTTGGGCCTATTAGACACATCAAAATTGAGACACCATAGTCACTCCCTTCTAATTAGTAAATGGCACCAAGGAAGTAATGCTTATCGAGTACATTATACTTAGTCTATGCATTACAATAATCATGAGGTTAGGAGATAATGAATCAATAAGGGTGTGATTGTTAGATTTCAATAAGATGGAAGAAGATAGGGTAAGATCACAATAGACCCAACAAATCAATAAATAAAGTAAGAAAGCATGGCATGATCATAATTTTCAATCTTAATTCTACCTGGATCAAACTGTATTACTTTATGAGAGTATATTTAAGGCATTCCTCATAAAGTTGTGCATATGATGGAAAGGACCCTATATAATTCACAAAGTATCACCATAGGGTACCATAGTGCTAAATTTTTTAAAGGGAACCATTTTACTAGGGTGAATCAATGGTTTTAGGCTTAAGCCATATCATCTTTAATCTCTATCATGCTGCTAAAAATTGAGTGGGTGCTAAGTAGCACTATGTAGTTAGGATTTTATTTATTGTTATTTGCTTTTTATTTTGTTTCATAAGTTATAATTTTTGTTAGTATTATTATTTTTGTGTAACATATCACAACCACTATAACCAGTTGTCATCGTAGGATGTGACCATCTGGTTGAGACATCTGACTTAGGACAGTTGGCCACCACTACACCAAGCTTGGTAATTAAGTCTGAAAAGGTAGAGAAAAGATAGGTATGATAAAAATAAGGCCAATAGTAAAGTCAAACCATTAATAACTTATTATCTCAAAATATTGTAGTATTTTCAAAATAGATTTGGTAATAAAATGACAAGTGGATGTATAAAATGAATTGAATAAATAAAAGCACACCTACTCACTAGAAATAACTACCAGAGCTAAAGCACACAACCTAGGAACTAAAAATCTATATCAATTTTATTTCCAACATCTAACATTAATTACAAAGAGAGCATTCATGTAAACTCATTCAATGCATTCAAAGGAGGTGGTAACAATAATTTGGGCGCCAAACAACTATAAAAGAAAGGCATATGGATATAGATCAACCATTACATTATCTAGCTAACATGTGATTTCTACAATCAACCTTTTAAATATATATTTTCAACCATGTTTCACACCAGAGTGAAATTACTTATTAATCATTAACTTTTCTCATTCATCCAACCATGGACAGAGGTCAACTATTGATCCCACTATTTGATTCTCAGAAGGAAGAACTAGGAATAGGGTTAGGGATATGATAAATGAAGTATAATGATACATAACCCCTTAATTTCATTGATGGGGTAGAAGCTAATTTTTTTCTATATAAGTCTAAGGATTGGCAAAAATAGGAACTTTAACACTACAACATCCACTTTTTGGTTTTGACATTGAAAGGTTGCTCAACCTACATACATTCAGCCAGTTAGATGAAGTCATGATGACATTGCTAAATTGGTAAAATCAAGGTGATATTCATCTAACTCAAGATATTACCATTTAGAATAATATGAACTCAATGTCAAAGGTAACTGACCTACCTAATCATGGAAAATCTATAATGCAATACAAGTCTATAGTTCTACCACTTCACTCAGAAATTAAAAAACAATACACCAATAGGGCAGGAAGAGGAACTCTTATTGATTCAATTGTGGATGCTTCTCTATGCACCATGGTCTACTGTATTACTAATATTTTTTTCTAAACCACAAAGCATGTAAAGTAAACAATAATATGTGTCATTAACATTTCATACTGAATGATGAAACTATATGAGGATTTTAATTGGCCTAAATGTTTAGTAGCCAAGCTCACCACCAATATCAAAAAGGTACTTGTAGGAACTATGCAAACCTTTTCATATCAGTTCTTGGTATTATTATTTTTTTCACTCAATGGAAGTCTCTCCTAGGGCTAGTAAATTTCACTACTAATTTTTGGCCAAGTAATGCCTTCACAAGCATTACATGGACCCAAACTAGTCAATACAATAAATAATTAAGGTAGTTTAACACATGGTGGCTGGAAGCCCTCATGTTAATTTGATCACATCCTATGATTACATAGGATGTCATGAAGTATCTAGGTCAACATACATCCATTACCAAGCTACACAATGGTACACAAATAAAAGTACATGAATTGGCTAACCTAATTTTCACTCTAATATCATTCTTCATTTCAATGGTTGAATCAAAAGATAAGGTCTCTCAATAGAAAGACTTAGTTACTAGGTCCATACCTCCATTGCAAACCATCCCTTTAAAATCATATCAATAACAAGTAGAGCAAGTACTTTCATAATAACCCACATAATTGGTATAACCAAAAGATTCAACATAGCCAAAGAAAGTAAAGAGGAAACAACTTGTGCGTAGAGAATCATCACCTCTACCAAAGAAATGAACCCAAAAATTGAAGTCATGGCTCAGACACCCCATGGTTCTATGAATATCCATTGATTTCAACCTACCTGAGATAGGGGTGGAAGAAAAATAAGTGCTTCAATCAATGTTGGAAGACATTAGCATCAAAGTCTATGATGTAGAAGAGGAAAAGGAGTTCTTCTTTTGGAAAGTAGTGTGCACTTTCCAAGTGCATAATTTGGTAAGGCAATGCTTCTAGGTTGATATCACTTAACTACGTACTTCTATTATTATTGATATTTTAGGATAAGAAGCATCTCGATGGAAATTGGAAGATAAAATATTTTTAATAAAACCAGCTATAGGATCATATGTTGTACATGTTATAGAATTATCTATAGAAGATAGCCCCATAAAAATCTTGTTTAGGCAACCACACACACATCTAACTATGAAGACCTCAAAAATAGTGCAAAAAAGGATGGTTTCTTTTGGCACGCCTATAGAATAAAGTACTACATATCCAGCTCAATAACCTCAACCTTAGGGAGTAAGGAAATAAAACAAGGCACTCAAGCCTCTAACCAAATATAGAAGAAATATGGTACAAAAAGAACACTTAAGTGTAGAAAAATCATCTAAATAGATTGAATTAGATGAGAGCATTGAGGAAGAAGAGGAACCCATGGATAAAACCATGCCTAACAAAGAGGAAGAATAATAACATGAGTAGGTTGCACTTGAGCCCAAGGTGAGACAATAAGAACAAATCATTGAGGAATCACAAGAACAAGTAGTCATGCCACCATTAGCATTAAAAAAAGATACATAAAGTCCATAGCTAGAGAAAAAAGATGCAGTCATGGAGAAACCAAAGAAAGATAAAGAAGCTGAGGTTATACAAGAGCAAGCTAAGGAAGTTAAAGCCAAAAAGAAGAAAGTCAAGGAATATAAATCTGTATGCAAGAAAGCTAAAGAAGTAGAGGCAAAAAAATAGAAAGAATAAGAGCAAAGACAATAATAACATACCTAGACCATGCAAAATAAATAACAGGAGTAAGTAATCAAAACTAAAATTGAAGATGAAGCCAAAGTTCAAGCTAAAGTTAAAGCTAAAGCCAAGGCTAAGGCTAAAATAAAAGCTAAATCCAAGGCTAATGCAAAAGCTAAAACTAAATCCCAAGCTAAATCTCAAACAAAGGCCGAAGAGGACACTAAGTGTAAGCTAAAGTAGATAATAAGGCCAAGGTAGAGGTAGCCACCAAGGTTAAGGAGATCAAGGATGCACAAGTCCAAGCCAAGGTAAAATCCACCAATCACAGTAATGGCACTGAATAATTTGTGCATCTTCCGATTCAATGGCTATGAGATGTCCCATCTACATCCACCTAATAAACTACCTTCTTTATTCTACTTGCTTATTTTACACCTGCTCTTATGACATCCACCACTACATCTATGGTAGTTTCCACCATTGTGATGGAAACATTATTAGATGTAACCCATTTATTACTCTCCAAATAGATTTAAGGAGCAACCATTTTCCAAGAATCCATTATTTAGAGGGCTTTAGATTTGGAGCAAGAATTTATGAGGCTATAAGACAAAAAGGCTAAATCAAAGGAGAGGTTGATGAATGTGAAGCAGATAATCAATAACTTCTATCCCACATTAGTTATGCAAGTACTAGTTGATAAGGTTATGTAATAAGATAAACAATTCATGGCATTGTTGATAGAGATTACAAAGATCTAGGATCTGTGCAGAACATTTTGGAACTATGCACACAAGGACAAACCCTCAAGTTAGAAGTAGAGACCATGTGCCAACTTTTGGAGGAATATGAACAAGTATTAGACATTGCTACAACACAATCCAAGAAGCTAGCCTAGGATATGATCAACTATAGATAACATTTGAATCAATATTTGACCATTGCATAACTTAAATTTGATACTAATGACAAAGATAAATCAATTTTGGAGGATCAAATATAAATTACAAAAAATATGAGAATCACACTTAAATAATTTCTAGATTATCAATATGCTACTAAATTAAAGTTACAAGTATGGCTTCATGAAATAATGCACAACACTTTTATAGTTGTTCAACCTAAAAGATAATACACATATTGGATGAGCTCATCTTGGACATATAGTATAAATAATCTAATTCCAAGGTGTTACTTACAATTGATGAAGATGAAGACCTATAAAACATGATGATGATCAAGGTACCACTGTACATTCTATTTTTAATGGTATGTGAAGTACTTAATAATTTGAATATTCTCGAGAAAGATCTAGCTCAAGTTGATTCATCAATTTCATAGATAACATATGAGCCCTAATTCATTACTCCACAACAACTTATAAAAATTATACAAGAAAGGGAGATCAAGACATAAAGAGAATATTCATAGACATCCTTGGTAGTGGATACATCAGGAACCATTGGGATAATAGCTACTTATAAATATAAAACTCCACAGACTTCTATCGAACCATCTACCTAGCTATAACAGTAAGGTTTACGATCTATAATTTTTTAACTTCTAGAAGATTCACATTTTTGTTAGATAGTCTAAACATTAGGATCAGGGATAGATTGGTTGAAAATTTATAAATGGTGGACACTTGGTTATATTGGTCTATTGAAAACCTGAAAGGGTGATAGACTAGTATGCTACTTAGTTGAAAATGTCAAAGGGCATCTAACTAGTGTACAAAGGGTGAAAACTGGAAAACAACACATACAACAATTACTATGACTTTTATTTAGGACTTATATTTTTAGTTTAGTTTAGCTTAGATTTCACCTTTGTCTCAAGATGAGACAAATAGTTAAGTCTGGCAAAGTGTTGGATGTAGAATGGAGCTTGCTAAAAATGTGAAGTATAAAAGATAAACACATATGCAAAAATTTTGCTTTTGTCTTTTGTGTAGTTTTGTACTTATTCATCCTTGAAAGTCTAATTAGATAATTAGAGAATGTGAAGATTCTATCATTTTATTTCTCAGAAGGTTGGAAGGTGAAGAGACATTAGGATTGTAAAAGACTATAAATTTTAATTTGATGTAATAGAATATGGTTCAATGTATTGATCGATATTAATAGAAATTATCTTGTTATGGTATCCCCATATTTTATTTTATGTATAATGTATGCACAGTTAAGTACTCTATTTTTATTTATTCTATAATTTGATGCAATATGAATTATGGTCATGTTCCTTTATATATATGTTTCACCTTACTTTCGATATAATTAAATATTTTGTATATGGTTTGTATGATTTTTATCTCTCTATCACCTATTGTGCTCTCTACTACATAAGTTACCCATATAATTAGCATATTATGGTGAAATTCTAGGAACCTCTGCTAACACTAATGTATGATTTTATTCCCTCACAAGACTTGCAATTCCTTACTCATAAAGTGTTATAATGAGAAATAGATTCCTTTCTTTTGTAATTTTCTTTTCTTCGTCCTACAATTCTATTTTTTGTACTTTTGGGACATCTTCTCTTTTCTTTTCTCTTTAATTTTGGGACTTTAGTAGGTTAGCTTAAGTCTCTTGTATCAAATCTCTCCATATAATTTTAGTTTCCTCATTATTTTCCTCCTTAGTTTGGGTCATAACCTATAGTTGGCTAATATATCCATCATGTGTCAAACTATAAATTCTCCCATACTATAATTCAGCTTGTACACTTTCACATGCATACTCAAAATTATCATTAGTAATAAATAGTTGAGACCACATGGCCTCTCCAAATGTTTCTTTCTTTAGCACTTCTCTCCTTGAATTTTTTTTCCCATTATGAGACTTTCTTATTCATCAAAACTTATTTCTTCTTCCCCCAACATCACACCTTATTTTGGATAACAAAGGTTTGTTTCTCCATCTTCTACCATGCTTAATTCATCTAGTTTAGGGTTCTTATTATCTTTACTAACATTTTCATTCATATTAAAACTCTCCATCTTTCTCTTGATATGCTTACCAAACAATCTCTTCTTTAAATTATCTCTCTAAACTATATTTCTTATTTCTCTTTCCATTGGTAGCCTTATAGGCCACTTGACCTTATTTCTCAATATCCAACCATACCACTGGTATTATTCTTACATCTGCTTCACCATGAGTATTATCATTTTTATATTTTTCTCTTTCTCTTCCCTTATATCATTTATATATTTTTCTACATTCATTTTTTAACTTTCATTTTCTTCTTTCACCTTTTCCTCTTTGTGATTCTATATATCTACCAAGCCCTACATCTTCTTTAACTTCTATATTTTCAATTTTTCTTCCTCTTTAATCTTTATGCCTCACTTGGACTTGTCTCTCTTAGCAAGTTTGCATATTTACCACATATGACCTCTCTTGGATCTTCTTTCTCCTTATATTCCTTTACCTAGGAATTTTATTATCTTCTTTAAGTTCTCCTCAAAGTTACTCTTGAGCATCCAACAACTCTCTTTCTTCTTCAAAGATTTAATATACTTAGGGATGCTTACCATAATTCTTAATTTTCATCTTAAGCTTCAATGATTTTTTAAATAACTATCTCATCTATACTTCTTAACTTGGACTTATAGGGTTCTAGATTCTTCTCTTTCATAAACTTCCTCTCTCTTGCTGACTTCAATGGGTCATTCTTGCCCCTGCTTTAATCTTATAAGAAATTAAATTTTTATTTACATAATATAAACATAAATGAGAGACAAAATAAAAACATGTACATTTTTCCTTGATGGAAGGATGTGTTTCTTCTTTCCCATCTGCTACCAATCTGATGTGGATCACATCCTATCTCTACCTTCTTTTAGGTCCTTCTCATTTGGATCTTAACCCAACTTTTCACTTTAGTTCACATAACTAATTTTAATCTTAGATTATATCCTTCTTAATGATTCTTGTATAAATATTTTGTTCTCATATTGTGTTTCAACTCAAGACTCTTCTTTGAATATTCTCAACTAACCTCCAATCTACATTTATACTCAATACTTGACAATGCCACATATTATTTCTTTAATCAAGATACTCACAACTCTATTGCTTATAAATCTCAACTGTACCTTGATTATAGGTATAACATCACCTAAAGAGTTTTTTATATCTTTTAAAATAATTATTCTATCCTTATTTACCCCTCTTTGAATTGTAACAATCACTCTTATGCCATCACTCTCCTCCCTTACCTATAAACTTTCACTCTTTTGTTCATACAAACCATAGGTCTATATATACCCTCAATGCTCCATGATCTCAATTCATGATTATAAATTTAATGAACACATCCACACACCATATATCCACACACCATAAGGTGTCTCTTGGTCATAACAAAATTTTATGCACTCACTTGGAGACTTCATTCAGTCACTAGTTTCTTATACACACCAATGGCTGACAATAAGACTACTCCTTGTAACCCTCCAAAAACCTAAACCTACTTAATTAGGAAAAATATAAATATTATTATAAAAATAAATCCATTTTTAGATACCCTTTTCCACCTTTTATCTTTACACAAATTTTCATGGCTCAAATCTCCATGGAAGTACACTTTACTTTACCCCCTTTCTTGTTAATTAAGTCTATTAGGCTTGGTTTGAAGATACAGTCCCGAATACCATAAATTATGGTAGGGAATAGTTATAAACTTAATTTATTTTATATTATAAAGTTTGGGTAATTTTTGAGGGTGGAAACATCAGATAGATTTATTTGAATTTTAAAACCCTAGTTTTAGCTTACTCAAGCCTGTAAGTGGTTGATAGGGAATAAAATGAAATAAATTAATTATTATGCACTTTCAAATGAATATAAATGTTGGATAGGATATGAATAATCTATATTCACCTTTACCAATAATTCTTAGGATTTGATAATCATTAAGAGTCTCCCTTTGTAGATTTATAGAGTTTAGAGTGTGTATACAAGACTATCTGTACAAGAATGAGGGTTTGGATTAAATATTATACTCTATGAGTTATATTGAATATAAAAAATTATTGTAGACAAACATGAAAATTTTAAACCTTACCAAGATACACAAGAAACTCAAGATAAATTTTAAACATTATTTATTCTTTGTCTATACCTATATACACAACCTTACATAAAAGTTATAGAAGAGTAGAGTTATTTCTTGGAATTTTGATCTTATCTACACTCTCCAACATGGTAATGATAATGTAAAGATTTAATTATCATATAAATACCTTTCAATAACTTTCCCAAGGATTATTCCCTCCTATTAACTCTTAAAATTCAAGATAGACACTTTTTGCAATGATTGTAACACATAATTTTAAAACATGGACCTAAAATTAATAAGTAAGAACACTTTTTGAGGACTAATAGACATTATAATAATATAAGATACTCTATTTTAACCAATTAAAAAATTCTATACGTTATTTACATATAATAATACATCTTAATTGAGCTTACCATAAATATTTACAAACATGAACCACTGTCATATCATTTTCGTTCATGGACAACATAGATCCTCTTATTCTTTCTTTATCTATCCCTTTTTATTGAACCTCATACATAATCTAATTACTCCTACCATTTATTTTCTCTTCTACATGCCTATTATATCTCCTCTTTTTGCCAACATTGCATGTTAACTTTCTTGTTAGACCAACTCCCACGTAGGAGGCAATTATAACTGACATAATATTTTATTTTTCTTGAACTTAC